>WAAB01018608.1:38234-48821 GCA_013389865.1 Piaya cayana | reverse complement strand
GGGGGGAGGAGGGTAGGGGGGGAAGAGAAATATTGAAAATGTTGAAAATAGAAGACATGGCTGTTATTAAGAAGAATAATTAATCATAGCATTCCTGAATATCATCTGTTTTCCAAAGAACGCATAGTATGCAGGTGGAATTAGGCAACTGGTGCATGTAACCATTTGCCTACCAGAAAGGCACAGGAAGATGTTATTCAGCCAACGTAGAACTGGGTGTGTACAACTACAGGCATACACCCCAGGCTGATTATCTCTACTCCTTCTATACTCAATTTCAAAAAAAGGGAAAAAAGCACATCTAAAACAGAGTTCATGCAACTANTCTCAAGCCACTTCAGCTATTTTGAGTCCAGCTTCAAGCTGCTTCCCTGGTAGCAGGGATCCTGCCAAGGCACGTCAGCCCCAGCACATGCTCTACTGCTGTTGTTCTGCTGAACTACACAGGGTTTAATTAACAGATATACTTCCCCTTGGACAGAGGTCTGACAGCTAAACTAATTTTTCATGGGCAAGTTAATCTCATTTAAACCCTTAATTTTCCTTCTTTAATAGGGTTGGTCGCATTAGTTTTAACTCACAATTAAACCATAAGTTACTAATACCACCAAATAGAACCCCTCTTAATTATTTTTTTCTCCTCCTGTATTTCAACAACTACTTTTGCCTGAGTAATATCCATTATTTAGCTCTCATGTTTTAGTGATCATTTACTGGTGTTCCACAGAGATTCTGCGTCTCCTCATTTTTTTATTGCTAAAAAATATTTTAAACTAGAAACAGAGTCATTGAGCAAAGAAAAAAGTTGCATACCAACACGAAATAATTGTGAAAGCATCCTACCCTTATACTTTTCCTCTGTTTTTTTTCTGTCACATGGGTTTTGTGTTTAATATGTTTGATGTTACGAAGCTGTCAGGAAATTACTTCCTCTGTGCTTAGGTTCTGTATGATTCTGGCTGTAAGATACTACTTTGCTCATTTTCTGTTTAAGAGTATTTCTGACATGGTTTTAGTAACCACACTCAAATCTAGGTGCCACACGCTTATCTAAGTTTTCAGATAGGTGTTGTCTGGGCCTTTTGGCATCTGTATTAGCTACAGTGGAAGAGCCAAGCATGACGCAGGACCCCCACGTTTTAACTTTCCCAAGTGGGAAGCCACCTGACCCTTTCCAAGGCAGGTATAGAAGATGCCCAACTCACGGGCAGTAAGGATAAACTGGGGCTTTGAGCTCCAGTAAGAGTTTAAGCCCTGACATAATATGACAGGCATAAACCAGGATACAAGAATACATATTCAAATTGCTTTTTATTCACAGACCTTTCAATGTATCCATCTACAGTTCTCCATTGCCACAAGCAGTCTCACCAAGATGGTGTAGTATCAACAGAAAAAATTATCTGGCCACATCTGTTGTACAGATTAATGCCAGAAGTATGTTCTCCAAGGACTTTAGAAAACAGAAGCCACTGAAGAAGGCTGAACTAAGTGGAAGGAGTTAACAGTGTTAATCTGTGCAGGATCTGCAGCAGCTAAGTGGTCTGCAATCCAGGAAACTGCTCATTTCTGAATTGTATTGGGGAAAAAGACAGAGATATCAGCAGAGCAGGAGTCTCAAGTGGAAAGCTCACTGAAGCGGAGTAGGGGGGAAAAATCAGGTAGGTTGTTTATGCCATTTGAGTCCCATTGGTTTGTCAAGAAAAAGACCCTTCATAAGAAAGAAGTGTTTTCTATTAGAGAAATCAGGAACCCACAGAGGCAGCTAGTTGAGTGAGTAACCCAGTTATACCTAATAATACAAAATAGATATTTCACTGATATGTCATGATGATGACAAAGATCACAACAGGATGACACTCAAAAAAACCCCAAAAGACACCACTAATATAGGACTACATATTAGGAAAAATCATTACAAAGCCAGTACAAGCTTCTCAGAAGAGCAGAGGGAAATATACTAACTCCAGTGACATATGTATTATAAAACAGAAAGGTGGTAGCAGCAAATACTTACACACACACAAAATGTAGCAGCACAGCATCAGCTTAGAAACAGAAATATGTAACAAAGGCAAAGATGTTAAGGAGTTTTAGCAGGTGTGGATTATATCATGCAGGAAAGGAATGTGGATGGTTAGGGAAGCTATGTACAAAGTGAGACAAAGCAGAGCATTCTACACAGACAAACAGAAGAAACAGGCCATACAGGGCACACAGCTTGAGGGACATCTCCAAAAAAAAGTTAGGGAGCAGCAGTGAAACTATCTTCCTTTTGGGTACTATGCAAACTAGGAACTGCATTGTGGCAGAGCGTATGCAAATATCTAAACAGATACAGAAAAAGAAAAAGACATTTAAAATGGATGTTGAAATGCAAATAAACTGCATCTCTTAAGAAACAAGGTAGATAAAGTTTAGCCCGCACAGTGAAACTGTTACCTTTTGAGGAGTATGATTAACAGGATATACAATGCAGAAGGCACTGAAAAAATCTGCAACCACTGAGACCACCACCAAAGGAAATGCCTCAGTCTGGTTTTTCATGCAGGACATGCCTGCAAGAGGAACACATGAAGGATAATATATTTGCTAAAACATCTNAAGCACATCTAAAACAGAGTTCACGCAACTAGTTTTAGAGGATATCAGTCATTCCCTAGAAATGCTTATTTCTCTCTAGTGACTCTAAGGAAAGCCTGGACAGGTAGGTCACTGGCAGACAACTAGAGTATAAACAACTTCTGTTAGGGAATATTAAATGTCGGAGAAAGCACCAAAATTAATGGATTTTTTTTTCACAATGATTCTCTGTATCTGGTGGAAAGAATTCCTGGAAAGAAATAAAAAAACAAAAACATGTATTCTGAAGTTTTGCTTGTAATGCTTAGTTTGAGTATTTCTAGGTAATTTTCCCTTGCTATGAGCACTTTGACTCAGGAAAATATGTTATGTTAGGCTTATCATTTTTTATAGTATCAGTAACACCAAATATTGGAAAGTGGAGACATAGTTAATATAGAAAAAAATATATATATAACAACCTTCTAAATGCTGCTTCAGGCTTATGTCACCAAAATAGACAGCACCAAATCATGGCCCCATGTGTGAGTGAACCATATGGTTGAAGAAGCCCTAGCAACTTCTTAAAGCTTTTTAAAGTTTTAAGTCTAGTTGTCCATTTCACACCCCTCAGAAAATGAGGGAGAAGATTACTGGCTTGGCCATGCACTGTATGTCCACCATGGGTTGTATTTTTGCTTCTGTAGATGTGAAATCAAACCATCTCTTCCATGGAAACACCATCTAAATTGCATAAGCACCAGCATACACAACAGCTGCCTTTGTATTAGTAAATAAAACATGTACTGCAGGGGTTTGTAAGCACTTAACCTATCTGGCACAAAAACTGTATCTATATTATTCAACATTCTTACTCTCCAAAAATAAAGCAGATACGTCCAGCCTGCTCAGTGGGAATGGTCTCCGGCCAATACTAATCTCTTAACTATGCCTGGGAATTGTTTTGGCTGGCACATACAAAACTATGCTAATGACTGGTCTAACTATTTTGATAGTATGGACAACTGTTTCAGTGCCCATGAGGGTCCCTCAGCTCTATTTAATCAACTGTTTTGGAATGAGCCAATATGAGCCACATGATGGTGTGGCAGGACCTCTGCAGAATTTTGTTTTTGCAAAAGCAGAATCTGTGTCTCCATGACAGCATTACTTATGAGCATTTTCCACTCTGATGCTGTGTTAAATGGGAAGACTTCACTCAAGCCAAGTGCTCATGTACAGGGGTCCCTGACAGAACTAGAGAGTTGGGCTGGGATAGTAAGACACAGGTACCTGATCTCTACATGAATTCATGAAGCCTCAAACATAAAATGATTATACAATCACAGGTATGAATGAATTATAGAATCATTTGGTTGGAAAAGACCTTTGAGGTCATCAACTCCAACCATACATGTCCACTACTAAACCATATTCCTCGGCACCTCATCTACCCATCTTTTAAATACCTCCAGAGATGATGACACAACACCATAAGCAACCTGTTCCAATGCTTGATAGCCCTTTCGGTGAAGTCATATTTTCTAATTCTTAGTTTAAAACTCCCCTGGTGCAACTAGAGGCCATTTCCTCTCATCCTGTTACTTGGAAGAAGAGATCAACACCTGCCTCACTGCAACCTCCTTCCAAGTAGTTGTAGAGAGCAATAAGGTCTCCCCTTGACCTCCTTTTCTCCAGGCTTAACAACCCCAGTTCCTCAGCCACTTCTCATAAGGCTTGTTCACCAGTTCCTTCACCATCTTGGTTCTTGGTTGCCCTTCTCTAGACACACTCCAGTACCTCAATGTCCTTCTTGTAGCCAGGGGCCCAAAACATAGTATTCAAGATGTGGCCTTACCAATCCTGATGGCAGGGGCACAACCACTTCCTGCATTTTGCTGGCCACACAGCTTCTCATACAGGCCAAGATGCCATTGGCCTTCTCGGGCACACTGCTGACTCATACTCAGTCGGCTGTCAACCACCATCCCCAAACCCTTCTCTGCCAGGCACTTTCTAGCCACTCTTCCTCAAGTCTGTAGCACTGCACAGGTTGTGGTGTCCCAAGTGCAGGTCTTCACACCTGGGCTTGTTAAACCTCATGCTGTTGGTCACAGCGGATTGATTCAGCCTGTTCAGATCCCTTTGAAGAGCCTCCCTAAGCTCAAGCAGATTGTCACTTCCTCCTAGCTTACTGTCACCCACAAACTTACTAAGGGTACATTCAATCCCCTCATCCAGATCATTGGTAAAGATATTGAACAGAACTAGACCCAACACTGAGATCTGGGGAACACCACTTGTGACCTGCCTTCAGCTGGATTTACCTCCATTTACCACCACTCTTTAGATCCAACCATCCAGCCAGTTTTTTACCCAGCAGAGGGTATGCCTGTTGCAAGCAGTTTCTCAAGCAGAATTCTGTGAAAAACAGTGTCAATGACTTCACTGAAGTCCAGGTACACCACATCCACTGCCTTTTCCTCATCCATTAAGCAGGTGACCTTATAATAGGAGGAGATCAGGTTAGCTCGGCAGGACCTGCCTTTCATAAACCCACCTTGACCGGGCCTGGTCACCTGGTTTTCCTGTGTATGCTGTGTAATAGCACCCAAGATGATCTGCTGTATGACCTTTTCTGGCACCGATGTCAGACTGACTGGCCTGTAGTTTCCCAGATCCTCCTGCTAACCCTTCTTGTGTAATGTTCACCAGCCTCCAGTCAAGTAGAACTTCCCCAGTCAGCCAGGACTGCTAGTAGACAATGGAAAGGGTTTTGGTGAACACCTCCTGACAGCTTCCTTAGTACCTTCGGATGGATTCCACCTGACCCATAGACTTATGAATGTCACATTGGCCAAGCACGTCTCTAACCATTTCCTCATGGATCACTGGAGCTTTGTTCTGCTTTCCCTCCCTGTCTTCTGGCTCAGGAGGCTGAGTGGTCAGAGAACATCTTATGTTACTGTTAAAGGCTGAGACAAAGGCAGCATTAAGTACTTTAGCCTTATCCTCATCCTTTGTCACTAGTGTTGCCCCTGCATCCAGTAAAGGATTCAGATTCTTCTTAGCCCTCCTTGTGCTGTTAAAATATACTTGGAGAAACAGTTTTTATTATTTTTCACAGAATTAGCTAATTTAAGTTCAAATCGGGCTTTAGCCCTTCTGATTTTCTTTCTACAAGATCTCATTTCATCCTTGTAGTCCTGAAATGTCTGCCCCTTCTTCCAAAGCTCATATACTTTCCTCTTTTTTCTGAGATCCAAGTCTCTTTGCTCTGCCAAATTGGTTTCCTTTCCTGTTGGTTCATTTTTGACCCCACAAGGATGACCTGCTCTTGCACTGCCAGGATTTCCTTCTTGAAGAGCATCCAGACTTCTTGGGCTCCATTGCCCTTCAGGACTGCCTCCCAAGGCAACCTTGCCAACCAGCCTTCTGAACAGTCCAAAGTCTGCCCTCTGGAAGTCCAAGGTGGCAGTTCTTCTAACTTCTCTCCTTCTGCAAGAACTGAGAATTCTACCATATCGTGATCACTGTGCTGCAAGCATCCCCAAATTGTTACATCTCCAACAAGACATTCTCTGTTAACAAACAGCAGGTCCAGCAGGGTGTCTGCCCTAGTCTGTGCACTCACCACTTGTGTCAAGAAGCTGTCTTCCACATATTCCAGAATGAGCATACATAAAGTATTGTTTTCCTCTGTGTGTGTTTGTGAGGGAGAGAAAGGGATAGGAGAAAGAATTAACTACTTATGCAAAGATAAATTATGGGGAAAAACAAGATTCTAACCTTTCATTTTCCTTAAAAACTCCCACTGAATTTCTATTTTTTGCTTTCAATTACCAGCCACAAAAAACAATTGCTTAAATCTCTGTCCTTCACAGCTAAATCATCAAGCAGAGATTTAGTTCAATTGGATTTCACAGAGATGACAAGATCTGTCAGAGAGTATAACAATGAAGATTTTCTCTTATGTTTGGTTTTACATGCCAAATTTCTTTGTGCTTAGCTACAACCTTAGACATGATCAGTGTAATCCCAGTGCAAAAGCCTAATTCAGACTGTTCCTTCAGAGTGCGAAGGGATCTGTGACATATTACAGTTTTATAGCCAGAACAGGTGTTCTAGTCACTCACCTCACCATCATGAGAAGCATGCTCCTCTTAATTAAAAGACTATATCATTCAAGGATATCTTGTTATGACCTACTTTTGTCTTTAATATGGACAAATAAAATGATGGCATTAGTGGTCAGATTGGGATTTAAATAAAAACAAAACAAAACAAAAAAATCAGAGTTTTGAATTCCATCTGTCTTCCTTGACAACAGGTTCCTTCACTGGTGGATAGAGGTCCAGGACAGAAGGAGCCAATAACAAAATGCCTTCTCAACTCGTAGATACTGAACTCTTGTGTCTTATGGCAAAGACCAGGAAAATCTCCTGGTTTGAGGAAACAAAAGAAACAAAGCAAATGGCTTAATACTCCCTCACAAAGGTCCCACGAAAGCTCAGTCTTGACTGTGCTCACCAAAAAGCCCAAATACCAAGGAATCTATCCTCAGAAAGTTCAAAGAAGATCTGAGTTCAATCCCTAAGCCACCAAGTCACTTTTGAGACCTACTGCCTTTTACTGGATAACAGCCTATATAATATATCACAAGAAAATTAGCAATCCCTTTACAGTGCTATTAGTGTTAATAGATAGTGAACTATAAAAGCAACAGACAGTTCGGGTTTTTATTCTGATTGATTCATTTAAATTTAACCTTAATTCGTTTAGATCTCACCAAGAAGCTGCTATGTTATTCTGAGCTACAACTGTTGCAATTAGCAGCAGTATCCCACTGTGAGTATAAGGCTGATTGCATGGTATATGTCTGCAGTGGAATGACATTGCCCAGATAACTGTAGAAAAGATCAGACTACTAACTCAAAAAATGCAAGATTATCTGTAAATATTGATTCAGCAGCACGTTTTGACATGGATTACAGCATGGCAACATACTGTAGGTCTGAAGTATTGTGCGACTGACTTCTTATAACCACCATTGTTGATGCCCAAACATTTTTACAGTTATCATAGAATCACTTAATTTCTAAAAGACATATCAGATCATCAAGTCCAATCCTTAACATGACACTGCCAAGTTCACCACTAAACATGTCCCTAAGCATTACATTTATACATCTTTTAAATACCTTAAGGGATGGTGACTCAACCACTTCCCTGGGAAGCCTGTTACAATGCTTGACAATCTTTCCTAATATCTTTCCTAAGTATACAAATAGAGCCCTTGGATCTTGGGGATAAACTTCCACCTTCCTCTCTTTCTGCCTTTGGAATTCTTATATTTGGATTTTAACATTACATCTTCAGAAACCAATTAGATACCAAACTGGATATTATTTCAGTGTATTTGTAGTATCATCTTTCAAATACCCATGTCTCACACTGGTCCTACTGAAGTTGGTGGCAAAATCTAAATTCTAAAAAGCTTCTGTCTAAGCTCTTAACAAAAATAGGTTATTTTATTAAAAATTACACAGCACTTTTCATTATTAGATAACCCTTGAGCAATGGATTAAAAAGATTGTATATGAATTTTAAAGATTTTCTGCTGCTCGTGCTGAAAATTTAATTTTTAAAAGAAAACAGAATACCATGTTCTATCACTAGATTTTTTTAAATGGTAAGAAAGTAAAATTCTAAGACACTTGAGGACAGATAGATCAATTAGGATATGGTGTTCCTGACAGCTAGGAAAGCTACGCAGAAATGGAAAATTTTTCATTGCAAACTAAGGTACAATAAACCATATTTTACTTTTTTGTATTCCTGGTAACAGGAGAAATGCCTACCAAACATTGTCTTGTCTGATCAGTTGGACTCAAAGGAAAGAGTTGGGTGGGGTTTTTTTTTCATTCACTATATAATGGGATTTAAATTTGACCCTCAATTTAAACAAACAAGCAAAAACAAAATAAAAGGAAAAACAGCTCACCCAAACTCCAGACACCCTCAGTGTGATTGGAACGGTATCGTTTTACGTTAGCTCTTCAGTGTTGCAGGCTGGCAGGAACCCCAGTGCTCAGGATCAAGGGTCTCCAAACTGCAGCTCTTCATTACAAATGGATCATACACCCTACAAGTGCAGCTGCTACATTGAAGAGATGTCAAATGACAGTTCATGCTGGCACATGGGCTGCAGGTTAATCCAGGTCCTCAGTGGGGGGAGGAGGTGAGGAAGCAGGAATGTGTCTGCAGTTATCACCAGCAGTTTGTCTAGGTCTCAGCTTCACATCTGATCCAGCCCCAGCAGTCTCAAGACAACCACGAGGCTCTCCTAGTTCTTCCTCTCCTCTTGGCTTTCCAGACATAAGGTATAGGTCTGATGGCTCTCAAACATTTGAAGAGGTTGACAGGTACCCAAGTGTCAAGAAGGTTGTCTGCACTTGTTGCAAATGTTTCGTAGATAAAGCAAGAAGCATTCTCTTTTATGTGACTTCATACAACTAAAAGTATTATATGTAAGTGGGAAATACGGGGACGTTTGTATAGCAGACTTGCTTATGCTAGCCTTCACTAGATAGCTACACTCATTCTCCAGCAATACTGTTTTCAAATACTGTTATTGTTGGAAAGGTACAGATATCAAAAAGAATTTTTCCTCCAAGGAAGAGCCTTTTTGCAAAAGCAAACAAAGGAACAATTTCCTATTTATTCCAGACAGTTGCAAAGTTTTAATAAAATTAATCCTGAAGTATTTCTTAAAGAGACGAGAAATTTCCAGTGACTTTAATTTTTCTTCACTGAAGAATTCAGAACTTTCCCGTTCTTTCAGCTGTGCAAGCTACTAGAAACAGCAACTGCTTTGGCACTGCCTGTAGCAGTTACAGCTGATCAGCCCAGATACTTTGCTAGGCTGTGAAGTCCTCACACTTGAATATGGACACAACCATGAACTCCAGAAAGAGTCATTCCAGCTTTCACTGGTTGGAGCCTAAGGTTTCTTAAAATCTACCAGGCGCAAACAAGAGTTATGTTTGATAATGAAGTCTAACAATTGTCAGAACTCAGCTCATCCACCATGAAAACATCCTTAATCGCACAATGTAAGGTAAGCCATATCCAAAACCAAGGGGAAAGCTGAAAACAAGCAAGCCACGCATACCTTACATGAGAGCATTTTTCATCTTTCTTCTCTAAACTGGGACACTGTGCAGCCAGGCAAGCAAGACATACAGCAGCAGTGATTACAGTCCATGCTAGTGAGGCAGCAGAACAAGGATTTCATCCCTGATTCCAAGGCTGCTTGAAAACAGCACGTGTGCTTCGGGGCACCCAGCTAGAACAGCAGCTCTGCCTCATCTAAAAGTCTGACCAAAGAGGGCAGGGGAAGGACTCCTATTTGCTTACTGTCCTGCTGGACCCATCAATGGTTTTCATGTTGAAAGCAAGGTGAATGAGGAGGCTTGGAGAGTGCTTACTCCACGACCTGAGAACTAGGATGGTCTCCTAGGATGCAGATGTTGGCATAATGAGTCAGCCCAGCAAAGCAGGGCTTCTGCTACCTGGATAAGCATCTTAACTATGACCAAGTGACTAGACTCTTGGATGAGGGAAAGGCTGTGGATGTGGTCTTCTTGGACTTCAGTAAAATCTTTGACACAGTTTCTCACAGCGTTCTGCTTCGGAAACTGTCAGCCTCTGGACTGGACAGGAGCACACTCTCCTGGGGGGAAAACTGGTTGAATGACTGGGCCCAGAGAGTGGTGGTAAATGGAGTTAAATCCAGCTGGAGGCCAGTTACAAGTGGGGTTCCCCAGGGCTCAGTGCTGGGTCCAGCCCTGTTCAATGTCTTTATCAATGACCTGGATGAAGGCACAGAGCACACCCTTAGCAAGTTTGCAGACGACACTAAGCTGGGTGGAAGTGTGGATCTGCTGGAGGGTAGGGAGGCTCTGCAAAGGGATCTGAACAGGCTGGACTGCTGGACTAAGACCAATGGCATGAGGTTTAACA
>WAAB01018608.1:0-30012 GCA_013389865.1 Piaya cayana | reverse complement strand
AAAAAAAAATTAAAAAGAGGAAACAATCAGTCCCGTAAACGTCAGTGGCGATACAGAGCATCATACACAGAACCGCTGAACAGGTGCATGCAGAGAGGCGGCGGGGGCTGCGGCCTCAGGGCGGGAGCGGCGGCCCCGGCAGCAGCGGCCCCGGGGGGGGCGGCTCGGGGCCCCCCAGCTCTGCCGGGGCCCGGGTCAGCCCCAGGGCGCTGTCGTGCAGCTTGCGGACGTGCTTCTTGAGGTCAAAGTTCCTGCAGAAGCCTTTGCCGCAGGTGGGGCAGGTGAAGGGCTTCTTGTCGTTGTGGGTGTGCATGTGGAAGGTCAGGTTGTAGACCTGGTGGAAAGCCTTGTTGCAGATATTGCACTTGAACTGCTTCTCCCCGCTGTGGGTCAGCTTGTGGTTTTTGTAATTGCCTGGGAGCGAAACGAGAGGGGCGAAGGGACCAGGGCGTGAGAACCAGACGCTGCAAAGAGGAGGAGGAAAAAAAATCCCCAAACCTTCACCCACCCCGAGCTCAGCTTCAGCCGAAAATCACCGCCCGTCTCCTAGCAAACACCCGCCTTCTCCCCGTCCTCCCGCGGCTGTTCCTTGGAAATTAACGAATAAACGAAACCCGGACCAACCGCAGATATAAACCACCTGTCTTAGCCCTCCCAGAAACACGAGGAGCAAAACTAACTAACCGCCTGCACTCAGAAGGGGGGAAAGCCGGCGAACTCGTTTGCCGAACTGCACCGAAAGCCGCGAGTTGCGCTGCGCGGACACCCGGCGCGGCTCCTGCGCTCCCCAAAACCAGAGCCCCGCACCGCTCCGTGGGCCGCACCCGAGGGGATGTGTAGGGGCCAGCGAGGCTTAAAATTAACCTACATCTCTAAGAAAAGAAACTCAAACCCAAATCAACTTTCCCTCCCTTTCTCCCCATCGCAAATTGTCCCGACGCTTGACCTCGCCTAGCGGGGGGGTCCGGGCGAGGGAGAGGGCGCTGGAGGCCGGTACCTTTCTGGTGAAATCCTTTGCCACAGAATTCACAGACAAACGGTTTGTAGCCAGCGTGTATTCGCGTGTGTGTGTTCAGGGTCGAGCTCCGGTTAAAGGCTTTGCCGCACTGGTTGCACTTGTGCGGCTTTTCCTAGAGGGAAACAAACGCTAAGTCGCCACGGCTCGCGGGTCGGTTCGCTGGGTCGGGGTGCGGGTTCGCGGGGTCTGGGTGCGGGTACGCGGGGTCTGAGCCTTATCTCCCTGTGCGGGGCTCCCCGCGGTACCCACCGCGCTCGGAGCAAACGGGATCCCCGAAGGGCACGGGCTGAGCCGCCCCGTGCACCTCGGAGCTCCCCCCCAAAAACAGCGTGAGGAGAGAAGGTTGGGGGGAAGAGGGATGAAGGAAGGAAGGATGGAGGCTCACCTGGGTGTGGATGATCTTGTGCCGGCACAGCGTGCTCGCCTGTCTGAAGCCCTTCCCGCAAACTTTGCAAACAAAGGGTCTGGCTCCCGTGTGCACCGGCATATGGCGAGTTAAGTTATAATGTGCATTAAATACCTTGAGAGTGAAATCACACACACAAAAAAATAAAATTAAAAAATAATTGAGATTAGAAGGCGAGAACGTCGACGGGAAGCCGTCGTTTAAAAATAGAGCGAACAAGCGACCGACAACCCGGCGGACAGACAGAAGGACGGGGCGGGAGGCTGGGGAAGCAGGAGGGGGGAAAGGGAGGCGAGCTGCGGCTCTACTTGCCTTTCCACAAACTTCACACGTGAAAACTTTGGGCTTGCTGCTCGGGGAGCCGCGGCTGAACTCCGAGGTCTTGTAGGCGATTTTTTCCGAGAGGATCTGAGCGCTTTCTTTCATGTAGTGCTGCAGCTGAGCCTGCGATAAGTCCTTGAAGGCGACCCCCGCCGGGTACTTGTCCACGGCCGGCAGCACCAGCTTGTTGCGCTCCGCCAGGTAAGCCTTGGGCTGCGGGTGCAGGGGCGAGCTGAGGAAATAAGAAGCCACCGGGTGGATGTTGACACTGGAGGACGGGTGACAGGGGCTGTCGCCTCGGTTGAAATAGCACAGGGCTCCCATGGCGTGGAAGGAGGAGTGATTGACCACTCGGGGTCTTACCAGTTTGTACTGCTGCAAGGGCAGGGCGTCGCGGGGGAAATCTCCTTTCAAGCTCAGGGCACAGTTCAAGAGATCGCCGCAGCCGAAGGCGGCCGAGGGAGAGTCTAAATGAGCCTTCCTGGGCTCCGCTCCGGCCACCGCCGCCTTGGGCAGGGGGTCGTACGCCACCGGGACAAAGGGGATCATGCAGGGGATGGAGGAGCTGAGGTGCAGCGGGTGCTTGGGGTCGCCTTTGGCCGCGGAGCCGTGGAGGAGCTGCGGGACGGGGATGGAGCGGGGCTCTGGCGTCCGCGCCATGATGCGCTCAATGGAGAAGGCGAGGGGCTTGGGCGAGCTGATCATGTTGCTCCTGGCAGACAGGCTTTCTCTGGACGGAGGAGTCGCTAGGATTTTGGTCGCCGTGTGGTGGCCACTATTGTCCATGGCTGGATTGCATTTGTTCGCCCGGTTTGAGCCGCTTTGGTAGACGCCTCTTTTTTTCTTTCTTTTTTTTCTTTTTTTTTTTCGCCTTTCCCCTCTCTCCTTCTTTTTCACTCTCTCTGCCCCTTCTCTTGTCACTGATCAGCAAGGAGGGAGATCAGCATCGCCGCCACCATCACCAGAGCCTCCTCCGCGGAACCAGCCGCCTCAGCCCAGTGGACTCACGCCAGCCCATCGCGGTTCCCTTTGGCGCACCAGTGACTTCGGGACAATCGCTACTTATTCCTATCAATAGAAAGTGTTGTGTCAATAACGCAGCCAAGATCTCGCCAATCGTTAACTTCCAAGAGGAGAAGGTAAACTAGATAATTGCTCAATTGCTTCCAACAGTCAACAGGAAAAGTTTCCCCCCCCCACGCTCCAGTAAGCGGCTACTTTTCATTGGCGCCCGCGCCTCCCCCGCCCAGGGAAGGAGGCGTCTCTCCCTCCTTGCCTCTCTCCCCTCTGCCTCCCTCTCTCTCCTTTTTATTATTATTATTTCCAATCTGCTTAACCAGGCTTTAGAGGCCAAGCAAATCCGAGATCAATTTTCTTGTTTGGCTTTAAATGACATCATCTAAAAATCATTGTCCAAGTGCTAAATAGGGATGTGAAACCCAATTCAAGGGCAAGCGCCAGGGTATTTGTCAAACGAGGTGCTGCAGGAGAGGAGGCTGGAGGGGAAGCGGTTTGTTCCCTTGCCACTTCCCAGCCCGAGCTCTCTTTTTGCGTGGGGTGTGTGTGTGTGTGTGTGTGTGTGTGTGTGTGTGTCTGCGGGAGGGAGGGAGGCGGCTGCTCTGCTCCTGGGACTGTTCCTCGCCTGCTCGCTGCTTTAAAGAACAAGGTCAGGTGGCCGTGAGCTTTTGGAAATCGCAGTAAACAAATGAGCAGGGAACTTGCGACGAGCAGACGGCGAGAGCAGCGCGAGGGTGTGCGGGAGCCTCCCGGCCCAAATCCAACGAGTGCTTGTGGGATGAGGAGAAAGAGGAGGCAGGAGGAGAGAGTGCCTTTTTAAGCTAAAACACTATTTAGAATAATATTTAAAAAATAGCCTGCTTATACACTAGGTGTAGGTTCCCTGTCCTTAAATAATACATAAACAGCACAAATACTCAAAACTCAGGATCGGTATAGATACACGAAGAAATATTCTGCACTCACACTGCTTATAGACACGTGTGCACCTGAACAGAAGCGCTGCCCGTGTGCTTCAGGGCAGCCTGTCGGCCCCGCTCTGGGCGAGCAGCCCCAGCGCCCGGGGTTCGTACTCACTGCGAAGAGGGCGGTGGGTGAGGGGCTTCTGCCTTCACCTCCTGTCCCACCACTCCACACTTTGGCGACAGAACAAGATCCCGCTCCTCCCGCCGGCCCGGGGCGACCGAGAGGCCGCTGCCGAAATTCCCGTGAGCAGCCGAGGGTCCCCCGGGGGCAGAGCCCGCAGGGCCCCCACGGGGCGGCGGCATCGTCCTTCTCGGGGATCAGGGGAGGGAGGAAGGGGTCCCGGGTCTTGCCTGCGGAGGGGAGGCGCGGCCCCGCCGCTCGGTGCCAGCCGGGGAGCCGCAAAAGGCCGTGTCTCCCCACCACTCCCCCCGCCCCGGCCCGGGTGGACCCTCTTGCAGGGAAGTGGGAGCGAGGATTGGGGAGAGACGCATCCTCGGCCGATGCCGCCCCGAGTGACCCCCGGCTCTGTAGGAGCAGGACAAGGCGGCGCAGCGGCTGTTGCACGACGGGCGCTGCCGTGGGAGCAGGGGGAGCAGCGGAGGGAGAGCTGCCCCGCCGGCACCGGCGTTCGACGGCGGGAGAGGGCCCGAGCATCCCCCCGCGGAGAGGGCGCCCCGTCCCCTCGCTGCCCCGGGGCAGGCGGCAGGAGCCGGCGCTGACCCCAGGGGCGCTTCGATGGACACAGCCCTGCGGCCCGAGCCGCTCCGCTCCATCCCCGCTCCGTCCCCGCTCCGTCCCCGCTCCATCCCCGCTCCATCCCCGCTCCATCCCCGCTCCATCCCCGCTCCCTGCTTTCCCTCAGCCGGGGCGGGCACCGCCGCCCCCCTCCCGCCCCCGGCAGATGGATCGCGGTGTTAAAACCATAATTACTGCCTCGGATCGGGTTCCCGCAGCCGCCCGCCTCTTACCTACAGCTTCCAGCCCCGGGCGGTGTCACAGACCCGGGGGACAAGAGGCGGGGGGGACGGGGACGCGTCCCCCCGTCGCTGGGCCGGGCAGCTGCCCCCGACCCCGCTTCTCCGGGGCCGCGATGCCTCTCGCTGATTTCGTGTCTGCCGAGGAGAGTTTCCTCCTTCAGAGCAATTTACATTTAATTCAATCTAAGCAAATTTCCTCTTGATTGGTGCTGAAGAAGGGAATTATTGTTGAGTGGGTTTTAGAGCTTCAAATCCCATGTAGTTAATATGTTAACAGCTTGCTCTTAACTGGTCTTTTTGGGATTGACTTTTTGACATGTGTTTGAAAGTAAAATATGTAGTGTCATTTGAGCAGGGTAAATATCCCAAAGCAGCAATTACAGCCCTGCCATTACAATTAGACTGGCCTCCTCGACACCGAGATGCACTCTTGGAGGAGCGGGAGCTCGTTACTCCTTTATGGATGTACCTCCCTTTCTTTCCGCAGGGCACACAAACCCTTGTGTTCCTGCCTGATTATTAAATACCTGCCTAAAAGGCATTTAAAAAAAAAAATTCTTTTTCTGGGAAGCCTTTCGGTTCTGTCTCAGAGGTGGAGCCTTGCTAGTGCTGGAGTAGCCCGCAATATGCTAAAATCAATGTCGATGTATTTCTCTGTAGTCCTGTCCCGAGCTTTGCCGCGATGCCATCGCATCTTTTTAGCGACGTTATGTACCTGCCAAATTGCAAAGACCCTCTAGTCGTGCTGGTGCAGGGAGGCTTTTATTTTTATTTTTTTTTAATTTTCCGAGGCAGAGAGATTTACAGACTCTGAGGGTGATGAAAAGTCACCTCTTGGCCGATTTCTTTTTTCGGGCGACACAGCGGGGCCAGATCGCCCTCCCAGCCCCGGGGTCTCCCGGGGGGCGGCACGTACCGACCCCGGCAGAGGGGCTGGAGGGGAAGGAGCCGGCCCACCCGCCTCCCAGAGTTACAAAGCGTCGAAGAAATGAAGGGCAAAAGTTTTGCCTCGAGTCGATTTCGTGTTCTGCCTGGGAAAACTGCTGTTCTCTTTTTCCCCGTAATCGGTTTTGCGTTTCATTCGCTCCTAAGCTATGTTCTTGATATTGCTCACTTGCATTATGATCAGAACGTATCTCTACATGCGCCCAAAATCCGAGTCACCGGCGAGTTCATCCCGTCGTCAGGATTACTCCAATCCGACCCCAGAGGCGATTAGAGGGAGGTAAAATACCGTCTAAAGCCTAATCTTTAATTTCTTCCTCCTTAATAAAACGAATAATTCCATTGTGTTTTTAAGTAAAAAATGAATTGAAAAGGATAATAACTCCTCTAACCTTCTGTTGCGGGTATTAATCTTTTCCCGAAGTGTCTGCACCTCGGGTCCAGCCCCTCCGCGGGCTCCGAGCCTGGGGTTGGACTGGGCGAGGTTAACGCGGAGGGACCCGGGACGGGACGGAAAATGCTCCCGAGCACGGCCCTGGCGGCCCCACAGCGCCCGGGCAGAGCCCGATTGCTGGTATTATCATTATCATCATCATCACCATCATCATCATCATTAGTAGGTTTGCTTCAGAAGCCGGGGTTTGCTATCACTAAATATGAGTCCGAGCCGGCTTCGTGAAGAGGCGATTTCTCTCCGACACGGGCCAGGAGTCCCTGGGATCCCGTGTCCCGGCGGCGCCGCCGCTCCCCGCAACCTCCCGCGCCCCCGACGCGGCCGAACGCACCGACCCCGCTCGTTAAAGCTCGGAATGAGCCCCGGGCTGCTGGGCTCCCCGCTCATCCCCGCTCGGGGCTCGCTTGTTCGTAGCCTTTTAAAGGAAAATCAAAATATAAACGAGGGGAAATTGCGGAGCGGCTGCCGGGGTTACCGGCTGCGGGGCAGCTGCGGTTCGTCAGCGGGGCCGGGGGATCCCGCATCGCCCTCCTCCCCTGGGAACGGCCGGGGGAAAAGGCGCTCGGGGTTGGCCGGGCTGATTTGAGTTGTAAACCCTCAGCGTTTTCTCCACTGACATTTTCCCCGGGGAAAAATCTCTCTCCGTAGGCGTGTGTGCCCCTCCTGAGACTGTGTGCAGCCTCCCCGCACCGCGAGGGCATCTCTCTCCACCGCAAGGAAAGAATAAAGTTTTGCTATTTTTAACCGAATCCGTCACAAAAGAAAAAAAAATAGTTGACACTGACCCGCCGCGCACGAGTGTTCGCGGAGGTAAAACAGAGTTTGACAGTACAGTACGGCTCCTACAGACCCCTCTCAACCGAGAACCAAACGGGTGCAAATTAAGCCTTTTCACGTTTAAAGCCTTTAATCACATATAATCGAAATTACAAGTGACCCTCTACAGCGGCGCTCCCGGCCCTCCCGTAATTCATGGAGCGGTTTGTCTGAGTGCGGCGGGCGAGCCGCGGCAATCACGGTTAATCTAATCAGCCTGGGAGGGGACCCAGCGGTGTCAGCAGCTCCAAAGGGCCCTTGGTGAAAGTGGCTGGGAGGGGCCAGCGGCAGCCGGAGCCGTGAGTGACACTTTCTCATTTGTTCCTTTCCCAGTTCAACAAATGTTTAGCCCCGTCGCTGCTAAATGAGCGCCTCGCGCTCTTTGGCTCAGGAAAGCTGTTTATTTTTAGGATTCCTGAATAGGATCAGGAGCAATTAATTTTTTTTTTTTTGTTTTGCTTCCATTTTCTCCCAGAGTATTGGGAGCAAAGAGCTGTTCGGCTGCTGTCGGCGGCTCCGGGCGCTCCGGGCTCCCCTCGACGGCCGCGAGGAGAAGGGGGGTCGGAATCAAGAGGCTGCGGGCGGGGAGCCGGGACAACCCCCCTGCTCTGTGCCGGGCTCCGCTTCGGGGTGGGGGAGGAGAAACCGAGCGAAAAATTAAAAAAAACCCGTGAAAATAAGAACAAAAGTGGGAGTCGTGTCGGGCACGGACACGGGAGGCAGATGAGCAGCCCTCAGTACTGCCCCAAAGTTAAAAACGCCTGCACTGGGGTTGGTCGGTGTTTCGGGTTTGGTGATTTGGTTGGGTTTTTTGTTGTTTTTTGTTTGTTTCTTTCTTTCTTTTTAAAGTCTCCATTGAAGCAAAACGCGCGTGGGAGCCCATTCAGGGCAAGCGTCTCTGCTGTCGCACGGGAGTCCCCGGTCCATTCCCTTTCCCACAAAACGAATCCAGCTCCCTCCCCGCGAGGGGACCCTCCTGTTGCTGCCTTGCCGCTCCCACGATCTGCTACGCGCCCGTTTGATCCCAAACACCTTTCGCAGGGTGCTCTCGGCGCAGGGGGGCTCGCAGGCAGCGCCCCCACCGCATCCCAACCTCCTCCTCCTCCTCACCGAGGGCCCCGCACAGAGCTGCGGGAGGGAGGGAGACGGCTGCCTCGCACCCTGGCGGGGCGAAACTTGGTTCTCCCGGCCGGGAAGGCGTCTCCGGCAGCCAAACCGGGTTTAGAACAAGTGTATGAAAAGGCGAGGGCGGCCCCGGCCCCCGTGTCAGGCGGCGATGAAGCCGGCGGCGATGGAGCCGCTGTCAGACAGGTACCCGCCGGCCTTCTCCAGCGCGGAGATGCTCCACGGCTTCACAAAACAGATTTGCTAAGGAAACAGGTGAATTAATAACAAGTGGAATGACCTTTGGAGAGCTGTCATTTCTCTACCTGCCTTCCTTTGATGTCTGCTGTGCTGGACTGCTAATAACTTAGCAGATACTTTGGGTTCGAGTTAATTTCTCTGAGGTTGTGTAGAGGAGGGAGCTGGCCTCTTCTCCCAANATTCTATGATTCTATGAAATCAGTAACATCTTGTAACTTTTCCATAGTTGCGTCATCTTTGATTGTTTTTTTTTACTGTTTCTTTACTCACCTTGATCTTAGTGACAGATGTGTCTTACAAGTACTCCACACAGATAAAATTGTATAGCAAAGTGCTTGATGTACATGGTGCACGTATATCATGCTTCATGAAATCTGAGTAACTGAGACCCACTTCAAGCCACAAATATTCACAGATTATTATTTAAAAAAAAAAAAGATGTCAGGGTGTAGAACAGGTTGACTGCTCCCTCAGAAAGTAGCTCAGGGGATTCCCTAGGCCAGCAGTGAAGGGCCCCATCAGCCAGGGATGGTCCCACCAGCCCCAGCCAGGGAGCAGGGCAAGCTGGGAGAGAGCTGGTGGCAACCCAAAGACCAGATCACTCACCTGTTTGTGATCAACAGGCAGGGCTGAAGTCAACCCATGGATCAACAGGGTGAATAAGCATGCACAGACAGGACTGTAGCTGAGTGGGAAACCAGCAGTTCTAACCCGGTGCTGGGGCAGAAAGTGACAGCCCTGGATGGAACTGGAGGGGAGTCCCTGGGCAGGGGCGGTGAGTGGGCGTCCCAAGGGAGGCTAGTCAGGACCATGATGGGCTAGGAGTCTTCTTGAGGATTTGACAGGTGAAGTTACTACAACAAGCTCTATAATTCTGCAAATCATTAGGGGAGGTTGTTAGCCTTACCAGGCCTACTTGTCAGTGTGGGGACAACTTGAGATACAGGGCTTTTGGCTAGCAGGGCTGTGCAGTTTGGGTATTGCCCTGTTGGTCTCCACTGAGGAAGAGCTGGATGCGCTAACTCTAGGGTTGTGCTGGTGACAGCCATTCCTATCCTGGTGTTCCTAAATCCTATTCCCGGTCCTCACACAGTTAGTTATTTGATAGGGATAGTGCTCAGTTTTGATACTGTTTTCTGCCATTGTGTTATCTCAGAACCGTAACAATCTCCTAATACCTTATCAGAAAAGCCCCCCAATGGACCTGGCATGGCTCAGCACTGAGAGGCACTGGTAGGCACATCAGGGCCATCACAGTGAAACCTGCCTTCACGTATTTACTGCTGGCTCCTCCACTGGGTCTCAGGAATGTAAAGAAGGTGGGGAGAGGGCAAGCAGGAGGATCTTTGCAGACACAAAACTCTATCTGGGCCTGGCTGGCACTGATCTCTCCACTTTATTGGGTTTGGGAGCTGCCTGTTGCACTGGGCAGGCTGGTTTTCTCCACAACCCACTGCCCGCCACAGCCAGACTGCTGAGCCTGGGTTTCAGCCAGAGCCCCACCTGGCACTTCAAGTGCTGCTGGCTTCCAAGCACTGGCACGACTAGGATGAGAGATGGGAAAGGGATGTGCAATTCTTGCACTTCTACAAAACCCCAAACCAGTAAACCCATCTGGGAAACTGACAATGGTGGAAAATACTGTTGAGGATCCCTGTGTCCCCTCTAGCCTAGCAGAACTGCTAACAGGAATACAAAACAATAGAGCAGAGTGTCCTGTGTGTCCTGCCTCCCCCTCCATCCATCCTGCCCTTCTTCCCAAAATGCACATCGCACTGCAGCTGTGCTCAAACTGGAGTAGGGGGTGACTGAACTCCTGCCCTCCCAGCCCCTCTGGGCACCTCTGGGTGAGCACTCAGTTGGGGCACAAAGAGTTGAGAATTATCTTCCTCACCAGCTCCCATTTCTTCCTTTTTGCTGAATTCACCTTAACTCACATGCAGATGGGGAAGCTGGTTTGCTGCAGGAAAAAAACCCAAAAATGCCACTTTGGGTTTCTCCCTAGACAGCTAGGGAGAAGCATAACTTGCCATTCCCTGCTTGGATGAGCTTCCAAGTGCTGTTCTTGTTCTTAGATTCTGCAGCCCTGTGTGCTTGTGACAGACCCCTGAAGTCCTATGGCCTGTTCTTGCAGGGAAACTTCATGCCAGCCCCATAAATCCTCAACAGTGAAGTATAACACTCAGCAACGTTCCTCACTTCTTTCGGTAACACCTGTGTTCTTCCTGATTTTGTGTACACAAACCCAGGAATCAGTCATGTTCATTCCCTTCCCCCTCCCCCAGAACCCCCAAACCTCACATATTTTATAAGTTGTGTGAGTTTTGACTGATGAAAATGTGAAGTTTTTCCATCTCCTATTGAGAGCACAGAAAAAAGAGGAGCAGGCATTATCTGTTCATCTGCCTGTGAGGAGGTTTTGTTTGGGTTTTTTATCAAGGCGTTGTGTCCTTGGATATTTGTTTGCTATATGCATCTGCTCTATGAAATAAATACATTTGCTATAAATCACTATGTAAACTAAATATAACTATCTTTCAAAACACTTGTTCTCATGACAAATCACACAACAGTTCAAATAATAGTTTGAAATATTGAAAACATCTTTTAATAGTAGAATTCTATACAAATGTGGGTAGATACAGAAGTGGTCACGACAAAATGTGTTCTTATTGCCTGAATTTTTTCACAGAAATAGAAACATTGATGGCAAGCTTACTGACATCCAACATGATGAGATATCTTTAAACTTGCAGAATGGACACAACACTCCTAAGTATTTTGTATGTGTTTGACTGTCCTTGAAAACCTACTACTTACATACCAACCTCAAAATACAAAGAACCAAGATTAAAATTTTTAATGCACATCACATAATAAGGTAAAATAAAGCACAAAAAGGTAAACAAAGCGTGATCCTGAAAACACACTATTTTGTTTACCTAGGGCACTGACTTATTCCAAGAATGATTTCCCGTATAAAATGGTTTTGAGTGAGGCACACATTTTTTTTTTTTTTCCTACACAGGACATCAATACCTGATGGAGATACAAGAACAAATGGTAACAAACAAAAGGGAAGGAAACATAATCACAAGTGAAACTCAGACTGCATGCCAGTGTTCTTGCAGCCCTAAGCAAAGCTATACATTAAAATATGCTACAACCACTGTTCTCAAAAAGTTTTTGGCACGTTCCCTCTGATAATATTTCTTTTTTTTTTTTTTAATGGAGCAAATTACATATCTGCACCTCTATCATAAGGCAAAACTATAAATGCAACTACAAGGACAAGTTACCAAAAAATTCCAAGTCAAAGATAACTCCCACCCTCCAAACTGCAAACACTTGGTGAAGTATCATCCTTCCTCCTCATCACTGTCTTTCATAGTAATGCCCTGAAGTCCTCCCGCATCTGTGACCGAGACTGTGGCCTCCTCTACAGTCAGACGGCTGTGAACAGTATCGTAGGTTTTACTGTTGAGTGTTCCCTCCAGCACGCCTTGTAACCTGAAGTCGCGGTAGGTTTTCTGTGACAAAAATAAAACATCCTGAATTGGACTCAAGCAAATCTGGGCAGTCTTCCTTTACACACTGACCTTTTCTTGCATGGCAGTGGAACAGTTTAATTCCTCCAGCAGCTAGGGAACTATGATCTAGAGTTCGCTAAAGATTTTGCAGTTTCAGTTTCTGGTCTGCAGGAGATTTTTATAAACTCCAGAGAGTCTGCAAGCCACACTTTGATGGTCACTCCTTTAAGAGACTGTGCTTTGTATTACAGTACATTTCTATAACTGTATACTGATTTCTGAGTAACTTCTACTTGTCTTATTTATTTGATAAGAAACCATCAGAGAACTTTTCTAACCGCATACTGAATTGTGAATTTGGCTACAGGTACTTCGGTCATTTCACAGAAAATATAAACATCTGACTGTTTCCTCATGATCTGATTTTGTTTGCACTTATCTTTACATTTATATGCCAAAGGTGGGAAAATACAATAAATTTTAGAATACAGAATCTGTAGTTTAGAATGTAAATGTTTCTCTGACTACTTCAGCTACTTTACATTCTAAATAATATACATATTTCCTATAGTTCTTTCACTTGAGAAAATTTTCTTTCCCTGGCATCCAGCCTTCCTATCAACCAGCAGATATGACTTTTGTCTCTGAATTTCTATCAAGTAGGATATCTGAGTGGAATTATTTTATTCATTGACACTATGCTCAAGTCTGCATATGGAAAATCATCTACTCTACCTTCTTTATTTTTAATTTGCAACACATTTGAAATAATCTTTCCTCAAGTTAGCCTAAAATGCTGAAGGACAAGTTGACCTAGCTAGTTTCTTATTCTGTGCATCCTGTTGCCGAGAATTCATCATGTTTATGGAGGGGAGTATGGGAAAAAGAAAATGGAAGATAATTAAGGTGTATCAGGCCCATTCCTCTGCTGGAGGAGACCATGCACAAACCCTTGAAAAAGAAAAGAGAAAAGGGCTGATCTTATTTCACTCAGTACTTCAGAGAACTGCAAAAGACAGCTCTCGAAATGGGTAATATTCATCTGGCATAATTTTTTCTGCCACTATCTATGTTGATTATTTAAACCTCATGTGAATCACTGCAACCGAGATTTATTTGACTTTCATAGGTCAACTTCAGAGTCAATGGATGCAGCTTATGTTTTGCTCACACACTCCTGTGAGTACCCTGCCTGGTCTTTTTCAAGTGTTACCATTGCATTCCCCTTTCATAACACTGTGCATTCAATTTCCTTTTATGCTGTTAACAGGTCCTACAGCAATTTCTTTCAGTTTTACATTGTATTCCTCCCATTCTCAGATCAGCATTCTGGGGTTCAGTCATCGCTCTTCTCTTGACATACAGTTGCAGGATAATAATGTTCACTTCCAAGCTTTATTTTTCATTTCTCCCTAACTTTCCTCTTCGTCCTTGACCCTTCTTTAGTCACAGCCCTCTGCACGTGTTTTAGACATCTGTCGACACCTTTATGCCACCATCCCTCAGTCTTGGCTTTAATGGGAACAAGCAATGTTTTCTTGTCCAGTCATTCTTAATAATGCCACTACCTTTGCTGCATCCAAACATGAAAGAATCATCTGTTTCTTATTCATCTTGTATCACTTAAAAATTAACTCCTATTTCTTTTTTTGAGTATTTTCAAGAGATTAGAGGGGCAACACAGCTTCTCAGTTCAAACAGAGAAGTCCCTCCATTCTCTCTAGATTCTGGAGGAACTGTGCATCCCCGCTTGCCTCTTCCCCAGCTGGGCTGTGGCACTGATAGTCTTATAGTCTACTTGAACCATTGTTTCTTATTTCCCAGCAGCCTCACACTGGAGGAGTTCCTGTTATTCCAGTTGTGCCATTTTCACCCACCAAAACGCAGGTGGACAAGATTTTCTGTCTACAGTACATTGCTTGGTACCTCTGTGATTGACATTATCTTCTTCAATCTTCTGTATTCACAGAGGGTGCCATGGAACAACACACTTGGAATTCAAGCACAAAGCAAACGAGCTGTACAGGCACAGAAAAGCTACCGACATGACCAGTGTTTTCCCATTGCTACCAAAGCCTACGTCTTTTCAACAAGGCTAATTAGTGCTCCAGGCTGCAGAAGGAAGGCTGGTTAACAGTGCTGCTCTTTCACCTGAACTTTAGTTTTGTAAGAGCCTCTTCTTTTAACCTACTGGGTGATATTTAACTGGTATAATTTAGTCTGCCCATTCTTGCATCTCACTGGGCACAGTTTTTAGATCCTATATCACCTTCCCCCCAGAGGATGATTACCTTTACTTGAGAATAGCTTTAAATCTTTCACAAGAGCCATTTATTTCAACCACAAACAGCAAACGGCTTTTACCATTTTGGCATATAACATAATGATGAACCAAATCCTGTTCCCAGAGAATTCAGTTAGGATCAAAAATAGTAAAGCTAAGCTTAGGTGGTTCAGCAAGCCATGATGACATCATTTTTATGGCTGTTTTCTGGCATCCCCCCTTTTTTTTAATGCTTAACTACTAAATTGTAAAACTTGCAGTTGCAATTTTATTGTCCATGAGTTAAAATGCTTCTGACTTTACAGGCTTGCATGAAATTAATGAGAAAATATTTTTAAGAAATCAAGGTCAGCATTGACAACAGGTGCTTCTTATTTCATTTTTATACAGATGACAAGAGCGTTCAGCGTTAAACAAGACAGAATTAATAAAACCTGAAATGGCCTTCTGTCTCTCGCCTAGGGTTACTAACAGAGATCTGAAAGGGATCCAGAAGGACACTTTCTTTAATTGCTGGTTAACCCATAATTGGCTATTGCAAAGTATTTTATACTTTGTTCAGAAACTTTTGACACTGATCAGTGTAAATGACCAAGGAGTGGACTGGAGGGATTGGTTTTCTATGAAACCATACTCAGAGGATGAAAGATCAGAAAACGTTATCTAATATATTGAATATTATTTTCCATAAGAAAGATAAAATAATAATGTGATTATTAAGGTAAAACAAAAAAAATCAGTAACATGACAAAAATAAATTTATTAGGAATGTCATATAACATTGCTGTCTGGATAGTAGCAATCTGTTAAAATTCCTTGGAACAATTACAATTGTCACTGAGTCCAGAATAAACAACAATTACTAGTGCACATATAATTAACATCAGAGGTTTTAATAAATTGTTTTTCTTCTCAAATTTGCAACTGCTGTGGAAAAAAGAAACCCCAAACCAAAACTACATAAGCTTGCAACTTTATTAGGAATTTTTTAACTTTTAGAGAATAATCTATGTTAATACTTCATCACTTTTCTCTCTTTACCATTAAGTCTAACTCAAATAGCTTTTATTTACCTTCACGATCTTGATGAGAGTCTTCAGCTGGTAGATGTGAAGCTGAAGGTCTAATCTATCAGCCAACCACACACATATGACTTTCATGGAGCTGCTATACCATTGCTGAAAAGGATAGAAAAACCAAAACACCAAACAACCCTGCAGTATTCATTTAACAGATTTGGTAATGAGAGGTAATGAAACACTTTGAAATGATCACAGATCAGCACTGAAGTCAACAACGATATAATTTCCTGTTAAGAGTATTCCATGGGTCAGTAGAAAATCAAACAACTTGACCTAGATCGTTCTTTACATGAATTAGCAACTGCAATTTTATCTTTCAGTCACAAGATTTTCAATCTAAATAGCATTATGCACTTTGCTATCTTGCAGTAAGAATGGATATTAAACACACAGTTACATGAGAGAATTGACAGCTAAAACAGCAAGGGAAAAAACACAAGTAGGGTATTTTGAGAGATATTTTGCAGCAACTAGATTTTCCATTTCAAACAGCAAGACAGCATCAAACTTATAATATGGAATTTGTCTTGTCTTTTTATTTATTTTTTTAAAAATAATTCCTTTATTAAATAAAAAAAAATCAGAAATCCATGGAAATATTATTTAAGTATTATCAAAACAGTACTTCACCTCTCCCAAAATAAACAAGATAAGATTTTGTTTTATGTTAATTACAAATTATAATTGCAGCCTACCTTACTTCCTTTTAGTGTCTTAGGCATGGGTAAGTTTACACTCAAAGCTACACAAATGGGTGCCTACGTTATTGTAAAAAAATGCACAGATCCAAATAGCTACTATAACAGTTCTTTCACATTAACTGGATTAAAAGAGATTTTACTAAACATAGTTGTGGCAGTTTTCCTTCTCCTCCTGTAAAACACCATCCAGATGTCATTTAGTTCAGCTGTAAAAAGGAAGGGATTTTTTTTCATTTTAGCAGTGAGAGATTAAGAGAGTTTGTGTCATAGCTCTGTTTCTAGTCTCTTTCCCCACAGGGAAGAGGCTTAAATTCTTTTCTAATGCAATTTCCTGTGTCTTTACAAAACACACAGATATGCAAAGAGAGGAAAGAGTGTGTATACTTGAAAATGCAGCATGTTAGGCAATGTATATATCGGGAAGTAATTCAAAGGAAGGATCTAACATGTCTCACGAGCCACCTCTACATTAGGAAATAAAAGAAAATATGCATTGAAAAAATGAAGAGAAGTTACTGGCTGCTGGATGTAACAAAAGACAGAAATAAAAATCTTAGGTCTATGGTGAAAGCTTTAAATACTTTTATATATAAATACTTTTTTTTGGCTACAGGAAATAGCCTCATCTCATTGTAACTATCAATTTTAAGGTAATTTTGAAATAAGAAACAGTGTATTTTAATCATAAATCATTGGAAATAAGTTACTTTCACATTTTTTAGAGTTTGTCCTATTATTTCCCTATTTTACAGAAGTGAACAAACACATCACACAAGATGCAGAGAGCTGCACATTTAATAAAAGTAGTTTCATTAAAAAAAAATATGGGACTGACTTTGTATCCATAAAATACTGCCTTTTTTTATCACTGTGTGACATTCTTATGCTATTTACATTATTTCAACCCAAACATCCATGTTAGTTTTGATTTCCTCCATAAGTACCTGTAAAGTATTTTTAATGTGACAGAGTTGTTACTAAGTGGCAGCTGTAAACTATATGACAGGTGGTGTATGTATACAGATGTCTAGAAACTAAAACACAGTTGAGCTTATTCATTCGGGGAACTCTGTTGATCTAGTAAACATAAAAATTCATATGCCTAGCATTTGACCCAGAATATCTATTGTTATTTCCAATAAGATGAGCCCAATTATTATACTATTACTCAGACTCTACAGTTGTCAATCTTTAACATAAGCACGGTTGAGAGAATGATTTTAGTAGCAGTGTTTTCTCGAAGCTGATATTCTTCCACAAAAAAAAAAAATTCAATAACACATCCGCAATGTATTTGGTTTCTATCAAGGAGAAAGCAGAAGGGGGTGAGACTTGCTGACACGAACAAACTACAGACAGGATCAAAAATTCCGTGATCAGTTACCCCATGCAACTCCCCTGAATGGTGCCTGATCACTGAAAACAGACCCACTTCCAGTTTTCCTACAAAATATTTTTTAATGCATTATGTAATTAAGATGGATGCAGTAAAAAATCAGATTCTCTGTATATATCTGTGATATGCCTACATGCACTGAAAACAAAGCTAAGAAATCAGAGGGAACTAATTTTGCTACTCAAATCTGTGAATAAAAATGATAGAATACATCTTCCTGACTGGGTTTAATACATTAAACTTTCAGTAGAAATGTTTAATTTGGTGGTTGTGAAATGATACTATGGTACTTGCATACACTTTTCAGAAAAATATGACTGCTATTATATTAAATAGAAAAGGATGTATTCTTGTTCTGAATTGTCACAGCATTTTTAATAACAATCGCATCCAGTATATTTTACAGTCCCCACAGAGGTACTTGTGGATAGAATTTCTGTTCACTGTTGGCCTTGTACCCACTAGTTTTGAGCACTTAGTACATGCTGAAGCTGCATAAGCATAAATCTGCTGGACTTCCTAAGAAGAAAAGCAAATATTTCCATATTGCTTCTTTTGGAGCCTGTTAAAATGCACAGCACTGCAAATGCCTCTCAGAGGTGGAATCCAAGGCCACACATATTGACATCCACGAGCATGTTACAGAGGTAGGGATGCATCTGCTGTGGCTTATAGGAATCTATTGCAAACTCACAACCTTCTGTGATTAGATAGTAGTCCTGAGATCACACAGTTCTAAAATAGTAATAATAATAAAAACAACCCTTCAAACTGGTTTTAAGAAAAACTCACTTTCCTGCTAGTAAGAATAGCACTGAAAGGATGATGTGACTCTTGCAGATGTCAGTGATACAGTATTAGTGCCACATTCTTTGCTGTTGTCTATGCAAGAATAAAACAGCAAGTGTTTATTATATATTTTTTTCACATCAGCACATAACAGCAGCCAACCACTTTAACAAAAATATGTTTGCCTCCCCATTTCCCTCTCTCTTCTAATTCATAGCTCATCCAGCTCCTGTAAGGGCATGCATTACTCCCTTCATTTTCCTGAGATACCTCTTTTGAAGTAAAAAATAAGAGAAAAGGAAAGGCTAGGGTTGACTCTGCGAGACCCCTGTATTTATTCACACTTATTGTGCATGACTGTAGACTGGTAAATCATATTAGCAGCCCATCTCCCCATCAAGCTGCTACTTGCTTTCCAGCCCTGGGAAGGTTCAACAAATCAACAGGAGCACGGAAAACAGAACATCAGTCTAATCTAGTGTTTAAGGTGAAGTTTTCAAACCCAATCTAAGAAGATCTTTAGAGCAAGCAACAAGCTGAAGGGCTCAGAAGGTGGTATTGACAATGAAAGAGTCTTGAAATATTGAGAAGCGCAGCACTTGTGCATTTTTAATAACAAGAGGGTCAACAAGGACACAGCTCCCTCAGTGCCAATAGTTGCCACACCAGGGCTATAAACGCTCTCAGTTCATCAGATTTCTTAAACAGTTCATCAGCTTTCTTAAACACCCTAAACCCCCTCAGCGGACCTTTAGTCTTAAATTAACAAACCAAAGCAATGAAAGAGGGTGCAGCTTGAATGGCCAGCATTGATCCCCAACGGGGCTCGGTGCGGCTACAGGCACTGAAAAACTCGCTCCATTGTCGGGAGGAATTGACAAACCTCCTCGCCTAAATAGTCCAGCTGAGGCGGGCTGGAGGCACGCAGCTGTAAAGGGCTCCCCTCGCCCCACTCCCAGCGCTCACAATGCACCAGGCATGAGCTCTTTGTCAGGCCCAGACTCTGCAATTTTCTAACAAGGATTAAAGTTGTTTCTCGGCAGGGCTAGTGAAAAGCAATTTAGCAACATACCGTGCTTTCTTCAGGCAAGTTAAAGAGAAGTAGTTAAGGAATTTCATTATTCTGTTGACCAGTGGAAATACAAAACAAATATATTAAATATTCACCATGTTTCTGGGTGCCTGAGCTATAACATTCACAGAACGGTTCAATTAAATATAACACTTACTGGCTGAAAGCAAGCACTTCAGATTTATTTTTGAAGTTTTATAAAAAGGTGCAGCTGTTTGCCACCTGGAAGGAGGCTCAATACATACTAATACACAATGCTTTAGTCCTTCTAGGGCTGGTATCCCTAATGCCTGAGACACAAGACCCTGTTGGGTTTCTGTATCTCGCCTGCTCTTGATAAATGGGGACTGTCAAAATGCTTTTTCTGCTGAATATGGTGGGGGGAATGGCTTTTATAGGAACCACATTCTACCTTCCTACTGAAGCCTTTATCAAACTATTGATCAGGAATTGAGTTGCTCAGATGACAACAGGACGTTTTTACTTCCTCCAGTTCTACTTTCTCTACCAGGAACAATAACAAAAAAGTATTCTTCTCACCAAAGAGACTGTATATCAACGGCAGCATCTAAAATGTGTAAGAAATACTACGATCACGTTAAGTAATAAGTACTAAAATGCCTAGTTTCTATTAAAAGGCTATGCTATTTTTTCAAGATTCCGATAGTTAGCACTCGTAGTGTGCCAAGGAAACTTAAAAGAATGTTTAGTCATGAAAGAATAAATAATTTATTCCTTAAAAACGCAAACAGCAAAAGTTAGAAAAAAGTTCCTGATTTAAGTTGCACAATTTATTTCCCTCCTTGTAAAATATGAATAATCATACTGCTTTCCTTTGTTGAATATTAACAATAATGGGGGAAACAAGTATTTGTAGTGTCTTTGAAAACACTCTGAAGTTTATAAGTTATAGATGTATTTTCAAACTTAGGTAAAGACATCACCTATTTAAATGAGGATTATTACCTGAGTAGTGACAAGTGTGCACACTCTTCTGAAGGCTGGAAAGCCCTGTTAACGCTTTAAAAAACCACAAACCTGGGGAAGGATTTCTCAGCCTCTGGGCCACCATGACACATCAGAAGGTATGTACAGACAGAAACACCAAAATAAGAAATAACATTGGAAGAAGTAACATTCAAACTATCTTTATAGTTTTGCAGAAATGAAAAAAAAATAGTTGCAAATTAAAGCAACAATGAAACAATTCTGTGTAAGATGTTTATGTTCCCTTCTCAGGCTTAGGAAGCCTTTTGATTAAGAAAGCCTGAGAAGTCATTGAAGGTTGAGGCAACTGGAGATAAACAGAAAATTTAATGTATCAACATGTAGAAATTTTGCTTGTACTCTCTTCCTGACCCATAAATTCTGATTCCTGACATGGGCAGCTCATGAACTGTTTAAAATGTCAATTTCTTCTAATGGAGGAGACATCAGAACTTTTTGACTAGTGATGTAATGCTCTCCCACTTCTCCCTCCTGTGTTTTCACTCCCCTGAGTTAAAGACATTATCTCCCCAGTGAGTTTTCCAGGTTATGGGTGTGCACCAGTCTGTGAAGCACACCAATGAGACTAACTGTGTCAGTGACCAGGAAAATGAAGGAACAGAAGTTGGGGAAACCTGAGAGAAGAGAAAGCTCTCACACAAGTGTTTTCTCATCGCACTATTAGCTCCACGTGGCTTCATGGTGACAGCCACTGTCCTTTACCACATTATCCAACCTCACAAGGATGGCATTTCTCATTACGCATAGACTGAGTACCACAACCAAAGATGGTGAGCCAAATTTGACTCAAGAGCATTCCAATTTTACAGTGCCATCCTGAAAGACCGTTCTCACCAAAATCCAGAATCTTGCCTTCGGGGAAGTTCAGTAGGCAGAAATGGTCACTTAGCTGGCCTCTAACTGTAGAAATGGGAATTATACCATCTCCAGATACAATAAAACTGTCAAGTATACTTGGCCTGGCTGTTCTTACAGCTAACCTAATGTTTCTGCCTCTTTGGGTTTTGGCAAGATAGTAATCTTTCTGTTTAGGACATAAAGAGGTTCCCATTACTTCTCTGAAACATGAAAAATTTCTCTGCCTTTTGATTCAAAGTGCTGTTATGACTGCAGAATAAAAATCATGTGGCATAAATTTCACAGCAAAATGAATATGAGGGAAACAGTTGACGTTATGATTGTGCTGAGAGTTAGAACTACATCTCCATTTTACAGGCACTGATCAAGCATTACTTCACCGACCTGTTCCTCTGCTGTGTATTTACTATATCAGGACACATTACTTGTATTGTTGCTTAAAAAATATAAAATAGTATAAATACAAATGTTAAAATGGAAAGGATACTTCAATTTACTTTCGTTTCCATTCAATAATAGTATATAGCCTTTAATCTGCAGATACCAGGGGTGCTTACTTTTGCATTTTCTCGAATGTTCACAAAATTCAAGAACACTATTGGTTGGGAGGTCACCATGATGACACTGCATTTACTCCTTTGCATTCTTTTGGATTTATTTTTATTTTTTTTCCCTGGGAATTTTTATTTAAGATAAACAAAAATAAACAAAGATTAAACTAAGCATGAGTGGAAAGTCCAAGGAGTTAGTCTTGGTGGAACCACAGGGTTAGTGAGCAGTTAAAACAGATGAAGCCTTTTCCCCACATCAAAAATCATATGTTTAAAAGTCCTTGATCTGGAAAATGCAAACAATTAAATCAATATTAAGTGTCACAGGTAAAACAATCTGTTTATCTCTGCTCCCCATTTTGCAGACCTGTTCAAGAGTCCCTCTATTGCTGTATCATCCTTTTCTGCTGAAATGCTCCCTCACATGGTCCTGCTTTGCACAGAGCCCCTGACACACAACTCTTCCACTCCACCAGTGTCTGATACTTCGAATGCTTGGTACCACTTATCAAGGCATCTTCCTGGAAATGTCTCGGGCTTTCATCCAGCTTCTGTGTTTTGCTTCCTTCTCTAGGCCTGAAACGCTAAGCCAAGTTTTGAACTTTGGCTTTGAATTATTTCTTTAGCTTGGTTATTTAAACTACAGACACTATTTGGGTACAAACCACGTCATTTTTCTTCCCTCCTTTTTAACATGTGTGTGTGTGATTGTATCAGATTTACTAACTTTCCTCTTGTACCCTTGCATGGCCAAGGAAGAAGAGTTTTCTTCCTTCCAGTGGGACTCCTCTGGTTTTCTTCTGCCTTTTTTTTGGCCATTATGACCATGAATCTGTCAGGGAGATGAAAAACCATTTTGTTTTTCTTAAGAATGACTAACTGGTGAAACAAACATTTTAGCCTCTAGTCAGTCTCTTCCCTGCCTATTTGAATGAGATTCCCACTTGGTCCCAAAGCAATCAGGCAAAAGGGAAAGAAGCTCAACAGAAAGAGGAACCCAAACATTGACAGAAAGACCTAATTCAGCAGGAGTCACGACAACAAACAAGTGATCAGTTGTTGGGTGGGATATTTTAGTGATATCAGAAAACAAAATTAGGTAGGTTCATTTTCAGAAATCAGTAATGAGAAGAGAGAATAAGGCTCATTTAAAAGTACATTAAGCATCTTTGAAACTCCTAGGCAAAAAAAAAATCATTCTGAAATAACAAAGAATATCTAACATATGAAAAGCTTATCTTTTAAGAGGAAAATAATCTTCTCATACTTTAGGCTTATAATTAAAAGCTGTCTAGCTGCTATGGAACTGCTGCCAATTTACAAATAAATATAAACTTTCAACATAAAATATAGGGTACTTATCACTCTACGCCTTTTATATTGGTTGCTAAACAGCAATTTACAATATTTATGCTCCCTTATAATGTTTGTGACCTTCATTTTTTCCTGGATTCTTCACATATGGTAGATGCAGTGGGAAACTGGAAGTCTGCAAAATTAGACATGCATAACTTCCTTCCATACCTGGAGATACATAATGATGATGTTCTGATTTTAAACGCAAGATACCAACATAATGCTCATGACCACAAGAGACTAACAGCACAAACAGTTTTCCTACTCTACTCTCGATACACAGTGCATCTGTGACCAGTACATCTATAGGTTATTCTGGTGCTAAAACTCCCTGGAGCAAACACTGTCAGTGCAATGTGTGTGGTGTTGCAATGTGGGTATATCTGCAAACATCCTCCAAGGCACAGAATGAGGAACATCACTTGTGTAACCTTGAAATGAAAGCCAGCTTTGATCCTCAAAATAAACAAATGAACATAATGCAAAATGACCACATTTTTCCTCATTGTAACACTACCCTCTTGCTATCAAGCTCCTGTTTTACAGACCCTATGAAGACACAGAGCTGCGCAAATGCTAAGCAGTCTTCCTAAATGTATGCATAGCATAAGTAAGGTTAAAGGTCCGGGTTCACTCTGCCTGTAACTGAGACACCTATGTCATATTTTGCCCAGTCATCCAGGACTCCCTGAGGATTCCCCGGAGTCAGGCAACAGCAAAGGGCGACTCAAGGAGGCGACAGAGTCCTGTGAGCTGTATCTCTCTCTTAAGGTGAGTATACTCTTCATCTCTGTACCATGTACCGAAAGTGAGATGGATCAAAGCTGGGCAAAAGTCTGCGTTGTAACTTTTAGGTACTGAATCATGTTAGTAGCTCTTGTCCTAGAACCTTCTATTCAGACTCCCTGCTCTATGACGAATGAGGTCAAGCACATGTTTTAATTGGACTGTTTAAACATCCTGGGTTCCTCTGGGTGAATATTTGCAAGCAGCTCATTTCTTTCCACCTCAGCAATCTTGACTCATCATCCATTTACTCTGCATGTTATTGTAGCGGCATATGACAGGGTTGGATGCAGCTGTGAAGTTGATAGGGAGTTGTGCAGTGGTGGAGTCATTCCTCTCCTACATTGCATCGATTGGGCACCACACTGAGCAGCGCTAATGTGGAGCAGAGGTCCAGCCTCCTGCCTCCCTCTCGCTTCTCTCCTCCCCTTGTCTCTTTGCAGAAAGTGTCCTTGGATTGAGCAGATGCATGATTTGCTCCTTTCCATCTCTGACCCTATTGCTCGTGTGCACCTCTTCAGCTATGCAAATTTTACAGCCCTGTTGTTTTTTATTTTTGAGCTGATTTTTCTATTCATTACTTGTACTATTTTTCTTGTACATTGTAAACACTTCTATTACAGTGTAAGGGCAATGGATAGTCAATGCTGTGTATGATGAAACACTTGAAAATTATTTAAAGGAAATCACCTCCCTACAGGTCAACAATTTTGCGCATTCAAATCAGCACTAAAGCTTCAGTTCCCCATGATCAAGCAGGTTAAGAAGTCATTTCCACTAACTTTGTCAGAGCACTCCACAGCATCCTCATCTGATACTATTTTAATTTACAACATAGCAACCTCTTTTTGTTACTCCAGATTAATTACAGTAAAACTAGAGTATTCTTATGCTGCCTGGCACTATTTTTCTTGTAATATGAACAAAAATATGGTTGCGTGTCTATTTGTGAATACTTTAACATAGAGTTTTGCTTGATTTTCCTTTTTAAACTAAGCTTGACCCAAAGAAAATACAAGTACAAATATCAAACCTGCAAGTAAGGTTTGAGAAGCCACAAGGTGTTCCCGCTGTTTATATGTGTGTGAATTACAGTACATCAAGAAATCAATATTCCCTAGATGGTGCTTGTGCCTGGCACTTCATGGTGAACAAACATTAGATAAGACAATATAAATGGTACAATCCGTATTGATTTCTCTTGACTGTGTAGAATGTGAAAGCTGTAGCCACAGTTAACAGTTACTGACAGACTCATCTAAAGTTTCAGTGCTATTTTATATTTTATAGTTGTCCACGTTCAATTGATTCCATTAAGTTGCTAGACACATTTCAAGCCATCCAGATAAGAAAAAAAAACCTGCAGTGCCTGGAATGAGATGCTGCTACTTTGCGCCTAGCAGGATAAAAAGGTTAAAGGACTAAATTGTGCCTGGATGTTGGAAGGAGTTCTCTTTTATTTGATAGAATTGTTGTTGTTTTTAGTGAATGGATACTGTGAGTGATGGATAGATGCATTTAACTACATTAAATAAATGAACGAATGGTATAGACCAGAAACATCTATGGGAAAATTGTACTGGAAGCTCCCAATGTTATGGTCCCATCCCAAACAAACAACTTCTCCCCTCATAGTTTTACCCATGCCTGATACAACTCCTTCAGAAAAAAAATAAGACAGGATTTAAAAATCTTGATTTTGGGATTTTTTTCCCATTCTCTATGCCCCCCCTGACTTTGACTCATGATGCACATTTTAAATTGCTTTTTTATAACAATTTATATGCCCCCCTCCCCAATAAGGGAACTTCTCACATAAGTCAGGGAAATTAGGGGGAAGAACAGCATAAGAAATTCTGAATAACAGGATATGAGACTTAGTGCCTTGAAAAATAATTCTCTATTTCCTTTTTATAGCTTTAGAGCCTTTTTAGCAACATATCAAAATACCTATTTCATAGTTTCTTTCTCCCCCACTGGGGAAGATTTAAATAATATGACTGAATTAGTGTGGAAAAAGGTGTCAGACATCCATTCTATGAATACTAAATGCAGACTGGACTATGGAATACATAATATTTGAAGAAAAACTCTTTAGTATCTTTTTGGGCTGTTTGATATGCTAATTCCAAAACAATTCTGAAGGAAATCCCAAAATTAAAAAAGGTATAGAAAGTGGAGAGGTGGAGAAATGTATCAAAACAAAACCGAATCAAACCCAGCCATCCTGTTATGCTTTCCTCTAAAGAAAACGCTCTCAGTTACAGTGCAAACCAGCTGAATAAGTGCTGAATATTTGGATCCTGAAGCAGCAAACTCTGAAGCACATTATTTGCTTTAAGTGTGTTGTGGTCCTGTTGATTTCAACACTATTGAGCTTTGCTGGATTCATAGCAGGATAATCAGCACCCTCCAAGAGTCTGCATTCCTTTTCTCAGCATATTCCAGAGGAAAAAAAAATCAAAGAAAACTTTTATACTGTATGAAATCAGACGGAGGTTGGATTTTTCAGCTTTCAAGTGAACTATTGTTCATTAGAGACATTTATATTGCAAAAAATGAGGTGAATCTACTTGAAAACCTCAGGAATAAATAACTGAAGTCTGGGAAGAGTTTGAATAGTAAATTTGCAAGATTTTGCTTCCATTTTGCAGAATAGTTTAATATATTTGAGCATGTTAACATAACTCCCTTTTCCAGCCCATATTAGGTGATGCTGTTTTGTCTAAAATTCTTTGTTTTATCAAAAAACCCAAACAGGATAAACTGTTTAAAATTACAAGAATATCTTCAGATCAAGTTAAAACTTCTGATTGGTTCTCATATCAAAGGCTTTCTATTTCCCCTATAAAATATTAGACATAATTAAAGAAGAGTTAAAACTTTGGTGAAAATCTAAAGAGCATCAGCAAATCTGAGCACTGCTCAGCTTTTCAATTGCTTTTCTACTTCTCAGTTCTTTTAAATGGTTTTCTATGGCAGGAACATTTTTCTTAATTAGTCACAGCTAATTAGTGTTCTGGCATAGACAAGTAATCAGAAATGTCAGAGCTGCAAGGCTACATCTCCCTAATCCTTTGATAATAATTTAGCCTCCTGGGAGGGCCTCAAGCTGCGGTAAGTAGTGGCTGACAATAAGGCAAAATTAGGTGGGCAGCAGACCATTAGGATAGAAAAATAAAAAGCACTACCAAATCCTGCTGAGCACCATCAGGCAACTAACTACACTGCCAGATGAGGTGCCTGTTTAAGCCTGTGTTGTTAATTAGCTGATTCTACCAGACCTGCCACATATGTCCAGGTGCATCACGCAAAGATGTGTATTTCTGGGTTTGTGCCAAAAGACAATTTTGTGCTGTGATCAAATTTCAAGAATCTGAGAAAGAAGCCCACATATTTCTTGAAGATTATTCTGAGTTATCAAAGAAATAAGATCAACAAGTTACAATCCATTTTTCTTGAGTCTCTAAGTAATTAGGCACGGTCCTCTCATGTTTCTCAGAGGTTAATACAAACACAGGTTTTGATTCAAATGTGGTCTTTAACCAGTTCTACCTAGTCTCAACTTGCTAGAGTTGCCTTGGCATATAATCTAGATAAAAAGTAGACCTTTTGTTAAATCGTACACTTGCAAGTGATTACATAACAAGGAATGGGAAGATTACTTATTAAAATTAACGCAACAGGAAGCAATTTGAGAAGGAGGAAAAAAAAAAAAGATCACAGTAGTGGTGCTTTTGAGGTAGACATGGACAGCACAAGGAGTTGCTGCTACCGAAAACTCACATTTAAAGTAAGTGTTCCTCTTAGCTGTGTAACACCAGCTGAAGATTAACACACTTTCCAGGGAGAAGTATTTGACATTTTCTTGGTAAAAGGTCAGAAAACTTATAGAAATGATGCAATTGAATAAAGTATTTGCTAAAAATGTACCCGTAGATATGACGGCAAACAGAAATGAATCAGATGAGTACTTCTTATCTCCATTTAGGCATAGAATGAAATATATGAGATAGTAATCTTTGGAGAATGATTGCTACCTCAAATAATCCCCAGTACATCATTGAACTTAAACAGTCCATCCCAGCTTCTAGAAGTAAAGGAAAATAGTGGTTGTGAAAGAGGAACACAACTAGCATTTAATTCGCATTCCAGACAAAATACAAGATTTTTTTTCAACAGAAATACAAGAGCAAAAGCAACTTCGTAAATCTGGAGTGGTTAAGCATTTCTACTACTCATAAAGACATTCAATCTTTCTGCACTCCAAAGAAAGTTGTAAAAGTTCCCTGCCTTTAACAACTCTTACACTGCTTGTTGAATTATTATCCTATATGAGCCCACAAGCCTGAGAAGATTCTCCTATATGAGGAGTCAACAGGACTACTTAGTCACACCACACCAGTTAAACACCCATAAGAGATGGACAATCATGGCCAAAGTCAACATCTGCTAACAGGTGCTGTCTGGTACAGGATAATGAAGGGACATGTTTGCTGATGTTGACATTTCCAGAATATGCACTCTGACTACTTTATGTGTTTATGGTACACAGGTTTCCCAGAAATTAGAGTCTAAAAAAACCTGGGAAACCTGTTTTATCAATGGTAAAGCAATGATGTGTTATAACTGTTTTCTTAAAGTATTCTTTATTTCTCAAAGCAGCAAGTAATTATTGCATAAAGATTACATTGCATATATAATCTTAATAGTACATCTGTTACACTGTAAATTTTTCACAATGGACTCAACACAACTATAAGATAATGCTTTTAGTGGTAAATAAACCATGATTATTCTGAAGGGTAAACATTCATAATGAAATTTCATGTGCTATTAACAGGTATAAGAAAGTGAGATTCTACCCAAGTGGCACATGAGTACTTTACATAACTACAGAAAGTAAGTACTGTATCAATGTTTTACATAGTGTTTCATGCAAAATTACTTATCTTCCCTAAGCTGTTTTTTTTTAGTAAAACCCAGTTTTGTTTTAAAGGAAATAGTTTTTAATTTAGAAGTCTATTGTAATTTAAAATGCTCAGGAATAGGGAGACTTATTAGTACTATATTAAAAAATATAGGTAGAAAAATTCAGGTAGAGATGTGATTTTAAGTCTACCCAGTGATGATAACCTGGCATATTTATCAATACAGCACTGCTTTTATTGAAGTTAATGATATAATTCTCATTACTTTTGATTGTGTGAACCAGACGCCACGGGAATTTTATAGTCAGATACTTTTTACGTCTGTTAATTTTGTGATCAGATACACAGCACTGTTCTCTGAAAGTCTACATAAAGGTTTGTACACCATCCATGAAGCAGTTTACAGAAAGGGAGGGGACTATTTTAGATTTTTTTCCTAGGTTTGTGTAATTCTATTTAATTATTTAATCTTTGTGTTCACCAACTTCCACTCTTACAGGCTTTTCTGAAAATAAGGATTTTCAAACACAGGTTAAAAAACTAATTAAAGTATAAATTTGTTTCTAAACCATTTTACTAAACTGCTTTAAAAAATGAGTTCTTTGTTTAAGTGATTAAACTGAAAAAAAGTTTCAGTGGGTGATGCTTTTAATCATAATTAAAAACTGTAAGCACTAAATAAACACAGAAATGCCTGTCTTCATGATTTGGTTGTTATATATTGAATCTACTTGGGTTACTGCAGCATTAATGGTAGAAAAAGTTTGCTCTATTTGAGTTTATTAGAAAAACTTGTCCCAATATAGTTTCACTGTCTCATTTTACTTGAGTGGAGTATGAGATTTGAAGGAATCATGAATTATTCATTGAATTAAGTCTACAGAAATCATGGAATAGATATTTAGCTAAGAACTACTGCATTACAAAACCTTCCTAGCAGTCTTTAAGACCTGTGGGGTTAAAAACAAATAAATAAGCAAACCTCCACAATTATAAGTGGCTACAGAATGAGAGCAGGAGACAGATGTTCTGAGCGCCTGTGACAAGAAGGAATTTGATAGGAATAAATTCCCAGCTGATCTTAGGAACACTACCCATTAAAGGACGACAAAAAGTCCTTAGTGTCTCTGAATCACAGAATCACAGAATCACCAGGTTGGAAGAGACCCATCGGATCATCGAGTCCAACCTTTCCCATCAAACACTAAACCATGAAAAACTGACCAAGTAAAACATTTGTGAGCGTAAATCTGGTAATTTTATTTTCAGAAGAAGACAGCACACTGACCTGGGAGACACCAGTGATACCAGGAAAACCAAGCCATGTTGCTCTGCATGCTGCCTATACTCTTTCCATAGGAGGTGAAGAATGAAATGTACCCA
>WAAB01018607.1:1545-14958 GCA_013389865.1 Piaya cayana | reverse complement strand
CCCCTCACCCCCCCACACACCCCTTTCCACAATAAAGTCTTTTCGCTGCTCTCCGCGAGGTGATGTGCTCGTTGCGCCGCGATGTCACGCGAGGACACGTCACGGCTGCATCACTTCCGACAGCTTTTCCGACCCTTTTGTCTTGCTCGGCTCCCATCCCAATAGCTGCAGCCCCCCCCTGAGCCCCCTCTGGGGGACCCTGCTGCCTCAGAGTGGGGCAAACCTGTCCCCCCTCCCCAAAAAAAAATTCTCTTTGCTGAGGTGGGTGGGCAGGGGATGCTCATAGAGGGTCTTGGGGGAGATGCTGGAGCCCCTCACGGTGTCGTCGGGTCTGTTGTCGGCACCACAGGTGAAGATGCTGAGGAAGGAGCTCTCTCTGACCAGGTACCCCCCAATCTCCCCTCCATCCCTCCTCCTGATTCTGGACGATCTCCCGCTCTAACTCAATTTTTCCTTTCCTCAGCGGCAAATCCCGTTCCCACCCGCCTTCCCTGCGCCTCCTCGGAGCTCAGCGCCCGCTCCAGCCTCGCTGCGTCCCACCCTGCTCCCGCTGGGGAAGGTGAGTGCTCGGCCTTGATGATGGATCCGGACTCCAAGCAGGGACTGGGGGGGTGTCTCTGGCAGGGATCTGGCTGCCAGCACAGTGCGATGATGCTCTAGGTGTTTATTTTCTGGACCCAACCTACCCCTGGGTGATGCCAGCGGGTTTATGATGCTGCTCGCCCCTTTCCAGCCGTGCGGCTCTTCCCGTCACCCTCATCCGCTCCCCTGGGGTGGGAAGCAAAGGGCAGGAGCAGCTCAGGTGGGTGGGGAAGGTGTGTGTTTGGCACCTGGGCACCCCCCGTGCCTTCTGGAGGGCTAAACGCTCACCTGGGCCAGACTTTAGGACGTGGGGCCCTTCCCTACCGGCTGCTTTGGCCACACAGTGATGGTTTCGGGGCGATATTTATGGTCTGAGAGGATCTCTCTGGTTTCTTGAAGTGTCGGGGCAGCCAGTTCTGCTCCCCACACCCGCGTGTGTGGGGATTCGCTTCTGGGTGAGCCCGCTCAGAGCGAATCCAAACGCCCTCAAATGCGATTCTCTGCCTCCAGCTCCTTCTGTGACGCCAGGGAGATGCTCAGAGTGTCCTTGAACCTTCCACCACCTCCACCTGGGCTGGGCACCGTCCCCCTTGGTCCCCCAGCTGCATCCTGACCCCCAGGAGGATGCTGAGGCCACTCCAGATGATGCTGATGTGCTTTCGGTGCCGAGGTGAGGAGGAAAGTCCCGTCTTGGGCACCTCGGGGTGGCATCCTACCCCTTTTTGGAGGCGAGTGCCACCAACCTGGGCATCTCAGAGCGGCACCGTCCCCTTCTGGCTCTGTTTTGGAGTTGAATGTCACTGACCTGATCATCTTCAAGTGGTGCCTCCCCTTCCTGCTGCTTTTTGGAAGGATGAGTGCGCATGGGCTTCACTCGATGGTGTTTCACAAACCAGGGCTGAGAGCATCCCACATTGTAGAGTTAATTTTCCCTTTTTGTGAGCTCTCCCCAATAACTGGGGTCTTGCGGGTGGTGTGAGAAACCGCTTATTATCCACTTTTTTCCTGTGCTGGATGGAATTCTCCTCCTCAGCTCGGTGCGGAGAGTGCCCAGTGTGCATCCCTGCTGGTGCGGAGACCCAAACCTGGCAATGGGAGCAGAGTTTGCAGCCCTGGGGATGCACTGGTTAAGATTCCACTGGGTGCAATCCCTCTTGAGCACAGGGACAGCAGGAGGAGCTGGTGGCACAGAGCAGGAGCTGGAGATCTGCTAAGCAGCAAGGACTGGGGGGGATGAGCTGCTGGGACTGGAAGGAGCAGGGAGGTTGCTGGGATGAGCCTGGCAGCCTTATAGAATCCACAAGGGACAGAAGGTGGGTTTAGGGGAATGACAGAATAGTTTGGGTTGGAAGGGACCTCAAAGCCCATCCAATTCTACCTCCCTGCCATGAGCAGGGACACTTCCCACTGGCTCAGGGGCTCCCAGCCCCATCCAACCTGGCCTTGAACCCCTCCAGGGATGGGGCAGCCACCCCTGCTCTGGGCAACCTGGGCCAGGGCCTCCCCACTCTCATGGTGAAGAAATTCTTCCATATATCAAACCTAAACCTGCCCCTCTCCAGTTTATCCCCATTCCCCCTTGTCCCCTCACCACAAGCCTTTATGAACAGCCCCTCCCCAGCTTTCTTGGAGCCCCTTCAGGTATTTGAAGGTTGCTCTAAGGTCTCCTGGGAACCTTCTCCAGGCTGAACAACTCCAACTCTCAGCCTGTCCTCATACAAGAGGTTCTCCAGCCCTCAGACCATCCTTGTAGCCTCCTCTGGGCCCATTCCAACAGCCCCATCTTCTTCTTGTGTTGAGGATTCCAGAACTGGACACAGGACTCTAGATGAGGTCTCACAGAGTGGAGCAGAGGGGCAGGATCCCCTCTCTCTCTGCTGGCCTCGCTGCTCTGGATGCAGCCCAGAACATGGTTGGTTTCCAGGCTGCGAGCGCACGTTTCCAGCTCATATCGAGCAATGACCTGGAGAGCCCAGGTGGGCTTGGATCCAGCTGGGAGGAGAGGAGGGCAGCATCTCCAGGCCGTGGGGCAGGAGGCAGCGCGTGGGAGCTGCCCAGCATCTTCTCCCCCTCGAAAAGTGATGCAGGGTCTGCCAGAGTTCGGCTCCCCACGCATCCCCCGTGGAATCGCGTGGCGCACGGGCTCCGCTCCTCGCGTGGCGCTTTATATATAGCATCTCTGCTCCGCATAACCATGGCAACCGAGTTTATTTTGCTTCAACCTGGCCCGGCATGTGATGCGGTGGGGAAGGAACAGCTGAGGGGAGATGAAGTTCTCCAGTGCAGGAGATCTGGCTCCGCTCGTGGCTCTGCGGGATGCAGGAGAGGGCTGGGCGGGGGATGCTTTGGGGCCAAGACATTGCTCTGTGTCCCTGCTCAAGGGCCTCACCAGCCTCTCCGTGTCCTGTCAGGGCGCTGGTCTTGTCCTCTTCACTCCTTGCAGCCTCCCTGCTGGCCCAGGGGAGGCTTTATGGGAGTCCTGGGGTGGACCCCAACCCCATTCCCTGCCGTGCCGCAGGCTCCAGTTTCCCCAGTTCAGGCACTGGTGGGAGGTGGCGGTGATTCTCCTGCTGGACGCCTGGGCAGGGCTCCCTGGAGGTGCAGAAGGTGCCAGCCCAGGGTGGAGAAAGGCCCCTCGCTGCTTCCATCGCCGGAGAAGCCCACGAGGGTGAGGCTGGGTGCCAGCTCACATGTCCCAAAAGATAATTCCATGGCTCTGGGTGCTTGGACAGGTTTGTGTTTTGGAGAAGGGCGAGGTCCTGATCCAGCTGACAGGACCTTCTTTTCCCAATCCTGTCTCAACAGGGGTTTTTTTAGCGGATGGAGGCCCTTGAGCGGCAGTGTCAGCCGCAGGAAGCACGGAGCTACCCCCAGAGCCTGAATTCCCTGTGGATCCAGCCCTCGTGGTCCACCCCAACCTGGCCAGGCAGCTCTCCAACCCTCCTGGAGGGCAGTAGGTGGTGCGAGAAGCTGTTTTCCAAGCAGGCTCAGCACAGCAGCAATGGGCAGGGCCCCTCTCCCTCCCCAGAGTGGTCGCTGAGCTCTTCCAGGAGATGCTGCAGCAGGAGACCAGAGCCAGAAGGGGCTTCCAAAACAGTGAAGGAGGCTGAGCAGATGTTAGGTATGTAGCTAAGGGGGATCTGGTGTCCCTGGTGCGATCCTCATCCTAGGATAAGATCTTTGGTAGGTGTAGGGGTGCTGGAGGGAATGGTTGAGCTTCTCCTTCTCCAGACCGTGTGGTTCTTGTCCCAGGAAACCTCCCTCCTGCCCCAGCCCGGGTCTCCCACAGCGTCCCAGTGCTCCACCTGGGAATAGACGCTGGAGAAAGCCGAGCAGCCACCTCTACCTGCAGAGCAAAATCCACGTGCTGGAGGGCGAGCTGGGTAAGCCGGGGTGAGATGTGCTGGGATGTGGAGCGCTGTCTCTGTGAGCTGCAGGTCAGCCCCTCTCCTCTTTTTCTAGATGAAGAGCCGATATCCAACTGATCTCCACCAGCAGAGAGCGAAGTCTGCCTGCTTGGACATCACATCGTGGAGTCACGGATGGTGGCAGCATCCCCGTGAGCTGTTTCTGTCCTGGATCTCCCTGCAGGGTTTGCTTGGACAGGTTCTTTGCATTTAATGGAAACCTCTAAGGTCAGAAACTTTGTGTTCTGGGAGGCAGCGATACCCCGAGCTGGACGCAGAGGTGGGAGATGGGCTGGTTGGTTTGGAGGGACGTGAACAGGGGGTGCTCGCTGCACCCCAGGCTGCAGCCGTGCCCCTGGTGGGCCCCAGCTCCACACCATCCCAGCCCTGTAACTGGTTCCAGGACAAGGGAGAGGAGCAGGAGGGGCTCCTTCAGCCTCTCCAGATGCTGTGAGGTGCCAACTTGTGACCAAATTCACTGTATTCGACTGTAAAATTGTGTGTCTTGTGCCATTTCTTTTCTGTGCTGCTCCAGGGGCTCTTCAATCCCTTTCAGCTCCCTGACACCTTCCTTAAAATGACACCTCCAACCCCACGGTGCCTGTGGATGGGGATCAGAGCTGTGTGAGCTCATGCAAGGAGCATCCTCTGGTTCCCTGAGCTGCAGTGGCTGCAGGAAAGGGGATCAGAGCTGTGAGGCCACGAGAGGAGCATCCCCTGTGGTTCCCTGAGCTGTAGTGACTGCAGGAAAGGGGATCAGAGCTGTGCGAGCTCATGCGAGGAGCATCCTCTGTGGTTCCCTGAGCTGCAGTGGCTGTAGGAGAGGGGATCAAAGCTGTGTGAGCTCACACGGGAGCCCCCTGTGCCCCCCAGCTGGCAGTGGCTGCAGGAGAGGGGATCAGAGCTGTGAGCTCATGCAAGGAGCAGTCCCTGTGGTTCTCTGAGCTGCAGCAGCTGCAGGAAAGGGGATCAGAACTGTGCAAATTCATGAGAGGAGCATCCCATGTGGCTCCCTGAGCTGCAGTGGCTGCAGGGAAGGGGATGGGAGCGATGCCAGCCCCAAGGGGAGCACCCTGTGCCCCCCAGCTGGCAGAGGCTGCAGGAGAGGGGATCCTCGGAGCTGTGTGACCTCTCGAGAGGAGCATCCCCGTGCCCTGCTGAGCAGCAGTGGCTGCTGGCGGCAGCAGAGGGCGGCAGCAGCTCGGGTTGGCACCGCACAGCCGCCTGCTCACAGATCCAACCACGGCCAAAAACTTTATTGGAAGCACCTTGGGTGCCGAGGGCTGTGGCTGGGGCCTGATCTGGCTGGGCAGCCTCCCTCAACCCTCCCCTTTTCCCTGGATTTTTTTTCTCCCCCTTGGGCTGCATTTCCCCTCTCTCACATCCCTGCCTTCCCCAGCCCTGGAATTTCTACTACCCCCTCCCTGAGTACCCAGATGCTTAAACTGGGCTGGACTCGGAGCGTGGCAGCGCTTGGTGCTCCGTGCGGGAAGCGCGGCCCTTTCACTGCCCCTCCTCATGCCTCAAAAAATAGAATTTGGATGCTTTTACCCTCTCCCACTAGGGGCTACCGGGCTACCTAAGGCACAAAACCAATGGCCCAGCACAAGGAGCCTGGGGGGGAGAGCTGAAGGGTGCTGGGTGCATTTCAGCATTTCCAGCTGAGCAGGACCCCCCCTTTCCCTGGCTGCAAGGAACTGTCTGGCTTGAGGGGGAAGCCCTGCTCTGCCCCCCATCCCCACCCCAGCCTCTACCTTGTCCTGGCAGGAACGCAGAGCTCAGAGCAAAGGGCTACACCCCCTTAAGTCCAGGCCTCGGAAGGAGGAGATGGGGAGCAGCCAGGCTTGGGGGGGCTCCTCAGCAACTTCCCCATCCCGCTGCGGCGGCTCAGTCGTCGGCCACGATGGACAAGGCCCGCAGCTCGCCGAGCTTGGCCTCGTTCTCCCGCTCCCGCTGCTCGTCGCTCAGGCCGGGCCGGTCGATCTGCGCCGTCAGGTCACCGAAGATCTTGTGCATCTCCGAGTAGTAAACAACCTGCCAGGGGGAGGAGAGGAAGAATCCTGGGGGTCGCTTGTGGGCCCCTCAGCACAAGANGAGGTGCTGAGGGACATGGGTTAGTGATTGATGGGAATGGTTGGACTCCATGATCCGGTGGGTCTCTTCCAACCTGGTGATTCTATGAATCTATAAGGGGTTGAGGAGTGGAGCTGGAGGTGGGGGGTGTCTCCTTCCCCACCTCGCTGGGGGAGCCAAGCGCTTGGCCGGCCTCGAGCGTTAGCGTCTCTGTTGCTAAAATAGCTCCCTCCCTCCCATGTGTTAATACCACCCCCCTTGGATTATTACAACTCAACACATTTTAATAACGCGCTGCCCTTCTCTCTTGCCTTCCCATCTGGGGAGCTGCACGCTCGGGGCCGCCGCTGGCCCCCCCCCCCCAGCCCCTGTGCCCCAGCCTGGCCCCGGTGCCACCGGGCTCGGCAACAGGTCCCTGCTCGGCGGGCATCGTGCCCGGCAGCGCCCTCCCCTGCCTCCAGCGGGGGGGGGGGAGGAGGGGATGTTTTAATAACGTGCTAATTAGCGCTGCCAATTAACGCGAGCGGCGCTTCGCGGAGCGGGAGCCAGGGGGTCAGCGCGAGGCAGATGGCACCAGGATGCCTGCACGGGCACCGTGGGGCTGCGAGATGGGGGGGGGGGCAGCGTCCCAGCCACGTCCCCGAGGATGCTGCTTGGCCCAGGGCTGCTCGGAATCTGGTGGGGAGGGATGGGAACGTGCTGCTTCTCTGCCCTGATTTACAGAGAGGCACAAGGTGATGCTCTCTGGGCACCTGGGAGCAGCCCCAGCAGGTCCATTCCGGGATGGAGACGCACACGCGAGTCGCCATGGAGACCGGGCTCCCCTCATCCTGCTCAAAACCATGCTGCTTTTTTTTTTTTTTTTTTTTTTTTTTTTTTTTTTTTTTTTTTTTTTTTTTTTTTTTTTTTTTTTTGAGGGGAGCTGCTGGGGAGCCACCCGCCTGCCGCCCCTATCCCAGGGGGTGCAGCAGGGGTTGGGTCTCCCCCACACAGCGGGTGCTGGGTGGTGATTCAGCGTCGCTGCTCATTTACACAGTGACTAACGACGCTCGCTGCGTGGCGGCAGGGCCCGACGGGCCAAGAGCCCCCCCTGCTCGTCCCATTGCAACCCCCCTCGCCAAAGGACACTCCTGCATTCCCTGCAGCCCCAGGCCCACGGGAGAGGCCGAGAACACCCACCACCTCCATCATCTCTTGGTGATGCCACAGGGGAGCACCCCTGGCTGGAGGGAGGGCTACGAAGGTGGGTACCAGAGCTCTGGAGGAGCCTTCGGTGTCCCTCGTCCCCACCCTGGCATCAGCCGGGCTCAGATCCCTCGCTCTGCGGCACAGAAAAGGCGCGTTGACGCCTCCAGCTCTTTGGGATGGAGCTGTTGCTCCCCTAGGATTGCTCCCCAGATCCTCCGCACGGATCGGGTAAAGCGGAGGAATCACTTTGGTGGCTGCTCCCCGACCGCCCACGCGCTGCAGCCGCTGAGCCCGTCCTGAGGGAGACGCCGGGTCCCCGGGGCCCAGCGGGTCCCCTTGGGGACGTCGTTCTTCCCCCAGTAGGACCCAGTGCCTAACCAGTCGAGTCCCCAGCGCTTTATCAACGAGATCCCACAGGCAAACGGGTGAAAACCATGGTTGTTTCTCCGAGGAGGGGAGGGGGGATGTAGCCCATCCCGACGGGCACCGGCAGCGTGGAAGCCCGCGGTCCCCAGCCCCTGCGGCTCAGTACTTTTCCAGCTATGGATACCATATGCTCCATCCCCAGCCCATCAAATCCCATCTCCAAGTTGCCTTTGAGAGCGAGCCAGCGGCCCCGAGTCCACCTGTCTCGAACTAATTCTGTTTCGGGACACCGTGTTCTCCTCATTTTCTATAGATTGTGTTGACGGGGCCGGGCAGCAGCGCCGGGTGTGTTTGCGTCGGCCCCTCCCCACAACAAAAGCCCAGGGGAGCTGCCAGGGCCGGACCCCCGAGGCTCCCCCAGCCGCCCCGCGGCTCGTCCTGCCTCGCAAGCCCCATCTGCCTCCCTCTTTCATTAAAACCCAGCGCAGCGTCACGTTTTCTAGCTGGAAAATAAAGCGCAAAAGCAGCTTTCACGCACTCGCCCCGGTGACCGAGCTCCAAATCTCCCCCTTTCATCTTTTATGGAGCCACTTCAAAGCCCCCCCCCACCCCCGGCAGGGAAATATTTGCCTCCACCAGCCCCCGGGGTTATGTGGGTGGGCAGAAGTATTCGGTGTTGAATGTTAGAGCCCCTGCGAGCTCTGGGCCTGTCACGCCGGCAGGAGCCACCCGGCACCCCGGGGCGCGCGGCCAAGTCTGTGCCATGGGAACCCAGCCGCCCGGCGAGAAGGGCTTGGAGGGTCTCCTTGGGTCAAAGCCATAAAGCTGCTGCTCCGGAGCTGGTTGGAAGCGGGGGGTCCTTCCCCTCCGCCGCGGCACGGACTGTTCCCAGCGAGGCAGCTGGTCTGTTCTCAGCTCATCGTCACGCTGGCCGGTGCCACTTGTCACACGCCCGTCTCCCTTTTTTTTTACCTCCCGGTTTTCACCAGGACCAAAAAACCACGGGGAAAAAAAAAACCGACAGTTTTCTCACTCGAGCTGCCTCCGAGCGGTGGGTTTGAGCTGGGGGAGAAGCAATCGTGGAGTCGCAGCCCCGACCAGCAGGGCCAACCCCGCGTCCCCGTCTGCCCCTTTCCTCGAGGGACGCGCGCTCCAGCCCCATCGCTCCTCGAGGAACGCGCAGAAGAGGCTGAAAAAAAAAATTCCACCGAGCATCGCGGAACCCCTGAGACGCTCAACGAGGCACCGAGGGAGGGAGAGAACCTGGGATGAGAGAACCTGGGATGAATGGGGCTGGTGGAAGGGGAGGCAGCACAGCCCGTCCCCGATCTCCCACCTGAGATGTTGGGCTGGGGATGCTCCTGGCCTCACCCCCACAGCTCCCCGGCTGCTGAGGTCCCCGCAGGTGACTCAGGGCTCTCGGATCCTATTCCTTGCTCCCCACTGGGGCATTAAATTACCCTGAGGAAGTTCTTTTCCCTTTTCCTTTTTTTCCTTTCGGCCAGCAGCGACGGGGGAAACGCCGTGGAGCCCCCAGGCAGGAGCTCCTGAAGACGGGGAACGCGGCCTGAGCTCAGCCTCAGCTCAAACGAGTCGCTAGGGGAGTCAGAGGAGACGCTGCCCTGCCCGGGGCATCCCCCCTTGGAGGTGGAAGGATGCGACCAGGGCTGGGAAACGGGCTGCAGCTCCCATCTAGGTCGGCGGGGAGGGTGGGATGTGACACATCCATCTGGGAAGCAGCTTTAGTTTAGCCTCCGGGAGAGGCACCAGCTTTGTTACGACGCTGTCTCTTGGGTATTAAAAACAAGCTTTTCCTCGCCTTTCCTAACAAATCCTTCACCTGAAGAGAGAGGCAGGGCAGGCGGCCAAGAAAGAGAAGAGAGGATTTCCAAGGCGGGGGGAGAGGGGACGAACACAAATGGCTTGTAAACAGCCCTGGCGACAGCGCCCCCGATGCCTTCGTACTCGCCCCGAGCGCCCGCCAAGCCGGGGCAGGAGCCAGCTGGCAACGCGGAGCCAGCACGAGCGCGGCGAGGACATCGTGGCCAAGGACAGAGGGGCAAAGCCGCTCTCTGAGGAGACTGCCAGCGGCTCCCAAGCGCCCAGACGAGGCATTTGGGTTTCAAGGTTTCATCCAAATCACAGAATCATACAACAACCAGGTTGGAAGAGACCCAGTGGATCACTGAGTCCAACCGTTCCTATCGAACACTAACCCATGTCCCTCAGCACCTCGGCCCTTAAACCCCTCCAGGGAAGGGGAATCAACCCCCTCCCTNTGCTCTTCTCTGGACTCGCTCCAGAGAACGAGCTGCTCCCAGCGAGCGCCCCGAGAGGGTTTGCAGGGGGAAGGGGCTTTGCGGTGGCTGCAGGGACCCTGGTTGTTTCGTGGCTGGCACAGGGAGCCCCACGCGCCCCGATTGCTGAGGGAACAGCGAGCGCAGCATCCCCAGCACCCAGCGAGGCGGCGCAGGGTGCGTCGGCACCATCTGGTAGGTGAATCAGCCCTGCAGACAACGCGCTGGCAGCTCCGCAGAGCGGCCCCTTTCCCCGAGCCGGAGGTGAGATGGAACACGTGCTCTTTGCGCCCTCCTCGCCGCCACCTCACCGGTGGCACCGCGGCGGCGGCTCCCTGCCCAGAAACGCCGGAGGAAAACACCCACGGGAGAGGCGGCACGTGGCCTCAGCTGCCTCCTTGGCGCTTGGACCACCCCACGAGCCAAGACACAACGTGTGGCCTGGATGCCAGGAGTTCAAAGCGAGGTTAGATCCCGATAACGCTCCTTCCTAGCCTTAAAAAACAAAAAAAGGGTGAGAGGAGAAGGAAGATAAGAGGAGGAGCGGCAGCAAGGCACAAAAGCTGGAGGATGGAAATCAAAGCAGGCTGTGGTTTTATTTAGGCCACCTCTTCCTGCACAGCTTTGGTGCGGAGATCACACACCAGCTGCCTCGATCTCTGCCAGCACACACGGGCTGTGGTCACTGAGAGCCAGATTGAGCCTTAAGATGAGCCCTGAGCAAAGATCTCAAACAAGATCCAACCCTGTAAAGACTTAGCAGCACCCAGAGATGATGCACGGAGAAGGGTAAAGCCACCGAACGCCGGCGGCTGATGTATAACCAGGGCCTGAACTTCGTTACTCAGGCAACCTGGGGAAGTTGGGGAGGGGCTCTGGATCAGGGAGAGCAGGGACACGACGATGGAGAAGGTTTTGAGCACAAAGAGGGGAGACTGAGATGAGATCTTGGGGAGAAATGTCTCACTGTGAGGGTGGGGAGGCCCTGGAACAGGTTGCCCAGAGCAGGGGTGGCTGCCCCATCCCTGGAGGGGCTCAAGGCCAGGTTGGATGGGGCTGGGAGCCCCTGAACCAGCGGGAGGTGTCCCTGGGTGGAACTGGATGGGCTTTCAGGTCCCTTCCAAGTCCTGATTCTCTGCCCAGCAGCAAGGATGGGCCGTGCCGAGCAGACAGGGGCCCGCGTCTCACCTGTGCCCGGACCAGTGACTCGAAGCTGGGTTTGAAGTAATCGATGCGGCTGCTATAAAACTTGGGCATTTCCTCCAGCAGCTGCTTGTTTTTGGCCTCAAAGTCCTCCTTCACCGGCCTCAGCTCTTCACGGGCCTGGGGAAAGAGAGAGGACGGGGAGTCAGACACCAGGGAAAGCGCCTTCCCCTTGGGGGAACCTGCACAGTGGCCACCCCGGGGCAGCAGATCGCTCGGCTTTGACCCCAGGACAAACACAAACTGGCCAATGGAGCCTGGTGGGACCCAAGTGACCATCTAATGGAGCCTGGTGGGACCCAAGTGATCAGCAAACAGAACCTGGTGGGACCCAAGTGATCAGCTAATAAAGGCTGATGGGACCCTAGTGATCAGCAAACGGAACCTGGTGGGACCTGAGTGATCAGCTAATAAGACCTGGTGGGACCCAAATAATCAGCAAACAGAACCTGGTGAGACCTGAGTGACCAGCTAATAAGGCCTGATGGGACCCAAGTGACCAGCAAACAGAACCTGGTGGGACCCAAATGATCAGCAAACAGAACCTGGTGGGACCCAAGTGATCAGCTAATAAAGGCTGATGGGGCCCAAGTGATCAGCAAATGGAACCTGGTGGGACCCGAGTGATCAGCTAATAAGACCTGGTGGGACCCAAATAATCAGCAAACGGAACCTGGTGAGACCTAAGTGATCAGCAAACAGAATCTGGTGGGACCTAAGTGATCAGCAAACAGAACATGGTGGGACCCAAGTGATCAGCTAATAAAGGCTGATGGGACCTAAGTGATCAGCAAACACAACCTGGTGGGACCAGAGTGACCAGTAAACAGAACCTGATGGGACCCAAGTGACCTAAGCGACCAGCTAATAAAGGCTGATGGGGCCCAAGTGATCAGCAAACACAACCCGGTGGGACCTAAGTGACCAGCTAATGGAGCCTGGTGGGACTGGGAGTGTGGGCTCTGACCCTGGAAAGCCGGGGGACACACAGAGAAGCTGCTGCAGAGGTCACAAGCCAGCCAGCCTTCTCCCCTCCAGAAGAAAAGGAACAAAACCCAACCCCGAAGCTCAGCCAGGCTGGAGAACATCTCCGGCCAAGTCTGCGTCCCCTCACCCCGCGGTTCCAAAGAGGATCCTGTCCCCCACCATCATTTTCGCCTGTGACCTTCAAGCTCAGCACGTCCAACTGGCTTCTTTAAACAGAAGCGTGGGGAGAAAGGGAAATGTCTCTGAGATGGTGTGGAAAAGGGCAGGAGGGGGTGGGCTGTGAAATATTAGACAGGTTCAAGTCCGCCACTTAATCCCGGTGCCATTCCGAAGGGAGGGGGATGCGGGAGAAGGCCGGCGAGCCCAGCCCAGCCGCGGCGCCGGCCCCGCTCCCTGGGCTGGCACGGGCCAAGCTCCAGGCTGGCAAAGCCTTAAATCATCTCAGGCTTAAGCAGGTCTGCGAGCAAAGTCATCGGTGTTTAAACTCCTGGGGTGGAGCCTTACGTGGGCCACTCGAGAGCAGAAGACTTGGAGCAAAGAGCTCGGAAGGAAAGAGAAAATTTGCGGCTCAATCAAAATAACCTGGAGGAGACAGAGCAGACGGGCTGAGAATTAGGGGTGTACAGCCCGGAGAAGGCTCTGAGGAGACATTAGAGCAGCTTCCAGTGCTGAAAGGGGCTCCAGGAAAGCTGGGGAGGGGCTCTGGATCAGGGAGGGCAGGGATGGGATGAGGGGGAATGGTTATAGGCTGAAAGAAGGGGAGATTGAGATGAGATTTTAGGATGAAGAGACTGTAGCCCAGGTCGCCCAGAGCAGGGGTGGCTGCCCCATCCCTGGAGGGGCTCAAGGCCAGCTTGGATGGGGCTTGGAGCCCCTGATCCAGTGGGAGGTGTCCCTGCCCAGGGCAGGGGTGGGACTGGGAGAGCTTGGAGGTCCCTTCTGGTCCAAACCATTCCAAGATTCTATGATCAAGCCCTACAATAAAGCAAGGTGTGTTCCTTAATCCCTAACTGCCACCTGCAAGAGCAGCAGCTCCTTTTTGCTCCCATGAAAGACTTTATTTCCCTTTTTGTCACCCCCACATGCTCAGCAGGCAGCTCTGCAGGTTCTCACTGTCCTCAAGGAGACTGACATCATGGCAGCAAAGGCTTTGCCCATGTTCAAAAGCAAAGGGTTCAGAAAAGCAGGTATTCATCATCCCACCTGATTTGTGCAGCTCACCTGGTTTTGCGCTGGGGCCTTTCCTCTCTGCTCCTGCCTCGTCTGCTCTGGGTTTTGCTCCAGCACTGCAGCAACCCCCTGAAACCCCA
>WAAB01018602.1:79451-109703 GCA_013389865.1 Piaya cayana | reverse complement strand
AAGAAGTAAACTTTTCTGCGAAATTTATCTTTAAATATTTTCCATAGTGTGCGGTAGCATGGGATGACACGATGCAAGTGTTTGGTTTGTGTGTGTGTATATGTATACAGTCCTCTTACAATAAGAGGAAAGAAATTACACTAAACAAGGCGTATACTCTCTCTTTACTCCAAAGTCTTGCTCTTTGCAATGTTGTTGGTTTGACTTCAGTTGGTTTTTCTTCCTTTCAACACTGAAATTCAAGCGCTGAAATGGCGACTACTTGGTTTCTGTCCAATAGAAGCTGCACTGGGTAGAACCAGGTTTAGTGTTTGACAGGAATGGTTGGACTCGATGATCCAGTGGGTCTCTTCCAACCTGGTGATTCTATGAAACGCAACCGGTTAGTTAGACTTGCTTTCCGTTCTCTTTAATTATCTCTCTGTAGTGTATCTGTCCCTCGTTAACGGGGGTTCTGTCTGGGGCTGTCTGCGAAGGGCTGTCACCATTAAACTGGTTGTAATAGTAACAAATTAATGCATGTCTGCCCTTTTTCTCAGGGTGTGGAAGGAATAACGTATTAGCACAAGCTACTTGGAGAGGCCACGGCTGAAATATTTCAGCGATGCTCTATCTACCACTTACCTGACCGGTTTCTAATACCTTGCTGTCAGGGTTGGCTTCTTACCATCCCTGCACAGTAAATATATAAATGTGGCTTTTCCCTGGTCGTTTTGTTTTGAGGCACTTGGAATTGGTTCCCTTTCAGCTGAAAGCCATCCCGGTGGCGGTGGCGTTCACCAGAACGCTCTAAGTAAAAATGACTTTGTTCTCTGCTATGTTAAATTGGCTGGTTAATTCTGGTGTTATTTACCCTGTAATTCATTAGTTTTACTCTACCATTGGCAGCTGACAGGCTGTAATTTCATGCCTTGCAATAAAAGATGTCTCATAATCTGCTTCATTTAGCAGCAAGAGAATTTAATGAAATTAACTGCAGTCCTAATTATGCCAGTGAATACTAAAGACTGCTATCAAGTTTCCTTAGAAAAGGACAAGGTCCACCTCATGAAGGATTTAGAGTATAATTTCCTGGGAAAAGTTGCAAATGTCTCCTTCTATTGGCCAACGAGGGCCAATTACAAGTGCTGATAGGACTTTAATGAACTAGTTTGTTCTGAGTGCGTCTCACGAGGAATAATAATTTTGTATTTTTGAGCAAGTTTTTAGAGGTTTCTCTCCTTAGAACAGCTGATCCACAAAGATGTGGGGGTTTGCTTCTGTTTTGAAGAATTTTTCCTTATCGTTTGCTGGATGTTTTCGACTGAGGGGGGTCGACTGAGGGGGACAGCTCAGCTGCTACAAACTTCAGATACGGAATGAGGATAGTGGGTTTTGGAGGTGTTCATCCCAGAAGGACGTTAGACACTGTGTTCTAGTATTTCATAATTCATTGGAAGGTCATAGAATCATAAAACCGTTAAGGTTGGAAAAAGACCTCTAGGATCATCAAGTCCAACCATCAGTCCACCACTACCCTGCCTACTGAAACATGTCCCCATGTCTACATAAATTTTTAAAATCTCCAGGGATGGTGACTCCACCACTTCCCTGGGCAGCCTCTTCCAATGCTTCACTGCTCTTTCAGTAAAGAAATATTTCCTAATATCCGATCTAAACCTCCTCTGGTACAACTTGAGGCCATTTCCTCTTATCCTGATTACTTGGTTGAAGAGGCCAGTGCCCACCTCGCTACAACCTCCTTCTGGGTAATTGTAGAGAGCGATAAGGTCTCCCCTCAGCCTCCTCTTCTCCAGGCTAAACACCCCCAGTTCCTTCAGCTGCTCCTCATAAGACTTGTGCTTCAGATCATAGCCCAGTCATCCAAATACTGCAGTCGAATATAAGAAAGAAAACTCAACACAGAAACACAGTAGAAGAGTGCTGGCGTTGCACTAAGGGAAAAAAAGAATTGGTACTGAGGAGCATTTGTAGGGCTGCAGAAACTTTGAGGCTGTTCGTCAGGGTTTTGTAAAGGGTTTCTTCTGATGCTTGCTTTTTTTTTTTGTGCATATTTGCGGCTTCGTATTGAAAAGGTCTTTCTCTGTTTGCTGGCAGGGTTTTCTTGATTTCCATTCCAAAGTATTGGTTGATGCCTTTGCCAAATGCGCGCTAACTGCTTTCAGAGCGCTGCCACGCTTAGACAACACGATGTGAAATGGAACCGCCATTTTATGGCTTAAATGATGTTAAATGTAGTTAATTGGAAAAACTTTTAACTGCAGAGAATTTCCCTGCGAATAGCCTTCATAATAACCGTCTCACTATAAAACGCAAAATGCTTTGCTCACAAGGACAACTGTACTATAAAGGTGAAGTGTATTGATCAAATTACCTGAGATAATAAACTTCGGATGAATAACTCCTCTATTGATGAATGGGAGAAGTCTTCCCTCTTCCCTAATGCTGTTCGTGTGATGGGAAGGCAATTGAGAGAGCGGCATTTACGGACTGCGTGGTTGTTTCAAGCATAGTTTATATTTTTAAGTTAAATAGCTGTGTGAAATTGTTGGTGGAAAATGGCATTGGATTTTTTTTTTTTACTGTTTCTGTTCTGGTTCTTTTTTTTTTTTTAAGCTGTAATTTGTTCAAAGTACAATCATCTTCCTTGAGATAAAAAGTTATGGGACCATATAAAAGTGAATATGTATGAGGAAAGAGCCTTAAACCAGTCAGTATTTGCAACAACTTGAAAAACTGAACAGAGAGAGAGAGCAGTGAATGTCTCCACACACACTGGTGAAAAGCGAGGCCAGGATGCAACTGGATCAGAGAATTAGAGAGGTGCGTACCGAAATGGGAGAAGAGTTTAGGGCCCCAAAAAAGAGAAGGAAAAGTGATTGAAGAGAGCTCAAAAGCAAGTGAGATTCTGTGCATTCGTTAACAATTCTGGGAAAGAAAAGTGAGATGATGGGTGCGTCTGCCTTTCGTAATGACTTGAGTTTAGGGCTTGATGAGAGATGGCAACTTCTGATACATCATTTGCAGTAAACCTAGTGCAGACCTGCATTAGCTCTCTTCCTTTCAGAAATATCTTTCAGAATATAAACAGAAAACGCTGCATTTCTATTCAATATATTGTATCCAGTATACTTTAATCAGCTGTAGTTGCACTTAGGAGTGAAGAATTAGGTGAGAGCTGAAGAAAAGGGGATGGCTTTTAAAAATTTGTTGATGGAGAGTTTTGGAATGTCCTTGGAATTGTTGGTCTGAGTGAGCAGAGACAGTGCAGAGCGTTCAGACGTGTGTGTTATTGCTAAGTGTGCCGTCAGGTAAAAGAGACTGGAAGTTAAAAGGAACCACAAGGAGCAGACCAGCTGTAGTATTCACAGGACAAGCTTTAAAACTGTTGCCCAAGAAGAAAAATATACGTATTTCAGGGGAAAAGTACCCAACCATAAAAACACGGGATCAGCTTTTGAACTTAATGCGGAAGGGGATAAAGGAAGTAATATGAAATGCTAAAATAATAATCGAATTTAGAATTAGTTATGGCAATGGAAAGTATTGAATTGATATTCATAACGTAGAAGCTCAGGATGGAAAGAAGGCTGTGTTGTTGTTTGAGGTTTTTATCTAAAAGATATTAAATGTGAATGACACTGTTCAAGAACTGATCTTATCAAATTTTTAAAGACTATCGAAAGAGTCAACCTGTAGATTTAATTGAATTTGTCCATGTGATAGGCTTTAAGAACATTAGACCGGGTGCGAATTAAAAGTTTTTAATTTATGGAATGAAAAAATACGTCTTTAGTTTGTACAACAGTATATTTTGTCATCTCAGGAAGGTCTCAAAAGCTTTATCTGAACAAGCTTATATATACTGAAGGTCTCAGGTATCTGCAAGACAAGCGAGGAAGGGAACCAGATGTAGAAACAAGTCTCAGAGAAATATTGCGACACGTCAGCATTCTAGGAGTGAAACAAACCATTTGACTACGTCATTCAAGTCCAAGCCATAAGTATTAGTAATGTAAATCCTTTCTAATAAGGAAACAGCCAAGACCAAATAATAATATCCAAACCCAAACTATTCATTTTAAATGCCATCATACAATCACATTTTTGAGGTGAGGAGTTTGCATGATGTATATCAGCTGGCCTGATTATTTGACTGTGTTGCTTTTATTTCCGGTGGCGTCTACAAAACCTGAAAAATTGACCTAAAAGACTGCACATCTTTAATCATAGAATCATAGAATCACCAGGTTGGAAGAGACCCATCGGATCATCGAGTCCAACCATTCCTATCAAATGAAACAAAATGTCATATCATAAATATACTTCACAGTAATTTGGAATAAGACTTACTATAGAATGAGACACAGAACTCGGTTCTTCCATTCTGCATATGGGAATAAGTTGTTCTTTGAAAAGCTTCTAAGGTGACGTGAAATATTGTGTAAGTGCGATCACCTTGTTGTTCTTATCTATCTGTCTTATAGGTAGATGGATAGATAGATGTAGATATAGGTAAAGACAGATACATATATGTGAAACCCTCGTATAAAATTTATATGTAAAAAATATTATCCTGTAGAAATGGAAAAGCTAGAGCAGAGGGCAACCAGAGCGAAACAGGGATTTGAGAATATCCGTGTATTCAAAAGGTGAGAGCGAGACAGGTCTGCAGTCTTTGGAAAGAGATTAAGAGGAGCCTTCTTTTAATGGCCAGGATTGATTCTGTGAGGCTGTTTGAGCTCGTGTCAAGCACAGCGCAAGGGGGCAAGAACTTAAGCTGGAGGAGAGGCCAAGCACCACAGGAATGCAGGTGGAATCTGAATAGCAATAAAACCGACATTTTTTTAATACGTTACATGCAAAATTCAGTTTGGATTATTAGCAAGTGTTAGCTTGGCCGAGGGGTTTTAGAGTTCATTCCTTAATGCAACTCATTTTGCTGTCTAACCTCAAACTGCGGAAGAATAGTGTTTAGTTGATACCAGCGAGCGACGCCGCGAAACTTTTAGCGCCCAAAATTAAAAGCTCAATTTAAAATGCGAACTAGATCAGAAGCCCACAGGGGCAGAAACTTGGCTGTGAAAAGGGGCTTTGATGCCCATGATGTCTATTGTTTAATGCCTCGTTTTTTGCTTTTAAATGCCAATGCACAGCATGGAAGCTGGGCCCTCCCATGGTGCCACAGAGGGTGCTTTGGGTGGTAGGGGGGAAGAAAAGGAGAAATCTTCCATCCCGAGAGCAGAAAGTTGACAGGTATGAAGGCTTTTGGAGATCTTTTTCAAGAAATTGTGCGCTAAAGTGTGCAAATCCGAACTGTGTGTGTGATGGGGGTGTGTGTGTGTGCAAGAGAAAGTTAGCAGTCAGTCAGGTTTTATCTCTTAATGAATAGAGACTGCTGAAGTAAGGGTTAGGTAATTGAGTTTATAATTAATTAGCCATAACCCTCATCAGATAAAGCAGTTGTCGAGATTTTTTTTTATCTCCTTTCTCTCCCCAGGGCCTGCCCTTCTTTGTCCTTGCACTGACAGCCAGCACTTATTGTAGGCCTTCTCCAGGCCCGTGCCCATCAACCCCTCCTCCCTTGGGCTGGTTTTTGGTGGTCAGCCGAGACCCGCATTGTCCTGCCAGGCTCCCAATCAGCGTAGCTGTCGGGTGCCGGGATGATGAATTAGCGGTAGGAGTTAACGTGTAGGTGAACTCCAGATTGGAGCCCCGATAGCTCGCGGAGCGGCCTCTGTGTGTTAGTCACTCTCCCCGGCGCTGATAACGCCGCTGACACTTTGCAACAAAGAGGTTAAAAAGGGAGATTTAGTAAAAGAAACGGTGTGTTACTCCGGAAAGTTAGGATGCTTACAATGAACCCTTAAGTTCTTGTGCTGTGCAAGTCACCGCAACAATACTGAGGAAATAAATTAGATTTTGCACTGTTTCTTTTGGTGCCCTTATCTCCCTTATATTGTGGGTTGGACTGCTTTGCTTGCAGTAGGGGTGCAAACTTTAGACACGTATCTTAAAAGCATCAAGATCGTAAAAGGTGTTCGGTCTCTCTGCCCGTTGAGCTGGATTAAGGGGATTCAGACGTCAAATTTATCCTCTGTCGAAGCACTGTCCTTTTAGGGCTGCATTGGAGGAAAAGAGCTTTCTTGCTGTGTTTACGGCAGGCTTGTGGCATCGAGATGGGTTTTTTTCAGAGCGGTTTACCTGCTGGAGGAAAAAAAAATGTTCAGAAACAAGTCTGTAGGTTTTCTCTTCATCTGGAGTTTTTCAATTTGAGATGGAGACTCCTGCGTCTTACTGTATTGGCTTCAGATGGGCACCGTTTCTCCTTAATCTGAGTGGCAGCACTAGAAAACGTAACCGAGTCTCTTGATGCAAGAAAGGCTTGATTCTTTTTGATAATAAATAAAGCGTTATTCTTGTGTGGTCTCTTTAATTTCCAGGACTGGTAGAGCTTTCTCCTTGTCATTCCAGCAGCAGTGTGCATTTTCAGTTTGACTTCAGTTCTTTTTGGACTCAAGAAGCAGAAGCTTCCCTGAGCACGCACGTGCATTTCTGGGATCTTAGTGAAAGTTAAATCGCTAATATATTAGTTAACCTCCATTTAAGATGACAGTGTAAGTGCATAAAAGGTATTACTGATGGCAGAACAAACCTGTTCCATTTTGGAATAATAGCTTAGCGATTGTCCTAGTGGGTCTTGCAGCCCGGCAGCTGCTGAGCTGAGCTGATTGTGGCTTATCAAGCTCTTCAGTTTTGCTTTATCCAAGCTCAGCAAAGCAAATTTTTGTGTACCGCACTGCTAACTGATCTGTTGGAGAAATAAAAGGAGCAGTCCTGTGATGTATGTTTTGGCATGAGTTGAGACAAAGAGGGTCCAATTAGGGATGCAGAAACATTGGGTTTTATCACCAAGAGGGCATTGAAGTATTGGAGCAGATTTCACAGCCCCTTTAGATATCACCATCTTTGGAGATAGTTCCTCAGGAGTCAACCAGACAAGGCTTTAGACCTGGGTTTTGTTGGCCTGGCTCTGTGCAGGGGGCTGGACTGGATGACCTCCAGAGATCTTTCCAACGTGTGTTGTTCTGATTCTACAAATCTGGGTGGTGTTTGGTTAATCTAGTGAGGAAAGTAATGTTTTATATGTTGCTGGCATTGAGACTTCTAGATAAGTAGTGTGACATGTTCTCCCAAGTGACAGGGGACAGGACGAGAGGGAATGGCCTCCAGCTCCGCCAGGGGAGATTTAGGCTGAACATTAGGAAATTTTTTTTCACAGAAAGGGTCACTGAGCACTGGAACAAGCTGCTGAGGGAGGTATTTAATTCCCCTTCTCTGGAGGTGTTTAAGGGACGGGTGGACAAGGTGCTGAGGGACATGGTTTAGTGTTTGATAGGAATGGTTGGACTCACTGATCCAATGGGTCTTTTCCAACCTGGTGCTTCTATGATTCTATGATTCTACATTTGTATTTCAGTGAATTTAACTCCTCTTAGGTCAGTTAAAATAGGAAGAAAATATTGCTGGAGGATCACTTCCAAGAAGAGTGAAAATCACTGGTGGCCCAGTACAAAATCCTCTGTCCTCAGCAGCGGAGTCCTGATGCATTGCAGGTTCTCCTCCTCTCTGTTGAGAATACTGCTGCCATTTCAAAGGGCTTTGTGCAAGCAACTCACCAGCATTTTTCACTAATGCACAGCTGATGGTGAGGGGAGCCTGAGCACAAAATAGTCTCCCTTCCTCCAAAATCTGTGTTAACTGTGCAGAGTACATGGAGACAGGATTGCCTGTGAGAAACTGGAGTGCCTCGACCAACCTCTCCAACCCCATTTTGCTAATCCTGTGAGGAAAAACCTTTCTCCTGGTGATCAACAGGCTTTCTGCCCCCTTTTAACGTGGCTGGGGGAGCCTCTTGTAGCATGCATAGGTTTTCCTACATGCTGCTCCTAGCTGTGGGGTTTGCATCTGGCGACTGGAGGGGAATCAAAGGGAGAAAATGGCTTTCTTATCCCCCAGAGAGGCACTTAGCTGTGTTTTGTACATGAGAGACCAAGCACAAATGCAATGGAAAAAAAGGAAGATAATAATTATCTCTGTAATGTACAAACTGCACTAAATTTTTTCCAGGTTGAGAATTTGTACTTCAGGTGAACATCAGCCTCAGACTGCGTTGTCTCATGCAGAAGGATAACTAAGGGTGTGTTTCTTTTAATTCTAGCAAACAGTGGAAGGAGAAAGCTTTTTGCTTTAAATTTGAGTCTGACATGTGAGACGTTGGGAAATGCTCTCCTTGAACATTTTCTTAAAGCAAAGCTTAAAGTGTCTTCTGGAAAGATGGTGTGGGTTAATAGGGTGGATGCAGGCTGGATTGAACTGGTGTTTACGTGATTGGTTTTCTTACAGAAGTATATTCGTGTTTATTTTTTACGGTTTTCTTAAGTTAATTGTGTATTGTAAGTAATTGTTACATATAAAAAGTAATGAATCATCTATAGATAATTATACTAAACTGCATATTAATGTAATTGATGTAGTTGTGGTTTCAAGTTTTTTCTTTCTAATATGACATATTTTCTTCTCTAATACCCATTTTACTATTGGTATTATAAAAACCACATATATAGCAAGTAGATCAGCTCAGTTTCGGGCTTTTCAGTTGCTGGTGGTAAAGAAAGATTACACACTTTGTTCCTGAAGGAAAGTTCAAATGTTCACATCTTCAGGCACAAATGGAGTTAGAGGTTATGTTAAAGAATGTCCATATTGTAAGTCAATACTGAGGTTTACTTATACTAAATAGAGAAGTAGGGAGAAAAGAGAAAGTTCTGCAGCCCTTCAAAGCTTAGAAAATAGTAACGTCTACAGGAAGGTCTCAGGGAGGGTGTTAAAGTGGACGGTAGCTGCAAGGTACCTCACTCTGAACAACTTGGCCATAGACAGTGGCCATGAAGTTTTTTTGCTTTATAGGCAGCAGCGTAACACGTTCATTGTTTTGTATGAGTGGTGTGAAACAGCAGGTAAGGTTTTTGTGATGCCAGTACAAAAAGATCTCTCGTCTTGGTGCTGTGGCACTTCACTTGCTGCAGAACTGAAGCTGTGATTGGATGCAGTCCAGTCCCATGCACATCCCCAATCCTGACATCGGTGCAGCAGCAGTGTCTTGGGTGACTATAACCCAGGATTCTTGAGGTGATACACTGAAGTGAAACCTCAAAAGGCTCTGATTACTCAAAAGAAACATTTTGTGTTGAAAACCCTGAAACTGAGACCTAGGGAGGGATGGATGGATGGATGGTGGCACCTGATTTTCTTTGCTGGGATTTCAAAACTGGGATTATCCTCAACATAAGAAGGGTGCAGAACTGTTAGAACAGGTCCGGAGGAGGACACAGAGATGATCAGAGGGCTGGAGCATCTCTGCTTTTGGGGCAGGCTGAGAGAGTTGGGGTTGTTTAACCCAAGAGAAGAAGAGAAGGTGCAAGGAAGACCTTAGAGCAGCTTCCAGTACCTGAAGGGGGCTGCGAGAAAGCTGGAGAGGGGCTTTTACAAGGGCATGGAGTGATGGGATGAAGGGGATTTGCTTTAAATTGGAAGGCAGGAGATTTAAATCAGTCATTAAGAAGAAATTCTTCTTGATGGGGGTGGTAAGACCCTGGCCCAGGTTGCCCAGGGAGGTGATGGCTGCCCCATCCCTGGAGGTGTTCAAGGCCAGGTTGGATGGGCCTTGAGCTCTCAGCTCCAGTGCGAGGTGTCCTTGACCATGGCGGGGGTGGAACTGGATGGGCTTTAAGGGCCCTTCCAACCCAAACCATTCCATGATTCTCCTGGGTTCTTTTTAGTTAATTGCTGGTAACAGTGTCTCCGTTGTTTTAAGTGTCTGGGAGTTGGGAAGATAGGCAAATGTTTCTGAAAAACTGGGCAAGGGTTGCAAATAAATATCCTTTTGGGATGGTAACCACCGCTGATACTGATCGCGACCTATACCCAGCTAGTGCAGGGCAGGCAGCTCAGTGTGCAGCGATCCTGGAAGGCTGTGATGTTATCCCTGTGGCAGTCAGGTTGCTGCTTTTCCAGGGTGGAAACTGATTTTCAGTCTCTAGGATACACCATCAGGTATATACTGGTTTGGTTTGCTTTTTAAACCCTCAAATTATGCTGCCGTTCTCCAGGGTGTTCTCTGGAGAGGTTCTGGGGACAGTGATGGAAGCTTTCAAGTAGCAAAAGCTTTATTGTTATTATTATTGTTGTTGTTGTTGTTATTAGTGGTGGTGGTGATGATGATGTTGTTCTTGTTGTTTTAAATAACAAACTTGAAGTAGCACAAGGAAAGTTGGAATGACCGGACTTAAGACGTGTCGCTTTGCAGTTAGAAATTTGAGGGCCTTTGAGGCATTCAAACTTGCAAAGAAGCGGTTTAAGGGCAGTGATAGGATAGCAAAACCTTCAGCTTTAGGCAGCCTGGATAAAGTTGTAGGGATGATTTAAATCCTGACACATTTGCAAATCTGTTCTGTTTGTAGGAAACAAAGAGAGCTGGGGGGTTCGTTGAGAGAGAGAGATGAGATTTCCTGGGCGACATCGGTTCTTTTTTCCCCACTCCAGTGATTTTAGAGCAGGGATTGATGAGCCCCTCTTCCTTAATGAGTTCCCTAAATCGATTTGCTCATTGCTTTTTGTCACTTTTGTAGAACTAACATGGAAATGACCAAAAAAAAAGTCCGACCGACGCGCCCGAGCACGGGGCATTAAAGTTGGTGGTAGCAAGTATCATCAGCAGCCGTAATTGACAAATAATACCCCTCATAAATACTGCCAGTCTTTTCAATTAGTTTTCATCTCAAATTCAGGATGCAAAATGATGGCCTGTCAACTGACAATAGATGACAAAAATTAATAAATTGTCTTCTAAATAGTATGGACACTTAAGAAAAATTGGGCAGCCAATTTAGCACAGCATGAACCGGGGGGAACCTTTTGTACTGTTGCCGTGCCACTAATGTTGTCTGGGTCTTTATTAATGGTGCTTGGCTGCTGCTGACAGTTTTGTTGCTACTGGCAACTTTCTTCATTAAAATTAAAGCCAGCGTCAAATCCCATTAGCTGCACTCTGGGTCCCTTGCATTTTTATTTATGTAATTTTATTTTGTCTTTACAAACATGTTCTTTATCTATAGAAAGTTGGAAAAGATGCTTAAAAAATCGAGTATTTTGTCCTGACCGTGACTGATTACTTAACTGGATAAGAGAAGATGTTTGGAGGGGAAGAGGTTGTCTCCGTGATGTTATAACATAGCTCATCTACAGCCAAGTAACTGCACGCAGAAATCTGCAAATGGTCTTTATAAATTACCTTTTGTGAACATAGTGTTCTTCCGTATCGCCTGCAAGCCTGTGGGTTCTCAGATACTCCCTCCTCGAACAGTAATAGCCTCTGGAGGAGAGCGGCTCACTTGTGGGGGATTCCTCTGTTGCCTGTTCAGCTAAAATATTAATGGTGTATTGCGTGTAGACTTAAAATTGAGCAATCAACATGTGTCAAATTATACTCTTCTGGGGAAAATATCCTGTGCGTATCTTTACGTGATTTTTGGGAGGAGCAGATACCTTTGTTTCTGGAAACATCTTTTGGTTTTCTGCTTTAAAAAGCCTAGATTGACTCCTTCAGACATAATTCTTCATTCGTAGAAATATATAATGCTGGATAACAGCCCTTGCTATACCTGCACTTGCTGCCGGGTGTTGTAAAACACAAAAATGCCGAGTGACCGGTGCATCAAATTACCTGGGATCTTTCAAATCCATCCACATTCCGTGTTATAGATCACACGTAAGGAGCTGACCCCAACTTTAAGGCTTCACGTGGTAAAAACTGATGCTGCCAGAAATGTCCCAAACAGCTGTTCTGCCAGGAGTGCTTGAAACAGATCATGATCTGCCTTAACCTGAAAGGAGGTTGTAGAGAGGAGGGAGCTGGCCTCTTCTCCCAAGTGACAGGGGACAGGACAAGAGGGAATGGCCTCAAGCTCCACCAGGGGAGGTTTAGGCTAGAGATTAGGAGGAAGTTTTTCACACAAAGGGTCATTGGGCATTGGAACAGGATGCCCAGGGAAGTGTTTGATTCACCTTCCCTGGAGATGTTTAAAGCACGGGTACACGAGGTCCTGAGGGACATGGTTAAGTGTTTGATAGGAATGGTTGGACCTGATGATCCAGTGGGTCTTTTCCAGCCTGGTGATTCTATGATTCTATGATTCTGTGATTTCGGTGTGTGCTGCTGCTAACGTGATGCTCTTTCTGGAGCATCGTGCTTTGCCACTGCCTTACATACCGCGGGTAGACATTTCCAAGAGATCTTGGTGACTGCCACCTTTGTTATGACAACTTATAGGATTATAGAATCGTTTGATTGGAAAAGACATTTGAGATCATTGAGCCCAACCACACCTGTCCGCTATAAAACATATTCCTGAGCACCTCGTCCACCTGTGTTTTCAACACCTTCAGGAATGGTGACTCAACCACCTCCCCGGGCAGCCCCTTTCAGTAGCTGAGAACCCTTTCAGTGAAGAAATCATAGAACAACCAGGTTGGAAGAGACCCACCGGATCATCGAGTCCAACCATTCCTATCAAACACTAAACCATGTCCCTCAGCATCTTGTCCACCTGTGCCTTAAACACCTCCAGGGAAGGTGACTCAACCACTTCCCTGGGCAGCCTGTTCCAGTGCCCAATGACCCTTTCTGTGAACAATTTTTCCTAATGCCTAATCTGTATCTTCTGGCACACTATTTTCTTACCGCTATCGCTATAAATAGAAAAGTGCTGTATACGAAACACCATTTAAACGTTCACTTAAATGGTTATGTTTGGGAATGATCTTATATGGTAAGTGAAAAACAATTAACGGTTTAAATGATCTTTTAAACTGATGCACTTACAGCGATTTTTTCGACTAAAAGATGTGCTGCGTGGCTCAAATCTGAATTTCAATTCAGCTGAAATGTAGATTAAGTGACCCTATCACTCTCCGGAATGGATACTTTATAGAAGGAAAATAAACTGGTGACATTGAATTAGCATCCATCTAATAAATCCAAGTTACGCCTTAGCTTTTCTGCTAAATCTTCTTGGTTTAAAAAAATAAAAAAAAAGGTGTCAGTAGTTAATTGTTGGCTGAAACTTAATATCTGTTGAAGCAAATGAGGCATGAAATACACTACATAGGAAGTATTGTATCTGGAGTGATTTTAACATTAAAACAATATTACAATTTTTAACTTGCTGACACAATATGCAGAATCCTTTACTTTGAAAATGCACTGATTAATGCTAAGCTTGGGAAGCGGGGAAGAGGAGGTGTTTATCCTCTATTAAGCAAAGAAGGCCCAGGCAGAACTAGCTTCTTTCCTCAAAGTGAAAGAGGGGATGAGATCTTAGGGAGAAATGTTCTCCTTTGAGGGCGATGAGGTACTGGGCCCAGGTTGCCCAGAGCAGTGGTGGCTGCCCCATCCCTGGAGGTGTTCAACGCCAGGCTGGATGGGACTTGGAGCAGCCTGGTCCAGTGGGAGGTGTCCCTGCCCACAGCAGGAGGGTTGGAATTGGATGGGCTTTAAGGTCCCTTCCAACCCAAACTAATCTGTGATTTATTGAATTACTGAATTTGAGGCATGTTTGTATCAGAAACAGTGTGACGAGCAGGTCCAGGGAGGTTATTCTCCCTCTATACTCAGCACTGGTGAGACCGCTCCTCGAATCCTGTGTGCAGTTCTGGGCCCCTCACCACCCCTCACCACCAAGAAGGATGTTGAGGCTCTGGAGTGAGTCCAGAGAAGAGCAACGAAGCTGGGGAAAGGGCTGGAGAACAGGCCTTCTGAGGAATGGCTGAGAGAGCTGGGAGTGTTTATCCTGGAGAAGAGGAGGCTGAGGGGAGACCTCATTGCTCTCTACAACTACCTGAAAGGAGGTTGTAGAGAGAAGGGAGCTGGGCTCTTCTCCCAAGTGACAGGGGACAGGACAAGAGGGAATGGCCTCAAGCTCCTCCAGGGGAGATTTAGGCTAGAGATTAGGAGGAAGTTTTTTACAGAAAGGATCATTGGGCATTGGAATAGGCTGCCCAGGGAGGGGGTTGATTCACCTTCCCTGGAGATGTTTAAGGCACGGGTGGACGAGGCACTGAGGGTCATGGTTTAGTGTTTGATAGGAATGGTTGGCCTCGATGATCCAGTGTGTCTCTTCCAACCTGATTGTTCTGTGATTCCATATGAAATAAATTTTGAGTTGTCTCAGGTTATTACTTCATAGGCTAGAGGAATCCTAATAAGAGCCCTGCCCAAAGCACATGTATAATTTCTCAGAAAGGTGCATTCAGATGACTGACGCAGGCAGTGCTTTTGTAGTTTGTTAGCTGTGATTTCTCTAGCACCCCTGACAGTAAGAACAGATTACTTCTGTTAAGGACAGCAGTAGCCCGGCCTTCCTACAGTCACGCTCTAAGAACTCTGTGTAACAAACTAGTGGTTGAAAGTTGTCTTTAGATTGCACGCTTATATCCCAGGATAGGTTTTTCATTGAGGTTCAAGGAGGCATTGTAGATAGGAAGGTACCTCGATATAGAAGGGTCTTCACGTATATAATATAGATTAAGCAAGTGAAAAGACTTCAGAAACAATGATTAAAAGTTTGTGCTGAAGAGAGGTGCTGTTCTCCTTCTGCGACCCTGCTGGAGCCATGGGCTGTGTCTGGGAAGTCAAGAAGGAAAAAAAATCTTCACTAAAAGGGTCGTTAGGCACTGGAACGGGCTGCCCAGGGAGGTGGATGACTCGCCTTCCCTGGAGGGGTTTAAGGGACGATTGGATCAAGTACTGAGGGACATGGTTTAGAGATTGATAGGAACGGTTGGACTCGATGATCCGGTGGGTCTCTTCCAACCTGGTGAGTCTATGATTCTAAGGTTCATTCTTCACTAGATGTTGAGTTGCTCTTGGACAAAAGGCAAAAACACACACACTCTTGTTTTCTGTCTTCTGCTGACCGGCAGAAGTCACCTAAGCTGGTGTGTGTTGAGTTTTTTCAAGCAAAAGTTTACAATGGTAAGAAGCATTTCTTCTCTCTAAATACCCAACAGGGTGACTCAAGTCATGTGACCTGTGCTAGAAGGCTTTCAGGTAAATTTACTGTACATTTGAGGTAAAATTGCTACACATACTTATATATTTCGAGCAAAAACCAGAATTAATTTATTTTCAGGTGATAAAATGCAGATTGGTTCATCAGAGCAATCAGAAGTCATTTGCTTGAAGGGAAAAACCCACAGTTGTGTATGTTCTGAACAGGTTTATTTAAAAAGATGTGTCTCTGCTGCCCTGGTAGATAAATCATTAGTTTTTATTAGCAGTTTGTTTATCTCAAAGCCAACTCAGATGCTGAGCAAGTAGCAAAGGGATGTGGTTGTTGCCTCTGTGTGTCTGTGTTCAACATTTATCTAAGCATTTTCCTCTTATTTAAGATAAAATCGAGAGCACAAGTGCTTCAATGCATTTGCCCCAGTGTAGGCTCTGGTCGGCAGTTCATCGTGTTCAGAATGGTTTGTGGGCTTCAGAGTATGTGTTGCAACCTCAGTGTCACAAGGTGGGGTCTTTGTTCTTCTCTGTGTCCCCTTGAAACAACATGATGATCTCCACGTAACCGGCTTAGGCACCACCTGAACGTGGAGCAGTGCAGTGTCTACGTTTTTATTGTCTTCAAAAAACAGAAAACAGTACCAGAGAGTCTGTTCTAAGGAAAACTTATTATATATACATGTATTTATGTTAGAACTTTATAAAAATATGCTTCTAAAGAATCATAGAATCACCAGGTTGGAAGAGACCCTCTGGATCATCGAATCCAACCATTCCTATCAAACACTAAACCATGTCCCTCACTACCTCATCCACCTGCACCTTAAACACCTCCAGGGAAGGTGAGTCAACCACCTCCCTGGGCAACCCATTCCAATGCCTAACGACCCTTTCTGTGCAGAATTTTTTCCTTATGTCGAGCCTGAATCTCCCCTGGTGGAGCTTGAGGCCATTCCCTGTTGTAACAATCAGGTAATACAAGAAATAGGGTTATGACTAAATGGGGTTCCCATTTTCTTCAGCTCTTTTAAGAACATGAAATATGATTTCGTGATCTTTAGGGAACAAAACTTACCTTAAACCTAGTTATGTCACATTTTACTCAGAAGTATTGATGAGTAATGCTTTTTAGTCTGTTAATGCACCTGCAGGCGTGGCTGCTCTTCCCGACTCACCTGCTGCTGAGTTATCAAACTGCAGGCATGGGACTGCCTTAAATAAAGAGATACAAGGCATTTCTAAACTAGCTTCTCAAGGCAGATGTAGCACTCGTGATCCCCTTCCAAAGTAAATTCAATTTCTGCCTTTGGAGTTGGGGATCTTTTCAGCAGTTGACGTACGGGGACATTGGCACCTCTTCCCTCAGAATCCATCTTGGTGTTTGGCCAGCAGGAGGGCATGTTTCACTCACTGAATTTGAGAGCTGTGGGTATCTTGTAATGTTCCAATAGCTCTGAAGCAGCTCTGTGTCTGGCACTGCACTTCTTATATGTTTATTAATACACAGGTCTGCATACATCAGTAGAATTTTATATTTTATTTTGAAAGGATTTTCAGGTGACATATCAGGATTTTAAACTGACAATTTTTTGTTTCACGATACAGACTTTAAACTTAAGCCTTGAGACTACAAATAAGAGGCAAAAGCTTTGCAGATGAGACAAGTTATACAAGAAAAATAAGCTAAAGAAACAAAAAATGGTTTGGAGAGAAAGCTGACTTACAAATTCTGACTGACAGAAGTTACCTGCAGAAACAACATGCTGTTTATTGATCTATTTATTTTCTAGTGTACGCTCCTGTCAAAAAAATACAGTTCTTTGCACGCTTGCTTTTGCAAAGCACTCTTAAGTCAAAAGTAGATTTTTATTTTTAATCAGTCGGAAAACAGATAAATACACAGTTAAGTCATTAGATGATTTGTGGCCACTAATATGCTGCTAGCATGGAGGTGGTTGATTCACCTTCCCTGGAACAGTTTAAGGTACGGGTGGATGAGGTGCTGAGGGACATGGTTTAGTGTTTGATAGGAATGGTTGGACTCGATGATCCAGTGGGTCTCTTTCCAACATGATTGTTCTGTGATTCTGTGAAGAGTCTAATTCCATATGTACAATTTCCCTTAACAGGTAAGGTGAGGCAGGTAAAGGGGATGAAGGAATCCTTTCTCACCGGGTTCCTTCTTTTTTCTGCTGTAACCGTGAGAGGATGCTAGTTGCCCAACACGCATTAACTACGTATCCAAAGGGTTGTCATCTTCATTCCTGTTCCTCTGAGCGAGCTGGACATCTCAGGTGTATAAACAGCAGGACAAGTCAGGCATTTAGTCTTTCTGTATGGGTGTGTATAGACACATGTATTTGTAATTTTTATTATTTTTGTTCCTTGGTCTTAGGAGAGATTTGAGGAAGGAGCATGGGGGGAGGAAGAGCAGTGTTGAACCAGTTTGGTGCCTCCTGGGAGGCTCATCACACCTCGAAGCCGTCCAGGGAGTATTGGTACCTACCCAGCAAGCACATGTAGTGGGGTCATCGATGAGAGTCATCGATGAGTCATCGTGAGAGAAAACAGTTACTGACTCGTACACGTTTCTAACATTCCTGCAGTACAGCACCTTCAATTTATGCTCCCAGCTATAAAAATATCTGTTCGGGGTAATATTTTAACTGAAATGGAATCATGGTTCCTTTGAGATTGCCGTGTGGTTGAACTTTTGAGGGGGTTGGTGGCTGCAGGAGTTGTCCCTGCTCCATGGTGACAATGAATGTGTCGCTCCAGTTTTCACTGAATATTCCTATAACTGAGAAATACAGCTCAAAATCCAACTAAAGGAGCTTAGAAGATGGAGAAAGTGTCCTGTACTCCTGAAGGTTTGGCTGGTTGTGGCCTCCCTTGGGTGCTCCTGGGCTGCCGCTGCTCCTGGGGGAGCAGGTATCGCAGAGGAGCGGGGAGGTGATTTTGATTTTTGATTGCCAACGGAGAAATAAGAGTATCTAAATGTAAATGGAATGGTTGGACTTGATGATCCGGTGGGTCTCTTCCAACCTGGTGATTCTATGATTCTATGGTTCTATGATGCTGATTATCCTGTCAGCACAGAGCAAGGTGTAAAAGTAAAGAGAAACGGGGCAGTCAGGAAATATTGTTTAGCAGAATAACGAAGAAGGTACCTTTCCACTGGTAGAAGAAATAAAAGCTATTTCTTACCTCGCACCTACCAAAGTTTAAGGACCAGAGGGGTAACTGCTGGGCAAAATTATTTTTTTAGTGCGGGACACTCCTTTTGANTCCCCCCCTCGACCAGCGTTCCTGGTTCTGTTATTCAGTAGATGCTGTATTAAATTGGATTTTGTGTCCATCATTATTAAAATGTGAAGTGTGTCGGTCACAAAGCATACATTTCAGGGCAGTTAGCTGAATAATTCTTTTCTTTATTATCCCAAATTACTGCTGAGCTCTGGAGAGGTGAGCAGTTTAGCCAATTATTGCCATTTGAGCTGGATTTGTGGGTGATTAGCTCCTGGTCGAATTCAGTCCTGGCAAGGGCTTTGAAGCCTTCGCTTGTGTGATTTTCACAGCAGTGAGGTAGGAATAGACGCGGCTAATGACAGGAAGGTCGCGTGGGTGATGTGACCTGTGAGGGGGGGGCTTGGGTTTAGCAAATAGGGCATCCACAATAACAAGTGTGTCACTAACCCCGCCGTGCATAATCGGAGTTTTATAGGATTGTTGGAGATGCTGACAGCTCAATTAAAGTGTAACCCTTTGTACCATATACCCTGGCACAATGACAGAAATATTACCAACAAAAAAGGGAGGGGGCCACAAGGGAACTGGTTAAAGATCCAGGATTCTTTTTCTTTCCCCCCCTTCATCGTAGCCTGCTCAGAACAAGCTGCAAAAAGCATCCATTTGTGAAATAATAGGTTGTCCGGGGGAGGGGTACGGTGCCAAACATGGCTACAAAAAAAAAAAAAAAAAGCTGCTCTTAAGTGGTCTTCCTGATGTTTCTATGGAAACACTATGGTATCAGGGTAGAAAGTTAAAATTGGGTTTTAAGCTTTTCATGGCTTTTCTCCCATGAAACCCCCTTCCCCCTCCCCAAATCCCTACTTTATATAAAATATGATAAAGAGAATTTCAGGGTTCAGGGAATGGAGCGCTACTGTAACGAGAGCCGTATCGTCTACCTAGAAGTAGCAATGCCTGCACGATGGTTCCTTTCTTTATCTCATGCCCCCCAATGCTCAATTCGTTTAAGGGCAATGTTTCCTTCCTTCTTTTTCATGCCTGACCCCGCAGCCGTTCTTCCAGCTGCAGATCTTTCCACTCTGAGAACCTTTTCCAAATTAACCGAACCACGCCGTCGTGTTTACTTCAGCTTCCCAACACTGTTTTTCCCTTTAATTTTAGTCTAAGGAGCAGCTTACTGGCGTGGATACTAACTTCATTTGTGGGCAGTGTAGGCAGAAGGCAGAGCGTGATGCTGGAGCTGCAGAGAGAGGTAAGAGTTCAAACGGAGCCGATCGCTGCCGACTCCTCTGCTGCTGCCTCAGACCCCTTGGCATCAACCGTCTGCTTTCTCCGACACGAAGATAATGATTTGCATCGCAGTGCATTTTGCATTAGCACTGACGATGGTATCCGGGAAACCACAACTGCCAATGCCGAGGGGTTAATAAACCAACTACTTGAGATTATTAAGGGCTGTGATTATTTTTTTTTTTTTGGCAGTCCAGGGTAAGTGGAACAAACCTCAGAAGGCGACAAAAGCAGAAACTACTGTAAGGCGGAAAAATATTCTGAGTTGCGAGGTGCTGTGTCTTGTTAAGAGTGGTAAACTGGGCGTAGAGCAAGAGAGGTGCCGTTCCTTTAAATAAACAATAGTGTTTTGTAACACTTTTGAATATTAAACCCTGTAGTTAGGACTACAGGTAACTGTAGAGTATGTGCTGATAATTTTATAAAGTCTAATTTTAGAAATAATCATAAACCAGGCCTAACAAAAGAGCGTCCATATCACAAAGCTGTCAAGTTAAGGAGTACTCAGAAAGTTTCCTACTTCGGTAAGCGTCTCCATCCTTTAACCATGTGCACCACATTGCTTTTACATGTCTGGGTGTCTGAGTGTTCTCCTGGCTGCTGTGCAGGTAGATGCAGCTTTGGACTTGGGATGTTCTGCCAGAGCAATGTGTTTATTGCTTCCTGGATGCTACAGCAAGGCTGGGGCTTGGCTTTCCACTCAAACTCATCTTTTGGCACTAGGATCACTATTCTTGCGTGATCGTCATTTTGCCTCTTCAAGTTGCTCGCTGGGTGGGTGAATGTGATGTGGTGCCACATGATGGTTTCATTTATTCTTCTCCACAAACTGCAGCTCGGTCATCTCTTCTCAACCACATCGTGCTTAGAAATAAGGTTACTAGGCTCTTATGCTCAGCAAGGTCCCAAGGAATCCTTGTCCGTGCCATGTTGGAAATACATAGCCTACATTTAAAAAAAAAATGACAACTGCAAGCTGGGGAGTTGTGAAAACTTCCCTTGAAATTATTTGCTGCATATTGGAAGGACTTGTGCTTTACCCACAGCTGGCAGGTAAGGTCAGAATCTGGAGGCTGAATTGTTGGAGCAGTCATTAAAAAGAAAAACGCAATAACAATGAGCACAGAGTTTGTTCTCCCCATTTATCCATCTTCAGTGTTGAGGTTACTTGCAGGAATTAAGTAGCTGTTCTTTGTTCGAGGAGGCAATCTTCATTGCCGGTGCTACAATGAACTGTAAGACTTGCTTAATCAGCACACGGGGGTTTTTGTTGGGTTTGGGGTTGTTTTTTTTTAAGTAAAGCTTTCTAATTTTTTTTAGTAGCCTGTGTGCAGAGAGCTTGGAAAGTAATGGGTTGCAGGTTGATTGTCCTTCAAGTTTTAGCGAAGCTCTTATCTTTTTCTCCAAGTCAGATCTCGGAGCCTCTCCTTTCTTTGACTCTAGATGGAAATAGTGGCTGATCAGCCTTAGCATTAGGTAACCATTCATGGTGTAATTACCTGCTGCGCTGAGTTATTGCCTTGTGTTTAGGGGATGTTAGAAGAGAATTGCTTTCAATGTTCTGATTTCACTTCCTCACAACAGAAATTTGAATAGTTTCTTCAGTGGGGAAGCATCTTTGAGTGTGTAGCAAAACTCCGCTGCTGTTCTAGTGCCAATTTTTAAGGAAGGCATCAGGGTTTTTTTTCTGTGTACCTGCCTCCAGTAAGAAGATAGGGGGTCTTTTGGGGGGTGCTCGCAAACATTATTGTTCAATCCTGAAGTCTGAGAACATCTGAGATCTCCTGATTTCAGATCACGTTAGAGGCACTCCTCTTTCTTGTAGCCTTTGTTCTGTGGCTCAGTCGGTTCCCGGTTGTGCCCTGCTACTGTAAGAGATGTTTACTACAGGTTTCCAAGTGTAAAAAAGTTAAACAGCTTCATAGCTCATTGTCAAAAAAGCCAAGCAGTATTCCCTTAAATTCCTGTGGGGAAAAAAAAAGATGTGAATTTGGGAGATCGAGAAAGCAAGTTGCTTCTGTAGGGAAGGGTTGTAAATACATTGAGCATCTTCAGAAGTTGTTTACTTAGAGGATTAGTTGTGTGAATCATAGAATCACCAGGTTGGAAGAGATCCATCGGATCATCGAGTCCAACCATTCCCATCAAACACTAAACCATGTCCCTCAGCACCTCGTCTACCCGTGCCTTAAACACCTCCAGGGAAGGTGAATCAACCACCTCCCTGGGCAGCCTATTCCAATGCCTAATGACCCTTTCCGTAAAAAACTTCCTCCTAATCTCTAGCCTAAATCTCCCCTGGCAGAGCTTGAGGCCATTCCCTCTTGTCCTGTCCCCTGTCACTTGGGAGAAGAGGTCAGCTCCCTCCTGTCCACAACCTCCCTTCAGGTAGTTGTAGAGAGCAATGAGGTCTCCTCTCAGCCTCCTCTTACATCTGCTCAAATTAATTCATCATTGAATCGTGGAACAGTTTTGGTTGGAGGGGACCTTAAAGATTATCCTGATGTTGGCAGGGACACCTCCCACTGGATCAGGTTGCTCAAAGCCTCATCCAACCTGGCCTTGAACACCTCCAGGGATGGGGCAGCCATGGCTTACCTGAGCCAGGGCCTCACCACCCTCACAGGAAAACACTAAGTTTTCATCTCAGTCTCCCCTCTTACAGTGTAAAACCATTGTCCCTTCTCCTGTTCCTGCAGTCCTTGATAAAGAGCAGCTCCCCAGCTTTTCTGGAGAACCTTTCAGCACTGGAGGCTGCTCTGTGGTCTCCCCAGAGCCTTCTTTTCTCCAGGCTGAACAACCTCAACTCTCAACCCATCCTCATATGGGAGGTGCTCCAGCTGGGCTTCTCATCCACCATCACCCCCCAAGTACAAAATGAATAGCAAAAGAGAACATCAGTGACCATATGCTTGCTTTAGTGTGCAAGTATTGTTTGTACGTGCAATAGTTTGAGCTGGTGTCTATCATATGCTGCAAGAAAGGGCTTTAAGACTGGGATTATTCTCTTGTTCATTCTTAGAACAAGCAAGACTGGTGCCAGTGCTGCTGGCCAGTCTAACCTAGAGCTGACCAGTCAAGCAGACCTGGGGGATTTACCAGTATTTATTCACTGTGTTAATAGATTTAAGGAAAGCAACTATTTTATTGACCAGAATCCATACGTAACAGCTTGTGATCCTGTTGCTTTTGCAGTTATTCGAGGGAGGATGTTTCAGACGAGCACAAGTTTTTCTTTTGTGAACCAGATGCAAATGACAGAGCTGTAGAAAATTCCTAGATAGCACTGCTAGCTGCTAATCACAGTTAGGAGAACTAAAGACCTGAGTGGAAAATGAAGAATTTGTGCTGTTAATGATTAAATGCGAGATTACATATTCCATTCTGTCAAAACAGCATCAGGGTAACAGTATGGGGTTGGCTGAAAATTAGGGAGGGGAAGGAGTAAAAGGCTGCCTGCTGGCAGTACCTCAGCCGCAGCAGTGGCATAAGCTTTGGAAAGAGAATAGAAACCAAACTACTGTTTTTCCATTTCCAGGAGGTCCAGTCTCGGTGCTGCTGGCCTCCAGGGCTCTGCTGTTTTTACTTGGTGTGCCAAGAAAAGTCAGAGGTGCCAAATCTTATTGAAACAAACAAAACCCCAAAAACCTCAAGTCNAGGGTCATTGGGCATTGGAACAGGCTGCCCAGGGAGGTGGTTGATTCACCTTCCCTAGAGGTGTTTAAGGGATGGGTGGACGAGGTGCTGAGGGACATGGTTTAGTGTTTGATAGGAATGGTCGGACTCGATGATCCGGTGGGTCTCTTCCAGCCTGGTGATTCTATGAAATGCAAAAAACCATGTGGTCAGTTGAGCTGTGGTCACTGGTACTATCTGTTCGTGAAACCCTCTGTGTCTGGTGGCCTCCTGCAAAACACAAAATACATGGGAAAGTGGGAAAATTGAAATTATGGGATCATAGAATCACCAGGTTGGAAAAGACCCGCTGGATCATCGAGTCCAACCATTCCAATCAATCACAAAATTCAGCACAGCAGGGCATGCAAAGTATGTTGCTTCCCACACGGTGTTAATTCTGCGGGTCGAGAAGTGGCTGTGGACATCTCTTGATGATCAGCATGATGATATCTGTGGGAAAGATACAAGTCTATCCTACCATCTCTCCAGCGCATTGAAAAAATAAGGCAGCTCACCTATCAGCATCTTCAGTGCAATATTGGGCAACTTCAAGGGGTCACTTCTGTAAATGCTAGTAATTTGCTGCTTACAACCTGAAATATTTTCGTAAAACAGACTCATAATTGTTTCACCATTTGTCTTCTTTTGTTGTTTAAGCGAGCATGATTTGTAGCTCACGGGAAGGCATCTGGAGCAGCGAGATTTAGCCGATCGCTGTGTATCCAGAGGAGTTGTGTATATTATGCCTAGTGGTCCCTTGGCTGGGCTTGGGTGGGGATTTTTTTCACCTTCGGTCCAATCAATCCTGCAGTGGCAGCTTTTCATTAGCTGCTCCTGCTCTCACCGTAATGATCGGGACGCGGAGCCTGATGGCAAGTCTGTAACTTCTCCCGGTGCCCCGAAGCTCAACAACGTGAGCCGATTGACTCAGTTAGGGCCTCAGTCTCTAACAGCAAATGCAATCAATAAATCTTTGTTGGTAAATAATTGCTATTGAACAGAGTTTTAATATAAATTTATGAGTGGTGTTTTATCACAGCTTGAGGCTACAGCGAGCCACTGAGTGATGGATTTCAGATAGCACTTACATTCATTACATTAACTTTGTAAGTTATTTAAAGCTTGTACACTTAACATTGCTTTTGGCTTGCAATGACCTCCTGGGACTAGACGTAGCACACACATTACTAATAAAGAGCTCGCAGTAGGTACAGGCGGCTTCTCCCTTCGCTGTGTACGGTAACGCGGTTCCTCCAGCAAAACCCAAGAAGCCACGTTTGTGCACTTTGGTTGAAGTCATTTTCCTGTGGCTCATTAAAAGCAGAGCTGGGGCGGTCTGGCAGGAGAAGCATTCCTCCGTCAGATGTGGAATTGCAGTTTTGGAGGGAAGGTGGTAAAATATTGAATTTGAAGTGTGAAATTCTTCTCAGTTTGTGAGTAAATTGGAGGTGTTAAATTCTTGGTGTGGAATCGGGAGGCTTTGGGTCAGCTGCGCTGAACTGCGGGGCTGAAGTCGCAGCTGGAGGACTGTAACAATGAAGGATATCATACAAATTGGGAAAAATAATGTTATCTGCCTCTCTTTGAGGCAGAGATTAAAAGTCAGTGTTATGAAGTAGAAGTTGATTTACGTAGTCCCTTACCGCACAGCGTGGAGGCTCGATGTGATGTCTGTGATGTGCTGTGTGCATCCGGGGCCCGTTTTGCTGCGACTGGAGACAAGCCCGAGTTACCTCTGAATTGCCTCGGAGGTACCGAAGGTCAGTGGGAACCCACGTGTCTCGTTTTCCAAGGCAGAGGATCTGATGTGACTTAAATGTAGACATAATGTGACTGAAGTGAAGGGCTTTTTCTTTTTTTCTAAGTAACATTTCTTGTCATATCTGGGCCATTTCTTTTTTTTTTAAGTTTAGTTAATGCTAAAGTGCATTTATAACTGATCTAAACTCTGATACTAAGAGCATTTCTCTGGACCGTTCTGTATAATTACCGCAGACAAAGTGGTGGTCTCTGGCCTTGGGGGAAGAAAATGTGGTTTAGATGAGCTTCTCTGCTTCGTAACACTTCAAGTTAGCACCTTGTATTCAGAGCAGCTTCCTCTGCAGGTACAGGAAGGTATTTTTAATTCTCACGTAGTGTAATAAGCTATTCTTTTTGCCAAAGAACTTTCTTTTCTTGCCTAAAGAAAATGAACCGGGAGGTCTGGTTTGTTTGCTAGGCACAAATAGGTAGATGAGATGTATTTAATGCTGGGTCTTAGCTTTTACGTGAGAGCACACGAATCCATTTTAAAAGCGAGGTGAAACCCCATTTTGAATTATTTTCTTCATTTAGATCCAAAAACAGATTTTTAAAATTCATACCTAGATAGAAGCAAGACATGTATGTAGTAAAAATCAGGGAAATATTGAGGTTTTGCTAGTTATCGAGTTTATTATTGCCACAAAATGAAAATTACTAAAGTATTTATATATTTTTTGTATAGGAGCTGTCAAAAAGGTATGAAAAAAATATATATTTTGCTTTCCTTAAAACTACAAAAAAAGGCAAGGTGGCAAAAAAAGAGAAATCACTGTTGTGATCCTCACAGCTTTTTCCCCATTAAAAGGTCTGAAGAACAAACCAGCTCAGGGAAACAGTAATTTTTGATCCCCACGGCACAGCGCTAAGTAGAATCGGGTCCCCCGTAACGCGAACAACCGTGCTGCAGGTGAGGTATGAAAGATTGGAAAGGTGAAGCGACGGATCACCTACTATAGACAAACATACGCGTCAAAGGCAGACATAAGCTTTCATTTTTTAATAGAAGAAAACAACGTCTCTAACCACTGGAAGACGGTAATTGGGATGTGCGAATCGCACTCGCAGAAGCTTTTGTAAGAAAGTGTTTCAGAAACCCCATTCTCTCTTGTAAAAGTTTGACTTGTAGCAAGGAACAGCAGAAAAAAAAGAAAAAAAGGCAATCTGACCCCAAGACGATCAGAAAGTTCAGAGTTTGTACCGCTGTGTAATTCAGTCATCCGAGACAAGCTTTTCTTTATGGTCCCATCCACCGATTGCTTTGAATCACGAAGGGTCCTTCTCTGAAGTCGTGTTGAAAGTGTGTGTCCGGGAACAGGCGGTTGTGTACGTGGCTTTGCCACTGGGATTATCTCGGTGGCTCCAAAAGGAGAGTTGTTGGTTCGTGGAGATTTTGGCGAGGGACTTCAGCCAAAAGCTCTAATACCTGGCAAAACTTGCCTGGCTCTGGAGGACTTCTCCTTGCATGGAACTGCTCCTTGTCCTTGGCTTTGGGATTGGGTCTGCAAAGAGATGGTTTAATAAAGCTGCAGGTTTAAAGGGAAGACAGATAACAATTCCAGCAGCATGCCCAGGTGGCCAGGAAGGCCAGTGGTATCCTGGCTTGGATCAGAAACGGTGTGACCAGCAGGTCCAGGGAGGTTATTCTCCCTCTGTACTCAGCACTAGTGAGACTGCTTCTTGAATCCTGTGTTCAGTTCTGTGCCTCTCACCACAAGAAGGTTGTTGAGGCTGTGGAACATGTCGAGAGAAGAGCAACAAAGCTGGAGAAGGGGCTGGAGAACAGGCCTTATGAGGAACAGCTGAGAGAGAAGGGGTGTTTATCCTGGAGAAGAGGAGGCTGAGGGGAGACCTCATTGCTCTCTACAACTACCTGAAAGGAGGTTGTAGAGAGGAGGGAGCTGGTCTCTTCTCCCAAGTGACAAGGGACAGGACAAGAGGGAATGGCCTCAAGCTCTGCCAGGGGAGATTTAGGCTGGACATTAGGAGGAAGTTTTTCACGGAAAGGGTCATTGGGCACTGGAACAGGCTGCCCAGGGAGGTGGTTGATTCGCCTTCCCTGGAGGTGTTTAAGGCACGGGTAGATGAGGTGCTGAGGGACATGGTTTAGTGTTTGATAGGAATGGTCGGACTCAATGATCCGATGGGTCTCTTCCAACCTGGTGATTCTATGATTCTGTGAATTTGCTGTCAAGGTTTTAACCTGCTTTAACAAGAAGAACTCTCTAGGAGTTGGAGACACCGCGCTTGGTAGTGCATATTTTTATGTTCTACTTTCCCATTTTTTAAGTTCTATGGAAAATGAGAATGGAAAAACTCAGTTTGGGGCCCTTTGGTACAGTAAAGACATTGAGGTGCTGGAGCATCTCCAGAGGAGGGCAACAAAGCTGGTGAAGGGTCTGGAGAACAAGTCTTAAGAGAAGCTGCTGAGAGAGCTGCTATTTAGCCTTGAGAAGAGGAGGCTGAGGGGAGACCTTATTGCTCTCTATATGTACCTGAAAGGAGGTGGTAGTGATGTGGGTGTGTTGGTCTCTTCTCCCAAGTAACAAGCATGAGAGGAAACGGCCTCAAGTTGTGCCAGGAGAGGTTTAATTGGATATTAGGAAAAATGTCTTTACTGAAAGAGTGGTGAAGCATTGGAAGAGGCTGTCATGGGAAGCAGTGGAGTTGCCATCCCTGGTGGTGTTCAAAAAATGTGTAGATGTGGCTCTTGGAAGATGGTTTAGTAGGCACAGTGGTGTTGGGTTGAGGGTTGGGCTGGATGATCTTGGTGGTGTTTTCCAATCTTAATGATTCTGCGATTGGAGTTTGTATTATTTTAGATTCCTGGTTAAGATTTAGTGAATGTAAGTGTCTGCTTTTATCAGAACCTGATATGTGGAGCTAGTCAGTCCACCTGGTAGTGCTGTATGTAGCGTCTCCGCTGTGACGTTTCAGTAAGACTTTCAACAGCCAAATAGTATATTGTTTCATTAAGAACTGCTTTCTNGTAGTAGTTCTTGTCCATTTAAATGCAAGGATGACTTTTTAACTTCACCTGTTGATAGTTACCATTCATCCCTGATGTTTATATTGAACACTGTTTGTGGAAAGGTGAGTTGCTGTGTCCACCTCCCTTCCTCTCTGATCACACCTCTCTCATATGGAAGCATAGAATTATCTAGGTTGAACTGGACCTTAAAGCTTATCCAGCTCCTACCCCCTGCCATGGGCAGGGACACCTCCCACTGGAATTATCCAGAATTTGGATTTGCCCTGTTTCCATTTTGCTGCTTTTTGCCTGGAATCGATGTCTCTTGCTGGAATGAATAGCTGGGATTTCCATTGCAGCGTCACCTTACTGAAAAGGGCAAAAAACAATTGTTTTTCCTTCTTGGTGGAGAGACCAAGCCTGGAAAACAAGGAATCCCCAGGAACACACTGAAGGGAGTACAAGCCATGCAGCACAATCATCACTCGTCCCAAAGTCCATCTTTTATTTGAGAGGGCTAGGAAATACAATCTGTGTGCTGCCTTTGTCACCTACGAGTCTGTATGGGTAACCTTACCCTGTGTCACATTAAAATGTGCTTTGCCCAGGTGTGGAATTTGATCCAAAAGGGTTTTCTCTACCCAGCAGTCAAAGCCAGCACTGATACACAGTCTTTTTGGTTTGTGTGATGTGCTTTATGAAGGCTGCACCTGGAGCTTTTCCTTCTGAATCGCAAGCATTGAAGCTGCTGATGGAGAAAGCGCGCATCATGGGAAAAGCAGGGGGGGAATGAGTAACTTGCAGAAGAAAGTGCATCTAAGAACATTGGCCATTACATTTATCATTGTTTCAAATGGTAGAAAGTGTTTAATCTTTTTTTTTCCTGTGTTCCTCTAATAGGGGATGCTGCTAAAGCGAAGTGGCAAGTCGCTGAATAAAGAGTGGAAGAAGAAATACGTGACGCTGTGCGACAACGGTGTGCTGACCTACCATCCTAGTTTACATGTAAGTCTTGGATGAAGTAAAGAGTGAGGGAGGTTTCTGGTGTTTGTCAGTGTGTGCAGTGGTTTTAGTTTATTCGGATGGAATCCTAAGCAGCCTTTTGAAAACGACGTAGCTCTTAAAATGTGTGCCGTAAAACCTTTTTGTGCTAAGGCATCTGTCCTCATCTCTGCCTGCACATCCTGCCTGTCCCTCTCAGTGTGTGTAACCCAATCCCTATGTACAGTTTGGGGGGTTCAGTGTTCTGACTTAGAACTAGCCCACCCCATCTGCCCTGGCCGTGCCAGCAGGAGGAAAGGTGGCATTTGTCAAAGCTTGGTCCACGCCAGAGCAGTTCAAAAGACAAAACCCGTGTGGAGACTCCGTGTCTTGAAACTGGGGCTCCCCGCTCCTTTACTTTCTCTGAGGTACTGACAAATGGTAAAATTCAAAAAAAGTGGTGTTGTCCTTACCGAGTTCTTCAGAGTCACATCTGGGTTTATACCATCATACCATATAAGAAAATCAGAGGGTGGCCAGTTCAAACATTATTAACATTGCTGTTTCCAAACCTGTTGGTGTCATTTTATACTCATGGGAAACTTTCCATTAAGGAGTGAAAGTCAAGCTTTCCATCAGCTGCAGTTCTGTAGATGCGCAGTGGGGCTTGTAGACCTGCACGTTGAACTGGCAGGAGACTCCTCCTTGGGGTGGGTGATGTCCAAGAAGCGTGGCCACAGTGATGTGGTGCTTGCAACAACTCACTGTTCCCTGTCTGCTGAGTTCTGGCTCCCTTTCTCTGGCTTGACACAAGATTTCATCATCTCAAATCCTGCCGTAATAATGCTTTGCTGTAGTTTCTCTTGTTACTTCCATGTCTCTTAAAAAATATTTAATAAGATAGACAACATCTGTGTTCAAGGCATTGCTGCTTTCCCACAGAAATATCATCCCTTGTGTTCCAGAGCAAGGTTTTGCTCAGCTTTTCTCTGTTCCCTTTTGTGACACTGGACAAGTCTGCCTGACCTGTTTGGTCATTCTTTAATTTGGCTGGATTCTGCTGTGAAGTCATCCCCCAGTGCCTGAATTGCGTCTCGGTGTTGCTCACAGAAGGGAAGAACGGATACTGCCTGCCATTGAGGCAGCCCCCGTGGAG
>WAAB01018602.1:36765-79358 GCA_013389865.1 Piaya cayana | reverse complement strand
TGACTTTTCCCTTGGATGATGCGGGTAGGTGGTGGTGAGGGACCACACGTGTCTCCTAGCTGAGGAGAAGCTACTGGGTAAAATGTCGTACGCGTTCAGGCGCTTCTTAAAACACCTTTGCTGAATCCACTTCAGGAATATCTCGAGATCTGCTGTGTTAAAGTCTTCCCACAGCATAAATTATAAATTATACTGGTTCAGTGCCTTATTTCTGTTGCCTTTAGCCTTTGAAGAGTCACTGCCCTACTTCAGCAGTACATTTCTCTACTGTCAGGGGACTATTTATTGTCAATTAACTGTTGTTAATATACCCTGCAGAGCATTCATCATCCATCAGGTGATAGTATGTGAGTAGCATCATCCCTGCCCTGTGCAAACCACAGTGGGAGGAAGAAGCAGGACCAGATATTTGAAGTGAGCTGCACTCCCACTGCAGTTTGTACAAAACTTTGTAGGTGCGAAAGTCAGAATTTCTTCTTGGGCCTTGTCAAGTGAATGGATTTTCCCCCAAACAGGACTCTTCTGGTTGGTTTTCCTAGTTTTTGTTTACCTGTAACTGCTTGGGACTTTTTTTCCCAGCAAGCTACAGAAACTGATGAATTTTTAATACTGCACTTGCATTACTGTTTGGGATAGTGTCTTACAGTGCTTTGAAAAATAAGGACTGTATTCCTACCAACCTTCCCATTAAAGAGCATTGAAGAAAAGAACTTTCGTTAACCACCTAAAGGTGGTTTTGTAAACCCTTAAAAAGCCTGACTCTAATCTGACCCGTTAGTTGGATTTGGGTTATCTTGAAGGTGCAGGTCATGGTGATTATACAAAATTTAGCAGTTGTAGTTCTATGAAGCAAAAGGTGGGCTGGCCTTTAGAGGTGGCAGGAAGAAGGAAATTTAGAAGATGATTCAGTGTTCCCAGACTGTATTTTGAGGCAGAACATAGAATCATAGAGTCACCAGGTTCGAAGAGACCCATTGGATCATCGAGTCCAACCATTCCCATCAGTCACTAAACCATGTTCCTCAGCACCTCATCCACCTGTGCCTTAAACACCTCCAGGGAAGGTGACTCAACCCCCACCCTGGACAACCTGTTCCAGTGGCCAGTGACCATTTCCGTGAAAATCTTTTTCTTAATGTCCAGCCTAAACCTCCCCTGGTGGAGCTTGAGGCCATTCCCTCTTGTCCTGTCCCCTGTCACTTGGGAGAAGAGGCCAGCTCCCTTCTCTCCACAACTTCCTTTTAGGGTTTTATTGAAGATAGGATTTTATTGACCACTTGCATTGGAAGAAACTGTTATCATATTTAATGGCTGATAGTGAGCAGTGTATTAAATCATGATGGAGATGCGACCAGCAGCGGATCAGTTGTTTCCACTGTGAGGTGTGTTTAGTGGCAGCTCAGGCTTGAAGGCAATAGGTTTTGATACTGTAGATCCGTCTGTATTGCAGGAATCTACTGTTGTCCTCCTTGAATAAAGGACTGGCTACATAATGAAAGGTGTTGGGATGGGGAGTGAAAATCAAATTAGCGCCTCTCTCACAGAAGAGGAATCCCTGGAAGGATTGGGCCTGTTTGGCCGGGCAGCATGTTGAAACGTCTGCTGTATTGTGCCAGCTAAATGAGTAACTACAAATGCCACCGGCCTGATGTCTGATACAATAGCTAAATTCATATTCCTCCTTTTCAAGAAAGTGGGGGGAGAGAAAGATGGGAAAAGAAAAATATATGTACATAAGCACCCTACTGTTTCCTGACTTGGTCACGTCAGTTTTCTTCAAGAGCCTCAAACCTTCCCGTCCCTTGGGATGCTGAGGAGCTACGCCGATAGAAAATGGTGGGGATAATGAGAGAGAACTTTGACCCGCAGGCTTCAAAGTTCACCGTAGCTCCCTATTCATCTTACGCTTGTGGAGTAGAGCGTTGAGTAGATGACTTAAAATCCTGGCCGACAAATTCAGTGTCAGCCTCCCCAAAAGGACCCGGGGGGATTTGCCTAGGCCTCTCTTGGCTTTTAATGGCAAGAATGCCATGTGCGAGGGCTCCCGAAATGTATTCGCCGGGATACCTGCTGGGCGGCATTACGAGCCCCTTCTTTATCTACGTCTTATCCTGATGAATAGCTGATGATGTTTCGCCGATGTCTGCCTGCCAGAGGGTTGCCATCACACCGCAGTCCGTAGGTGACAAAGCTTTAGCTGTTTTCTGCTTTTGTATCCCAATCATCAACACTGCCCTTCGTTTAGGAAAAGAAGGGGGAAAATAGCTGAAAACAGCTATTTTGTGGGAAAGGCGCTTTTTCCACCCCCTTAAAGCTGTTCTAGGTTTTTTCAAATAGATATTTGCAGCGGTTTTCTTAGAGCTGCAGTTGAAAGTTTTGACCATTATCAGTTCTTAGGATTTTCCTGGGTAATTTGGAACTGGAAAGCGTGCTTGCAAATCAAGTATTCTGTCTCTCCTCATTTTGGTTTTAAGCTGAAAGAGGAGAGAGTTAGATTATCTTTAGATCTTAGGAAGAAATGTTTTCCCTTTAGGGTGGAGTGACCCTGGCCCAGGTTACCCAGGGAAGTGGTGGCTGCCCCATCCCTGGAGGTGTCCAAGGACAGGTTGGATGGGGCTTGGAGCAACCTGATCCAGTGGGGGTTGGAACTGGATTATCTTTAAGGTCCCTTCCAACCCAAACCATTCTGTGATTTTTACGGGCGCACTACACTAACTGGATTCCGTGGGGTCTCTGTCCATGGCCGGTTGGCAGCAGAGGTGACGGATCTGGGTGTTGCTCTGGCTGAGGGAGCAAGTGCGGTTACAAATAACCACCTACAGATATCGCTTCGGTTCAGCCGTATTTTCAGGGTTGCATTACCTCAGGCTGTCTAATAGCTCCAACGTGTGTTGTTTGTGTTCCTTTAATAGAAATATTCATGCTCTTATGTATTTCTAAAACACCATCATGTATGCCCTTTATTTTTACCTGGTCTTACTTCAGAGGAATGTAAAGCTGGATATTGCCTGGCGCTGAGAGCCCCTGTAGCTGGCCTTTCCTATCAACAACTTCTCCTCAAAGCAGGCTTTGGTAAACATATATTTGAGCTGACAAAAGGATATGCATGTGTTGTTTTTCACGTAAGACAGAACAGCAATCAGAGCAAATCTTACAGAGCAAAAGTGAGGATAGAGGTTAAGCGATTGTACCCCTGTACTTGGCGTTGGTGAGGCCACACCTCGAATCTTGGGTTCAGTTTTGGCCCCTCACTCCAAGAAGGACGTTGAGGGACTGGAGTGCGTCTAGAGAAAGGAATGGAGCTAGTGAAGGGGTTGGAGAGCAGGGATTATGAGAAGTGGCTGAGGGCTCTGGGGTTGTTTAGCCTGGAGAAAAGGAGGCTGAGGGGAGACCTCATTGCTCTCTACAACTACCTGAAAGGAGGTTGTAGCGAGGTGGATGCTGGTCTCTTCTCGCAAGTGACAGGTGGTAGAACAAAAGGAAACGACCTCAAGTTGTGCCAGAGAGGTTCAGATTGGACATCAGGAAAAATTTATTCACCAGAAGGGTTCTCTGGCACTGGCAAAGGCTACCCGGGGGTGTGCTTAAGTCACCATTCATGGAGGTCCTGAGAGACATAATTTAGTGTTTGGTGGGAATGGTTGGACTCGATGATCCGATGGGTCTCTTCCAACCTGGTGATTCTGTGTGATTCTGTGTGAGGTGTTTAAAATACAGGTGGATGAGTTGTTCAGAAATCTGGTTTAGTAGTGGGCAGGTACAGTTGGACTTGATGAACTTGAAGGTCTTTTCCAACCAAACGAATCTATGATTCTATAAGTGGTGATGAAGATCAATCTGTCTAAAGCATTTGAAAGTTTTTGTTGTAGTTATTGCATCCATCAATACACCTAAAACATTGGTTAAGGTAGAAAAACTGAATAGTAAGAACAAGTACAAGTTATATGTATGTAATTGCTTATTAGAGCTGATGAGCTGATGTGTGTTTTTCCCATTCACCACTACTGGTGGTTCTCATTCTGGAAACCCTTTCCATCAAAGGCACATTCAGAGCAACATTCTCCTTTCTTGACTTAAATTTCCCAGAGCTTTCTGTTCTTAATTCTAGCACGTTTAACTGTGAACTTACATTGCTTCTAGGGATAGCTGAAGGAGAATTGACCTTAATGAAAAAAAAAGTTTTAATCAGGCTACTGTAACTTTCTTTTTTGGTAAAGATACCAAACGTAACAGTATAACCTACGATGCTTTAAAAGCAAAAGAGGCTTTTATAAAGCGATAGAGCTGTGGAGATCACTCATACTCATTCCCTTTATTGCTTCCCAGAAAACATCTTTACTATATTAAGGATGTAATGGAGTGAAGATCAGTTTGGGAGAATAAAAACGAATGAGGAAAATAAGGGCTGAAATGTGTTTGCAGTCCTTAAGTGAGACCTATCATTTGGGGTAGCTGTCAAAGCAAATTCTTTTCAACCCCCATGGCTTTGTGGCTTTTCAAACTAGAAATCCTCTTGCCTGACCCGCTCCGCTCGGTGAGAGATCGGGTTATTGTCACCGACGGTCAGCGAACCACCCTGCGAAACGCTCCTCACGTGCCTAATCCTGGCTGATGGGGAAGGAGAGACTGATTATTCTCAGTAACTCCTTACCATCACTCCCAGGACTTGTTACAGACGCTCACAGGTCACCGAACGCACAAACAAGGCGAACGGGAAGCATTTTTAGTTCCGAGTCCGGCCACTTCGGAGGGCACGCCAGGATTTATCACATCGTTAGCGTAGGGCATGGTAGCCAACACAATGCTGCCGTTGCAGAGCTGCGCGAACCCGCAGTGTGTGGGAAGGAGCAGCAAACATGCTTTCCAGTGTCACAGCTCCTCTCTCTTCAAAAATTTTTGGTATCGGAATGAGTCGCAATATAAATGGCAAAAGCCAAGCTATTGATTAATCGTGGGGTTTTATAAAACCAGAGCTTCCTGTCCAGCAGGGCTAACTGCTGCGGGTGTAAATACTTCATAAATTACTCAGGATGGTAAAACTCTTAATTTGTCTTTTATAGCAGTTCTTTTTACAAAGTCTGAACCAGAAGTGAAGTGGAAGGTGTCCCTGCATGGGCAGGGGGTTGAACTGGATGGTCTCGAAGGTCCCTTCCAACCCAAACCATTCCAGGATAAGTGCAGATGGAAGAATTCTCTTAAAAATTTATGAAAACGAGTGATCCGCTTAAAAAAACCCACAAGATTTTGTAGAGTTGCTTTTGTGTTGAGAGTGTTGCCCTGAGTGCCTCTCCTGCCCCTGCAATGCTGATCACACTGATTAACACAATGATACGGATATAGCCAGTGCTTTTTATTACTGACATTTAATGTTCTTGATCCGTAATGTGAATAAAACAGATTTGAGATGACCTTCTTTTTGTCAAGACAGAGTGCTTTAGGGTGATCAGTGTTTTCCAGAATGCATTTTCACTCTGGTGCTTTCTTCAGAAAAACATCGTTTCATTGCTTTTCTTAACTATATATTATGAAGCCGAATGATATTATGCCTGTATTTATATGCGAGAAGGGAGGATGGCTAATTTCACGGGAGCGTTTGATGAATATATTCCACTGTGGCTCGTAACCTGACGGCGGGTTTGTTGCCGGGGTCCTTCCCGGGAAACGGGGTGGGAGGGAGAGGAGTTGGAGACTTTTGTTTCTTCTTAGGTGTGCCTGTGGCCCCGAATGGAAACCAATCAAGGAGCGATTTATGTTCATTAAGTGCTTGTCAAAACTGAAAAATTTTCTAATCAACAGCAATCTCGCTGCGGCCCCTCAATGGCTGGGAGTGTCGCCTCCGCAGTATCGGCTATTTGCCTGTTACAACTCTAGGCTAGAAATCCGCTGATGATTACATTAGGCTAAGCTGCGAAGTAAATGAACCATGTCTTATTTAGGTGCAACTAGCTTCAGTGTAGTCCTGCCCCGCAGGGCACTTTATAGCGTTTTATGGCTTTAAAATTAGTGTAGCTTCCCATTTGCTGCAGGGTGCTGCATGTTATGCCTTTGAACTCAATAAGCAAAGGGAAGGGGGCCTTTTGTTTTTTTTTTACCTCCCCCCCCTTTTTTGCTTTTTTTTTTGCAGTTTAGCAATTTTGTTTTGCATCTTTTCCAGACGGCGTTCTGCAATAAAATTGTCTGACTGCCACGTCGAGGCACAAAAGTCGAGGCTCCATCCATTTACTGGCCTGCCGGGGCTTTTGGGGGCTTTGGTCTGGTTTGAGGGGGAAGGGGATCGGGTTTTGTTTTGCAGAAGCGGTTGTTGCTGAGGGGGAACAATAGGGTTTTAGGTCCAACAGGGCAGATCACGAAACTGGAATTGTGTTGCAAAAAATATGCTACCCACAGTCTTTAAAATGTCACCCAGAGGTGCAACCACAAACTTTCTTTTCCATAATAATTTGTATTTCTCCTCAGATCAGGAAACAGTGTCTCAGCCTCAGGGAGCTCAGCCTTAAGAGTGTTTTGTCCAGTTGAATGGTGGGGAAAAACTGACAGAAAATGAAGGTTCTGTTTTTCTCTTGGTCTTCTTTGCTCAGGAGCTCAGTGTAAACCAAGAACAGATCTGGGAAGGATTCTGGGCCTGGACCAGTTCCTATTTTGGGGAAAACAGGCTGTTTCTGAGCAACTGTAATAGCTCAAGATGAGAACAAGTGTGTCATTCTTCCTTGTGCACCATTATAGGGGTGGAAAGGCACTGCTGTCAGAGAGAGTCTCTCTAGTTTGGGATGATGTGTGTTGGAAAAGAGCGGCTGTGGGACACGTACATGGTGGAAGAAACATGTGGGGAGGCTCATCAGGAGGAAGCAGATATTTTTTTTAAATGTTAATGTTATGGCACACAGCAATCCTGGGATGAGTGGGTTTGATGTGATTTTTGAGTCATGTTCACCTAGTGCCGTGTTGTAAAACATACAGCTCCAAAAAAGGAGTTTCTCTTTGTCCACAGTCCAACTGAGCTCAGCCACAGGAGCTCCTGGGTNGATCTGGGAAGGATTCTGGGCCTGGACCAGTTCCTATTTTGGGGAAAACAGGCTGTTTCTGAGCAACTGTAATAGCTCAAGATGAGAACAAGTGTGTCATTCTTCCTTGTGCACCATTATAGGGGTGGAAAGGCACTGCTGTCAGAGAGAGTCTCTCTAGTTTGGGATGATGTGTGTTGGAAAAGAGCGGCTGTGGGACACGTACATGGTGGAAGAAACATGTGGGGAGGCTCATCAGGAGGAAGCAGATATTTTTTTTAAATGTTAATGTTATGGCACACAGCAATCCTGGGATGAGTGGGTTTGATGTGATTTTTGAGTCATGTTCACCTAGTGCCGTGTTGTAAAACATACAGCTAAAAAAAAGGAGTTTCTCTNCTTGATGATCTGGTGGGTCTCTTCCAACCTGGTGATTCTATGATTCTATAGCTTGGATTCTTCCTGGTGAGTTTTTTCGGCCAAGAAGACTAGATGCTCACATTAGCCATTTCACTGCAATCCCAGCACAGAAGTACAGTCCGCAGCAAGTTCAGTCAGAAAGTGTCCAGCTCAGTCTTCTCTGCTGGAGCAGAACTGAACTTGCCTGTGTGGGCAGGCTGCCAGAACCTGCCTGCTTGGGCGCTTCGGTGCAGCCGAAACCTCTCTGAGCACAATGGCTCAGCTCTCATTCTTCAAAGGCTTATTTTCCATTACTTTGGAAAATACAATTGTGTAAATCAAGAGGATCATGGAATGGATTGGGCTGGAAGGGACCTTAAAGATAATCCAGTTCCAGCTTTCCAGTGAATCACTGAATCACAGAACCACTAGGTTGGAAAAGACCCTACCGGATCATCAAGTCCAACCATTCCCATCAATCACTAAACCATGTCCCTCAGCACCTCATCCACCCCCAGTACTCCTACTGCATGCAGGCAGCTATACAAAAACACATGAGGGATTTAGCTCTCAAGGTCCTAAATGTTTTATTCAGTAAGTCAGTATTCACAGACATTTTCTTGCTTAATAACTGGTAATAAAATAGCTACAGTTTTGAAATACAGCTTAGGTAGTAGAAAGGCTTTTGAGTGTGTGTGACAAGGATGACTGTCTCTTGTGTTACAGACAATTAAAAATCCTTAAGCTCGTAATGGTTTTGCTAGCATTACATACCTCATGTGAGCCATGTCTCTAACTTCAGGATGATCCTAGGGAGGTGCCACGTTACCCCGTGCTCAGTGGCCCTTTAGTGAAGTACTTGGGATGAATGTGTTAGACTTGGATGATGTGAGTTTGAGTCCAAGCTTCATGGGAGCAGCAGCCGGCACATTCTTCCACCTTTCCCTCAGTCTGGTCTATATGTGCTGCCTCCCCGAAATAGGTCCGAGCAGGCCGCAGCAACACTAAGTGTGGCTGTGGAAGAAGAGGTGTTTGGCTGTTGTCTTCAGTCTTCTAGACTGGGAGAAAGTAAGCAGGTAGCTGGAAGCATTGCATAGCTCTATTTGGGCTGCCCAGGGAGGCGGTTGAGTCACCATCCCTAGAGGTGTTTAAAAGACGAGTAGATGAAGTGCTTAGGTGTATGATTTAATAGTGGATGGGTGCGGTTGGGCTTGATCTCAAAGGCCTTTTCCAACGTAGTATTCTAAGATTCTGGCTCTTGTGGTGTGTCCTGATCCCTTTCTCTTCTTGCTAAGATTTCTTGCCCAAGAAGGCTAGATTGCCATAATAGCCATTTCCCTGCAGTCCCAGGACAGAAGTTCTTCGAGAATAATCATAAGCTCTCTACAACTACCTGAAAGGAGGTTGTGGAGAGGAGGGAGCTGGGCTCTTCTCCCACGCGACAGGGGACAGGACAAGAGGGAATGGCCTCAAGCTCCGCCAGGGGAGATTTAGGCTGGACATTAGGAAAAAATTCACAGAAAGGGTCATTAGGCACTGTTAGAGGCTGCCCAGGGAGGGGGTTGAATCACCTTCCCTGGAGGTGTTTAAAGGCACAGGTGGACGAGGTCCTTAGGGACATGGTTTAGTGTTTGATAGGAATGGTTGGACTCGATGATCCGGTGGGTCTGTTCCAACCTGGTTCTTCTGATTCTCTGATTCTGTGATTCTATTGCGAGGGGCAGCAAGCTAAACAACCACTGGCATCTGAAAACAAAACCCCCGAAACGACAGTGCTTCTTTTTGGTGGGTCTGTTTAGAAAACACGATCATGTCCGTTTGCTCAATTTGCATGTCTGAAAGGCTTCCATTCAGTTAATTGGCTAAATTAATTTCTGCCGTTGTAAACAGCTGTATTAAGAGCAGAACTGAAGTAATTCTGCTTTACATTATTCTGTGTCCTGGCATATCGTTTCTTTCTTACTCAAGGCAATTCATTTGGCGGTGCTGTCAAATAATATTTTGTGTCATCTTCAGTCAGTGTAGCTTTTACGATTCTCGCTGATATTTTAACAGTTTATTTAGTCCCCTAGATAATGGTCAATGGCCTTGAGTAGTCAAATTAACACCTCAGCAGCACTATATTTGAGCAAAGCGCTAACGGGAACCTCAGGATGAAAAGCGATGAGAATCAATACAGCGAGCGTATTTTTAGGGATTATTGATTGATTGATGCGTTCTGGGCTTAACGTGAAGAGGCAGCGTTGCCCCACAGCTGACTAAGATTAAGTTGCCAGTTACTGCTAACTGCAGGCTATTACCTGCGTAGTATTTCACGAGCTCGGAGATTAGATGGAGACCTTTTATAGTCCTTAGCTGAAGAAACCGTGGCGTTTGGCAGGGTCTGTAATGCCTTCTCCGGCTCTTCTCTGGCTCACACCAGCCGTTGCCGTGAGAACTGGAGACGACGTTGATTTGATTCAGCGCCGCCCGTTGTTCCTGTAGGGATCGATTTGGGACAACTGAGGCACTAATGGCTCGAATCCCCCCTGCCTCCGAAAGCGGCTCCGCGGAAGGTGGGAGCCGTGTTAAGCTGTGCTGCTGTCAGCAAGCTGAGAGCTGTGGGTCTCCCCGCCGCAACTCTCAATTGCTAGCAGGTTTCTCTCATTGCACCTCATTTGCATCTGGGACATCAATTAGCATGTTTGTTGAGGCTAATTGAATGAAACTCAATCATAGCTCTTAATTGCTTGACTATGTGAAAAGAAATCACATTAATGCAGCTAATTAAGTGTATGGCAATAGATGCAACATAATTAGGAGCAAAATGTAAAAAACAAGCGATGGCGAAGGTGCAGCGCTGGGGATCGGGCGCCGGCTTCTCCCGTTTGGGGAGGGTTCCCTTCCCTCTGCCGCTTGCTTTTTTTTTTTTCTCTTCTCCCCCTGCACTGCTGAATGATGAACATGGACAAGTCGAGAAGAAAAATGCAAATGGATTTGCAATTACTACTTTTTCAAGCTGTTGAGGGGCAGAAGATGGCACTTCTGGGGTGGCCCACTGTTGAGTGGGCTCTAGGGACTTGTTAAGTGCTGTTTAAAAGTACTTGGCTTTGAATTACCCTCATGCCTTGTTAAAGGGTTTTTTCCCCTTTTTTCTCGGATCAGCATTTTCTACAACTAACATCTAGGGGAGTTATCTCTGTAACATTTGCATATCAAAATCAGGCTTGCTGTCTTCTCTTTAACGCAGCATATTCCAGATGACAGCAAGACCCTCATCTGTTCTAATCTGATCAAACCCTCCATTGCGCTTCTGAAGGCGCGACATTAGTTTGTAGTTCTCACTTTTATTCCCCAAGTGCAGATCTGAAGGAGCGCGCGCGAGGGTGGATGCTCCGCCGACTGGAAACTTGGTGCTTGCCTCTCCTCCTCGGGGAAATGCAGAGATTATCGCTATGCGTCTCGCACACAATGAAAGGGGCTTTATTATTTACACTTGATATATCCCTATAAATATTTAAGATGACGTTAATACCTATGCGGCATCTGTTGTGTTTGGGAGCTTTTGTATAATAACGGTGCGGCTGCTGTGCATTTATTTCCTCTTTGCCAACATTCACTCACTCCTGCAAACGGTTTATAGCTCACCTAAGCCTGGTTTGCTCTCAATTAAAAGGGCTTTAATAATGCCCTGTCACATCTCACAAGTTGGCGGAGTGGCCAGGATATCGTACACGAAGAATTTGGAATAAAAAAGCTCGTCTTCCAATTTAAACGGGCTACGCTGGTTGTTGTACGTTAAATAAAATGGGCCTATTAAAAGGGTGCACATGCTGAGGTTTAGTCGCTATCTGATTAAGCCTCATTTTAGAGCCCATAAGCAATAAATGCTCAATTATGTTCTGCTTATTGTATTTTAATTTGTGAAGAACTGACACTGAACAAGAAAGTTAATGCCAACTTGGTAATTTATGGATGAAAACATTATATTCCTTTCCGTCTAACACCCCGTGAATGAATATTCGTACTGGATTGTCTTTGTTTCTTTTGGCAACAGTGCTCTGTGTCCTCACCCCTCAAACCATTCAGACATCCTACCCCTTTCCTACTGTTAAGAGTTCTCACACAGCTGGGGTTAAAAAAAAGCTGGTGTGATAGTTCTGTTTGGGGTTTTATAGAATTGTTAGTATTTTGATAGGAATGGTTGGACTTGATGATCCAGTGGGTCGTTTCCAACCTGGTGATTCTATGATTCTATGAAAGGACTTTCAAGATCATCGAATCACACCGTGCCTGTCCGCTACTAAACCAGATCCCTGAGCACATCATCTACCACCACTGCACCACTACAATCCTGGGCAGCTCTTCCAGTGCTCAAGAAACCTTTTGATGACCAATTTTTAACTAATATCCAATCTAAACCTCCCCCGATGCAACATGAGGCTATTTCCTCTCATCACTTCCTACTTGGGAGAGGAGACCGGCACCCACCTTGCTACAACCTCCTTTCAGGGAGTTGTAGACAGCGATAAGGTCTCCCCTCAGCATCCTCTTCTCCAGACTGAACAACCCCAGTTCCCAAACCTTTCACAGATTAACGTTCTCTGTGATGAAAATAATGCTGGTCTGGTAGTGTATTTTTCATGTGTTTTGGGTGGAATGTATAATCTCTATTGTAACAAGTGTCAGAGTTGGAAGGATTGTGGCGGTGGTGCTGCAAACATCAGTATGCTTTTAGTCCATTTGAGTGTTTACACGTAAAATTAACGCTCTGATGATGTGCAGGTCTTGTATACTGCAGGTTTGGAACCAGCCTGGTTAAATTTTGTGTCATAGAACACCTTGTCATCTGGCTGAATCTTGCCCTGGACACTTGGACAATGGGGAGTTATGTCTTTGCTGGCAAGACTTTGCACGTTCAGATGCCCACAGCATCACCCAGGCCTCTCTAAATTGATCGAGTTCTGTCTGAAAGGAATTAGATTTTTTTGCCCCAGGTACTCTGCGTGGAAGGCTGCTCGAGCATACCGTTCCCTTGGCTTAACTCAAAAGCTTAATCCCAGATCTTTTCCCACTCTTTAGTTCAAATTGCTGGTTTCCTCTCGGGGTGCATATACTCAGATGCACTTTGGTATAATGCTCTTAATCCTTTTCAGTCTTTTGCTGTCCTGTGCTACCCAATCTTCTCATAAAATCCAATCTCTTTGTGCCTTTTAGTGTCCTCGCAGTTGTTCCAGTTTCAATTATTTTTTAATGGAATGCAAGTAGCTACAACCATGCGTACCCAGAGGTGAAAACCCTGGTGTCTCGTGTGCTGGCTTTAACATTCTCCATCTCTCCTGGAAATATCTCTTCTGATATATCCCTGGAATGCAGCCTCAGGGGTTGTCACACCATAATGAGTTGTCAATTGCCCTCTCTGATAAAGACGCCCATTTCTATCTGCTTTTCTGTTTTCCTCTGAAGAAGCCCACAGACAATCTATAGAACGCCTTCAGAGCTGGAAAGCAGAATCTCCAGAGCTTATTTTCCCAGAAGCAGTTTACAGCCTGAAGAACTTTCTCATGCATTTCTCTGGAAGCGGTGGCTTGGCTTCAGTCTGTTGACCTCCGGCTTTCTACAGCTGACTCCATTTGTCTGCTTATTCCCTCTTTGGAGGCTTTCCAAACAAGAATTGGGAAAAGCCTTTTCCACTTCTGACTTTCAGCTTTTAGTTTGTTTAAACGAATCAGACACGATTTGCATAATTGTCCCCCTTCTACGATTTTTATGCGTGTGTGTGTGTGGAGGATCATATATGGTCATTGGGCAGTGGCAGAGGCTGCCCAGGGAGGGGGTTGAGTCACCTTCCCTGGAGGGGTTTAAGGGATGGGTGGATGAGGCACTGAGGGACATGGTTTAGTGTTTGATAGGAATGGTTGGACTCAATGATCCGATGAGTCTCTTCCAACCTGGTGATTCTATGATTCCATGATTCTATGATATTCTAAGGAAGCAATGTTGTAATTGCAGAATCCTTACCAGTCAGTGCCCTTTCCTAACTTTTGTGCCTGCTGACCAAGCTTGGCCAAGTTGGAGGGTCAAAGAGGTGCCTAAAGCATTGGTAGAGACGGGACACAACTGAGCCTGCTCATGAGGGCCAGTCAGCCTTCTAATTCCCTTCTGTTTGGAACCTGCTAGCTGGGGAATTCCTACTTTTGGCTCAACCTGTCATGCTGTGAGTTGCCTCTTAAACTACAACTGGTAGTTGGAGAAGAGAGCTGAAGAGTTTCAGGAGTATTTGTAGTCAGAAATGTGGAAGAGATTATAAGGAAAAGAAAAGAGAAGACAGCTTGGTGGGTGGTGGTAAATGATACAGGACAGATGTCTCGTGAAGCCAGGCTTTATTAGTTAAAGAGCTACCTGTTTGATATTGGGTTTTGTGGTTTTTTTTCCCCCTCTCACCAGGACTATATGCAGAACGTTCACGGGAAAGAAATCGACTTACTGAGAACCACTGTGAAAGTCCCCGGGAAAAGGCCACCCCGAGCTACGTCAGCCTGCGCGCCCATTTCCAGTCCCAAAACAAACGGCCTCTCCAAGGACATGAGCAGCTTACACATCTCTCCGAATTCAGGTAAGAGATGACCTTGCTAGGGAAAGAAAGGGAAAGACTGCGTTGCCAGTGCCTGTAGTCTTACACTGCTGGGATGGGGATGACATCTATCACTAACTTACAAATCCAAATAACCACTGATGTGTAACTTCTGGAGCCCTAACTGCAGATTTGCCCTCCACAAGAGATTCTAAGTTGCTGAATAACCTTCAACGTCCGTTTTCGTATATTTGTTACCTTGTACTTGCCAAAACCCTACATAGTCTCTCGGAATTAGCATACGTGAAGAACTGATGTTGTTTTACTCCTAATCTGTTAGGTCTAATACTTTGGGAAAACAGGAGATGTAGCATTTGAAAGGGCTTTTTGTGACCTCCTGGTGGGATCTACAGTATTTTTTTCCACTGCCTTTAGAAGGGTGCATTATTATTTAGAAGGGTGCATTATTATTTAGAAGGGTGCATTATTATTATTATGGTTGGACTCGATGATCCATTGGGTCTCTTCCAGCCTGGTGATTCTATCATTCTATGATTCTGGACTTTCCAACAGCAAGATTCTTGTGTAGAAAGCTATTTTAGTTTGCCTACGGAAGTAGATCCTAGCTCCTCGTGAGCTCTAAACGAAGAAGCTCATTGTTCACTGAAGCACTTGTCCATACAGCAAAGTGCATTTAAAAATATGCAGTAAAGAGAAATATTTAAGACAATTCATCTTGTAAACGCACAACTTAGAAAAATACTCCTAATTGTACAGTGTTGGTATGACAGTTTTGTCAGCATGTTTGGGCCGATGTCTCTAAAGTTCCGAGTGCCTTTTGCATTTATGATTAGCGTAGGCACCTCTGGCATGTGCTGACAAAACCATTCAAAGACACTTCTGTCCCTGTGCAGTACACGCTGCGCAGATAGGATGAGAAACTACTGGAAGGACCTCAGTCTCCCTGCTATTCAAGAGTCTTTCTGTGGATAGTTAGGTTATCTTGGACTTCAAGTCCAAGATGCAGTTCCCTGTGCTTTTGCAATGTGTATTCTCCTGTATTAAGGGAGAGAGGGAGAAGGACTTTCCTTCCAAGTACTGCTTGTTGAGATGAATGTTTAGAAAAGGGGAGAGAAAAAAAAAATGCCTTGTGGCTTTCCAGTGGTGCCAGTGAGCAGACGTCCTTGTGTGGTGTGGTACGTAAGATTGGTTGAAGACCTGAAATATCTGAAACTGTGGTTTCATCAGACTGTTGGTGGGAATAGTTGGAGCTTCTGTCCTCCCTCGTGGAGGCCTTGTCATGTTGCTTAGAAATATAAAAAGACTTTTCTGCTGTTGATGTCTGGTTACCACAGCTCAAGAGATCATAGGATCATAGAACGGTTTGGGTAAGAAGGGACCTTAAAGCCCATCCAGGGGCTTTAAGGGGGGTGTGAGCAGGGGCACCTCCCACTGGATCAGGTTCCTCAAAGCTCCATCCAACCTGACCTTGAACATCTCCAGGGATGGAGCAGCCGTGACTTCTCTGGGCAACCTGATCTGCTGTGGTGAAGTCTTAAAATAATTAATGCTGTCATAACATATAAAAGATTTGTGTCCAAGAGAAGTCAAACCTGATTTCTCTTTCACTAGCACCTGGAATACCTTTCCTTCCCCTTTCATGCAGCTGGGACACTATGGAGATCCTTCTTCAACTTTAAGCAAGTTCTTCACCTGCTTATCTTTGTGTGGTTCTCTTTCCAAAGATAAAGCAAGGATTGGTGTCGTAATTATGTTATCCCTATACCTGGCTGGAAGCATCACAGTGTTGAAGCATCTCTGTAACTTGCTGGGGGGAACAGGTGAAGACAGGCTGGACTGAACAGCTTTTTACTCAGTGTGGCAGCCAGACAACTTGTCCATACCTCAGTGCCTGCTTTCTCATGCCCACTTTGGGTGTTGGAGGATATCAGAGGAGGATGTCTAAGGTTTTGCTGTGAGAGGAGCATCAGTGAAGAATCACACAACTCTGTAACGTTGTGTTTCATTAGTTCCATTGAATTCACATGCTTATTCTCAGACCCGTTTTAGTCTTTTCCCTCACAATCGTTGCTTCTGAATTTCAGGTCAGTACATTCAGCACATTATAGAATCATTAAGGTTGGCAAAGACCTCTGAGATCATCAAGCCTAATTGTTAGCCCAGCATGGTCATGGTGTCTCCTCTTTGGGGCTTTTTCTTCACAGAATTTGTTTCTTCTGAAGAAGCTGCCTCCGTTGAATCTTACTTAAAGACCACTTTTGAGGTCTGTCTGGTTATTGCACTCCTGGACAGAATGACCAGCAGGACAGAGAGGCTTTTTAGAAAGCCAGTGGATCCACGCAGTGTTTAATCAGTTAAAATCAAACAGAAGAACAAACTTCTAATCAGTGAAGTATTACATTTTAAAAAGTGGAAAAAAAATATAGTAGTAGCAGAGACTGGATCTGGGAATTCAGTGTCAGCAGCTCAGTGCTGTGTCGCTCTCAGTACCCTTGTGTTCAGGCAAGACTGAAGAGCTGCATTGCAGAGAGTGGTTTTAAAATATATGGGGAGTATTAGTAGTGTGAAAAAGACCCCGTCACAAGCTGTGTCTGGCTCGTTAGCCTGAACTTTCATGTGGTCAAGCATAGTCACAGTGGGTTTTATGCAGAGGGTCCTGCTTTCTGTTTGGTGGGAGACCTGTAGGTACTCAGTGCCCTGCTCCTGTAGCGCCAGGAGGACTTCAGTATCTCTGCAGTTGCCTGTCATTCAACTAAAAACCATTGCAAATTACCCCTTGCGGTCTGTGGTGCTGCCTCAGAGCATTTTCTCAGTTGTTAGTGCTGGCAAAATGTTGTCTTCATCTTGAGTGATGCTTTAAAATTGATCGCGGGGCTGAAATGCTCCGTTACTGTTTCTTTGTTGGGAGGTTTCTGTACGCAGACCTGCTCTCTGGAGGTTTGGTCCAAGCACAGAAAGAATCAGCACTTGTTATTTTAATTTTTAGGCATGCAAATACATTATATTCTCACTGCTTCAAGCGTTACCTCTTCCCAAAAATGCATTTTTTTCCTGTTCTTCTGTGCGTCTTGCCAGTGCGGTCTTGGTACCTGGAGAAATACTCTTTGTGCTGAGAAGCGAGGACTGTATTTCATTTAATTGTTTGTCAGTAAAAGACTAATTTTCCTTCTGCCATTATGTTGTTGAGTACAGTTTAGTGAAAAAGCTAAGATGTTAAAAGAATACCACCATTCAATTAAAATGTCGCATTTAAGATTGACCCTGGAAATAGCATTACTGGCCTTTGCTTTTACATAGTGATACTACAAGCCAAATAAAAGCGTTTCTTGGCTGACATTACCTGTTCTCCATTAGCTTACGTTCCTAGGAATTTCTGAACTTATTTTCATTCAAAAATGAAAACAAAAGAGGCAGTGCAGTTCTGTTGTCAAGTAGCACTGTGCATCTGATGTCACTAGTGCTTTATTATTAAACACTGTTCACAGGATGCCCCTTAACTATGGGTTTCAGTGCTGACTTTGCCAAGAAATATACGTATTCAATGTCTCTTTGATTGCCTAGAACTGACGTGTTTTAAATTCATTCCTTCATGAATGCTCAGCAGATACATTTCTCTGTCTCTTAGCGGAATTACTTACATTTTGGACAGATGCCACCACATCAGCTGGTCTGATAAGGAGGCAAAGACAAAGCCTCTTGCCTATCAACCGGTAGGTTATAAAAAACATGCTGTGGAGATGCTGCCTTGGAGACTGGCAGCCTTCAGCCTAAGTGTCAGGGGTAGCACATGGACACACTCGGGATAGCTCAGGTCAGAGACAGGGAGCAGGAGCAGTCATCTCACGAGAGGTATTGGGGACAACTTTTAGCTCCTACCTCCCGCTGGCTTCCTGAAGGGAAGGACATCGGTACCTTGTGTCTGCACAAGGCAGTTCTTGCTGTTGGAAGTGGAAGACAGCACTTAGAATCATAGAATCATAGAATCACCAGGTTGGAAGAGACCCATCGGATCATCGAGTCCAACCATTCCAACTTCATCCATGAGAATGCTCGGTTCACGCAGCTTCCCTTCTAAGCCCCACCACAGTCTGTGAGGCAATAGGGGACCTTGAGCTCTTCCTTTTATTGCCTCCCTGGGCCAATAGAATCCTAGAATTATATAATAGTTTCAGTTGGAAGGGACATTTAAAGATTGTCTGGTCCAATCCCCAACCTAAGGAATCCCTTCCCTCAAACACCTTCACTCGGGTGGACGAGGCGCTGAGGGGGCATGTTTAGTATTTGATAGGAATGGTTGGACTCAGTGATCCCGTGGGTCTTTTCCAACCTGGTGATTCTATGATTCTTTCTCCCACATGTTTAAGCGTGGTGAAGATCAGCCCCAAGGTGCTTCCCATAGCGTTGCTATGAGAGGAGTAGAAGGAATTAGGGTAACTGGGGAGGTGGATTCAAGAGGGGTGTGCTCAGTTGTTGATAATACGATTTACGAGATGGTTTTATGTGTTAGATCCAGTTGAAACAGATATCACATGTGAAAGGAGAAGTTTAAAAGCACGTCGTTCCTAGTACATTGCATTTAGTCATGCTTTGTGGCACTTCTTGTCTAAACAAGAGCATTTTTCCGGTTTTAAAGACCGTTTGATAAATACAGACAGATAATAATCATCTCTGTGACAGCAATCCTGATCTTTAAATGCGTTTACATCCCAAACATCTGGAAGCAGATATGTCTAAGACATAATCATCTTAACAACAACAACAAAAAAAAAAGCCAAGTCCTTCTGAGAGTTTATGTTTCAGAGATGTAAAAAAAAAAAAAAAAAAAAAGACCTGTATGAGAATTTACAAAGACAAGAAACAACGATGACTCTTCTGCTGGGTTTCCATACTGGTTCTAGAGCTGGGAAAAGCTTTTCCCTTGGTGTGCGTAGTCGTAATAGGACAGGAACCAAACTGGAAGTGAAACCGCAGTGGGGAAGATGAGTGTTTGCCATTCTCTCTCAGAAACCAGACGATCAATCAGTAGAAGCTGGGGCTGCCTTTGCTGATGTTAAAAGCTTGATTTATCTCTCCCTAGAAGTTTGGCCACCTTAAAGGTTGAAAACCAGTTTCTGGGCTTTCTTGGCTTCCTGGAGGTACAAGTTGGGTTTTATCCTGTACAAACTGGGGTGCTGAGTAACCACTTCACCCAGGCGATACAGAAAGGTGGGGGTTGTTTTAATTTTGTTATATGTAAGCTTTAAATAACAGAGTTTTAATTGTGGCTTTGTGACAGGTGCTCGTATGCTAGTTTTGTAGGAATCTCTTTGTTGAATAAAATGGAAATTTGTCCCTTTAATTTGAAACTCTGTTACTTTGGAGATATCTTAAATCAAAGGTGTTGAATGATACTTAAGCATCTGAAATTTAAATCAAATTTGCATGGCAGTGAACGTTGTTCTGTTGCTGCATCTTGCTTGGAAGTGCTTCAGAAAAGGGTCCCTTCTGGATTTGCTGAGTTCCAACTTCACCTGTTAGTTGGTAGCATTATCGCAGCAATATCGTAAGGGCCAGTACTCCTGTAACTCAGCCAGTGGCCAAATCTCTCTGATTTTTAGACGCTGAATGTGGAGCAGGAGTGGGTCTGGGTTCCAGATACTCCCACGTTGGGTTGGAGTTGAGCTGGTGACCCGAAGGTGAACTCATTCCTAAAATCTCTCCCAGGAGTCACTTATTGCTTCTCCTCTACAAACAACCCAAAGCCTGAGCTCCATCAAGAGCTGCTGATGTAGAAAGTTCACATCCAAAAATAGCCTGTGGTGTAGAGATAAATTGTTTCCTGATTAACACTTCATTTAAATAATTTGCTGCTATTAAATTTACTTACAATAGTGGACGTACAGTATGTGAAGTATCCTACAATGTGTTAGCTACAGAGTCATCATTAAGTACACTAAAGGTTGTTATCTGCTAACTGCATGCGACACTTCAGACATGTTACAAGAACGGCATCTTCACATTGTTACGAATGTGAGTTTTCTGTCTGTTACTAATTGTGATCATCTGTCAAATCAACGCAGTGGTCATTAAGTAACCTTATTTTACACTGAAGTGCTTGGAATCAGGCTGAGCTGGGATGGACTGCCTTCCAGATTTTGCTTTTGAAAAGGCGGTGGATTGGTGTTTCAATTAAACCAACACACTTCAAAGTAGCATTTCTGACATGGTGTCTTTAGATTCTAATACCAGGCTAATGATTCCGTTCTTTAACCGCTGCATTTTTTTTCCCCTCTTAAGCCAGCCTCACATCTACAGCTCTACCTGTCACATTTGGCAGCCGTTTCCTACAATATCCGAATTAATAGCTGCTGAGTCCAGAGAGAACCAGTGCCCTCTGAAGCGTCGTGTGCCATATGCACGAGGTGAAGCATGATGTAAAACCTTGGGTGGGATCACGCCTGTGTTAGGATGTGATGTGAATTCAGGTCTCAATCCAAAGTAGACTGAAAAATATGGAAATAAAAATATGAATATTCACAGTATTTTTGTAGGTCCCTGTAATAATCCTTCATGACTGGAAGTTACTGTAAGGATCCAAATGTTATGGTGAGGTTGGCGATGAGCAGAAGTGTGCATCATGCCAAGAGCTCACTAGTGTAAGTGATTCTTCTAATCCTGTAGATCTTGGATGCAGAACCAGGACTTAAATAGGTGATTCTGCTCTGAACTCCTTACTTGTGGGTGACTGGGGTTGTGTACTGGAGCAACATGTTGTGTGTGACTTGGCAGTGCCAGGTTTTACCTGGTGGAGCTCCCATGAGGTATGAGGTTGGTGCTTGGTAGTTGTTTGCTACTGGTTTGTAATCTAGTGTAGCACACGCAGTGACTTGACTCAATGCAAGTCATTTTCCACCCTTCAACTTATAGAATGATAAAATCATTAAGGTGGGAAAAGACTTCTAAAATCATCCAGTCCTACCATCAACCCGACACCACTGTGCCTACTAAACCATGTCCTGAAGTGCCCAACCTACGTGCTTTTTGAGCACCTCCATGGAAGGAGACTCCGCCACTTTCCAGGGCAAAACTTGAGTGTGTTACTGTTCCTCCCCCGGTTCACAAATGCAAGCTTGGAACTTAGTTTTGTCGTTAATCACTCGAGTCAATTTTCCATTTGGTCTGATTTACTGTTAGTTCAGTCACACGCAGCTATAGCAAACAGAGGGACGAGTTGTCAGTTTGCCCATTTCAAAGGGAAAAAAAAGCCCAATTTTAAGTGCATGGGAGATTATCTTTTTATCCCAGCAAAGGGGGATCCCTCAAGGTCATCTTCTCCAGGTCCTTTGGACCAGGAATCACCCTTTCCTGAATAGAGAGAAACAAACTTCAAGTATTAGTGCCCTAATATTTGGGCAGAAAGGGAGCAGGGCTAACATTAGTATTAATGAAATAAATATTTGGTGACAACGCTGCATTGTTTACATACAGGAAAAAAATTAGCTGGCCTCAATTTTGGGGAAGGAAGGAAAACTATGAACTGCCTTATAATTCTTTTTTACGGTGGGCAAATGGTGCCCATCTCTGATGACGATTAGGTGGATAAAAGATAGAAATACGCCGTGATGCTGCAGGCGGACGACTGGGGATACCGGACAAGATGCAGTCGTTGCTGCTCATCCCGTGCCTGTTTCGCCCTGGTTGATTTTCATGCGTCCGTTGCACCACATCCTGAATAAAATCGCAGATCTGTCTTGTCTACCCGATGCAATCTCGCCGAGTTTTGATGGTTACACGTTGTAATATGAACCAGTTGGATGTTAAGACCTTTGCGGAATTGCTCGCTCTTTTTTCCCCCAGTGATTTTAAAATATTAAAGCCATCAGGAGGGTTGAAGCTGATTTACCAAAAGGGAAAAAAAATGCACAAATGTGTTTTGAGTATTGAACTGCCGTTGACATCTAAAGTCCCAACCATGCTGTTTTCCTCCACACTCCAGCAATCAGGACATCCAGCAAACCCATAAAAAACCAAACTAATAGCATGAATATTCAGTGACCTAGAATACTAATTATTGTCATGAATATTAATGTGATCGGACTTGCTTTTTCCTCTTCTCTTTCTCTCTGTCTCTCTCTTTTTTTTTTTTTTCCCCTCAGCCGGCTCTAAAGATGGACCATAATGAGAGCATTTAAGAGAGAGAGCGCTCTCCGCCGTGACAGGGACCGGGGTAATAAGGAGAGCTTGATTAACGTGGTGCACTTGGGGGAGAGATGAGAAGATTCACGTGGGCCTGTTGTGGGGGAGGCAATGAGGCACCGGCGGCTGTGTTGCTGCTCCCTCAGATTAATGAGGCCTAAGAGTGCATTAGGAACAGTGACAAAGGTTTGATCTAATGGGCTCAGTCATTTTTCCTTTGAGTGACAGACGCACAGAAGTAATTGGCTGTGCAGAATGGCAGCTCATTGGCAGTACTTAAGGATACATTATCCCCGTTGTGTGGCCCGCAGAGGCTGTTTATCAAAACTGCTCACACTGCAGACATGCATTCGCTTAGCTGCTGTTACAGTGGCAACAGCTATTAAAAAAAAAAAAAAGTCATCTCCCATTCTTATCTATTGTCTCTTTTTCAAAAATAAAGTTTCTTTGTTCCGTTTTCTTAAGTTGGAAGGATATTTGAATACCAACAGTCATCCCTCCCCATCCTGAAGATGCTCTGGTTGCCGCCCGAGGATATTTGAGTACCAGCAGTCATCCCTCCCCATCCTAAAGATGCTCTGGTTGCTGCTCAAGGATATTTGAGTGCCAGCAGAATCACAGAATCACCAGGTTGGAAAAGACCCACCGGATCATCGAGTCCAACCATTCCTATCAAATCATCCCTTCCCATCCTGAAGGTGCTCTGGTTGCCGCTCGCAGGGTTTGGGGAGGTTTGTAGGCTGGTGGAAGGCTCCCAGAGTTAGTTCAGTTCATCTCACCTGGTTATGATGTAGCTCCAGCACACAGGTAAGACACTCCCCTCCCACACACCTCCGATTTCATTGTTAGTGACTTCCGCAGGCAGTCAAAGGATTGGGAAGCATTTTATACATAGTTCACTTTACACACGAGCAGCACGATACCCCTGAATTAGTTGATTTCTCACTGTTATTTTTTTGCTAAGTCAAATCCAGAATCGTTAACAGGATTTACAACCAAATACCAGCAATACAAAACGGAGCGTTTGCTGGTTTAATATGGGTCACCACTGGGTCCGGGTTGCATTTTCTTAACAAACGGGTAACCCCAAGCAGGGCTTGTCCGGAAAGCAGAGTGTGCCTTATTTATTGCTTTTATTTGTCAGAACTACTGAAAAAATATGCGTACTGAGAAAGGAAAGCGGGCTTTGATCCCAGTAGAATGAATAGCATGGATCTTGAGCAGAAGCCCGTGGTGAAGATCTTGGGTTTAACTTCCTTTTAGAAGAGATGTCTCCTCTGATGACTTAATTTTCCTCCGCGCTTGCTGTGTTGGTTTGGCATGCTCCGAGAATAATAGCTTTTCTCGTTATACTCCCAGCGCCATGTCCTTCACTGCCAGGATATTTCTTGGCATCGCCTTGTTTGTTCATTAGTATTGACCCTTCTCGGTTTGTATGCTGCTAATCAAGCCCGGTTTGCAGAGGCTGCCCTGCCAGGCAGTGAGATGGAAGGTCTTTGTCGATTAATAGCTCCTTATTCTTGGGAAGTTTGTTGACTAAATAATAAATGCTTTTGAAAAAGAAGAAAAAAAGTCTTAAAGAAAAGCCATAAGCAAGTTGTCGGCTGTGGTATTGAAATTAATGGTCAGTGTGGTGAAGGAGAGAGGAAACCCAAGGCACAAATGGCGTGTCAGGAGAGGGTTAGGCTGGATATCAGGAAAAAGTTCTTCCCCCACAGAAGGTGGTGGTGGAGGAGGACTGGAATAGCTCCTGAGGAAGCAGTCACGGTGCGGAGCCTGACAATATGCAAGAAGAATTTGAACAATGCCCTCAGACCCACGGTGTGAACGTTGGGGTTGTCCTGTGCAGGACAGGAGTTGGACTCCATGAACTTTGTGGGTCCCTTCTCAAGACATTCCGTGATTCTGTAACATGCTGTGTGCACACTGCTCTCAGATCCAAACAGAATCCGTAGCAATGGTTCAGTAGATTTTTCTCCATGAATAACCCCACTCAAGGACCTGGTTATGGAAGTTGGAGTTCTCCAGCCCTAGTCCCACAGCTGATTATCCTGAGAACGCAGCCAGATAGTGTTCTTACTCCTGGGCAATGCCTTCCTTTCCAATGTGGACTTAGTCTACTCAACTGGAGAGGCAGTTTTCCCAGATTCCAGATGTCCAGAGTTTATAAGAGAAAGGGGTTGCATCTGAAAAGATGAATTCAGGGAGCTGAGGCAGCAAATAGATGGAACCCAGAGAGCTATCCACAAATTTTCCTCAGCTAAAGCAGGGGTTGTCCTGATGTTTATAGAATCATAGAATCACCAGGTTGGAAGAGACCCACTGGATCATCGAGTCCAACCGTTCCTATCAAACACTAAACCATGTCCCTCAGCACCTTGTCCACCCATCCCTTAAACACCTCCAGGGAAGGTGACTCAACCACCTCCCTGGGCAGCCTCTGACAGTGCCCAATGACCCTTTCAGTGAAAACTTTTTTCCTAATGTCCAGCCTAAACCTCCCCTGGTGGAGCTTGAGGCCATTCCCTCTTGTCCTGTCCCCTGTCACCTGGGAGAAGAGGCCAGCACCCTCCTCTCCACAACCTCCTTTCAGGTAGTTATGAGAGCAATGAGGTCTCCTCTCAGCCTCCTCTTCTCCAGGCTAAACAACCCCAGCTCTCTCAGCTGTTCCTCATAAGGTCTGTTCTCCACCCCCTTCACCAGCTTTGTTGCTTTTCTCTGGACTCGCTCCAGAGCTTTATATGGCTTGGATGGTCACTCACTGTTCAGGAAAGGTTTGTCCCCTGAGAAGATTTGTGCACAACTGTGGGAATTAATTCATCAGTGTAATGCAGAACTGAAGAAAGGGCCGTGAAAATGATCAGAGGGCTGGAGCATCTCTGCTCTGAGGACAGGCTGAGAGAGCTGGGGTTGTTCAGCTTGAAGAAGAGAAGGCTTCAGGGAGACCTTATAACAACCTACCAGTACCTGGAGGGGGCTTACAGGAAAGCTGAGGAGCAACATTTTACAAGGGCCTGGAGTGATAGGACTAGCAGGGATGACTATAAATTGGAAGTGGGAAGATTTAGATTAGACATTGGGGAAAAACATTTTGCTGTGAGGGTGGGGAGGCCCTGGCCCAGGTTGCCCAGAGCAGTGGTGGCTGCCCCATCCCTGGAGGGGTTCAAGGCCAGGTTGGATGGGGCTTGGAGCAACCTGATCCAGTGGGAGGTGTCCCTGCCCATGGCAGGGAGGGGAACTTGATGGGCTTTAAGATCTCTTACGACCCAAACCGTTCTGTGATTCTATGAATGTTTTTTCATCGTTTTGCAGCTAGGAAAGAGGCCTCTTTGGCTTTCCTTTTGCACCCTAATGCCTGCGGAACCTTTAGGGTGCAGTATTGGATATGGGTTTTGAACGGGCAACCAACAGCCAATCTAACCTACTTGACAGTGCCTTTTTGCTGAATTAGAGGGCATTTCAAGAATAGGCAGCGTTCCTGCAACATAAATTGACCCAACACGATTTGAAACAATTAACCCTCTGATATAAAGAGTCAGGATTTCCTGACCCACAACTCTAATGTATTTTTCATTAGTTCTAACAGCTGGTGAGCGCGGCCCTCTGGCCTTACGAGGCTTGTTTCTTTTTTTGGAAGAGAAACTCATCGTGAACATGAAGAGGGTAGCACAAATAAAACATAGTCGTGGTGAGAGCCTGGCAGTAGGCTGTAGTTCATCTGGTTCAGTCTCTCTGTGCTTCTGTGCGGCTGCTCAATGCGGGTCTCCTACACTTCTGCTTCGTGGAGAAATATAGTTCTGCCTCATGACTCTTGCAATGTCTGCTCCTCTCATAAATTCAAGAATATATTAGTTGCACTCCAGAATATAACTTGTAACTGATCTGTTTGGGAGAAACCACGTGTGTCTGCAGGAGGGAACGGAGACCACCTGCATGTGTTTCAGTCACTTGTAGCTCCCTTTTTATGGTATAGTTGTGAGTTATATTCGTTCTGCATTTGTAATTAGTGGGTGGCATCGTTGGTGAAGGCTTATTTTAAAGTGATGTCTGTTAAAATAACCTGTGCTGCCCAGAGATGATTCACTATATTGTTTTTTGTTAATTTAAAACATGTTGAAAGAGGAGTTACTAAAATGCTGTTCTCCTCACTGTTCCATGACAAAAGCAGCGTGACAAAAGCCCTGAAAGGTTTATTTTTCAGTTGGGCAGGTTACTGCCTGTACATGAGAGAACATTTGTGTTAAACCTTATTTATCGTATATTTTATTAGTATTTTTATAATACACAGTGTCTTTATCTTTTGTGTTTTACTGACCAGATGTGCTCTTAGCATTGTATACGGCCCTTGTATGTAAATCTCAATTGTTTTTATAATGTTTCTAAGTGCTGTCATCTGACACTGCACTTACAGTCTGTAAATCTGGAACAACTGCCTGTGAAAAGCCAAAGTGAGTCCCTCTGTGCACAGAAAACTGAGAGCTGTTCAGCCCCCAGTGTGTTTGTTTCCATCAGCCTCTCGATATGTGCATATATACACAGGCGTGGACTCCTCTGCTTAATTCCACTTATGCCGAGTCTCTTGACTTTACTCGCTCTTTGCTGTTGGCAGCTGTTTATGCCAAAGAGAGGGGTATATAGATGGGATTTTGTGTGAACGCACTCCCCTTTCTTAGAGGCTCTTCTGCTGAGCACTGACCGAACCTGGAAATTACCTTGAATCTTAATTGGGATGGGTTTTGTCGAGCTTAATTGTTTGAACGTTTTGTAAGCACGATCATAACAGGGCATTTTATAATGTCAGAAAAGATAGTTTTAATAAAGCTGTCTCGAGCTAGAAAGAGGAACTCTTCCTTTGATGCTCCTTTGGTAGATGAAAACATTTTTGTTCAATAGGAGACCAGCATCTTTTTTTTCGCTCATTTGAGACCAGTTCTGGCAACATACTGATATTCATTCAAATATAAATGCCATATACGCTTTGAAATGCAAATTGTTTAAAGAAAAATAGCATATGGTAGAGGTAAGTACCTTTTCAAATCAGCTCCCACACTTTCGGGTTGTGAGTGTGGCTAAAATTATTCTTTGGAAAGAATCCGGAGCCTTTGACACATTGAAGCTTGAACTAATCAAGGCTTCCCGGAAAGCATATACACATATCCATATCAAGGAAACAGTGCTGAAAATGCGTGGATTAGCATAGTAATTTAACTGCCCCCTGCTAATCAACTTAAGTAACCAGCTGATGCATGGACGATGTATTTGAAGAGGCACTTTTTCTCAGCTCCAGGATGGGCCAGGTAGCTGACTGTGGATTTCTTCTTAATGTGGTGATGTATATCAATCTGTCTGTGAATAGATAGATGCACATATATGTGTGTATCTGTGTACAGGTTGGGGTGACAACAGATGCAGAGTGAATCAAGGCATTGCTTGCAGGAGCTTGAGGGAAAGGCTTCATGTCCCTAACCCAGTATACAGAGTTTGCTTTCAGATGGGAGTTGCTGGCCTCCTCTTTTTAACTGTCTTTTCCTTGTCTGCTGAGAGACTGAGATGATTTCTGCTGTTGAGGCTTTATCATTGAGCAAAAATAAAGGACAGTTGCTTTGTGGAGGTCTTATGAGGAGTGGCTGAGAGAGCTGGGGGTGTTTAACCTGGAGAAGAGGAGGCTGAGAGGAGACCTCATTGCTCTCTACAGCTACCTGAAAGGAGGTTGTGGAGAGGAGGGAGCTGGCCCCTTCTCCCAAGTGACAGGGGACAGGATGAGGGGGAATGGCCTCAAGCTCCACCAGGGGAGGTTCAGCCTGGACATCAGGGAAAAATTTTTCACTGAAAGGGTCATTGGGCACTGTCAGAGGCTGCCCAGGGAGGTGGTTGATTCACCTTCCCTGGAGGTGTTTAAGGTACAGGTGGACAAGGTGCTGAGGGACATGGTTTAGTGATTGATAGGAATGGTTGGACTCAATGATCCAGTGGGTCCTTTCCAACCTAGTGATTCTTTGATTCTGTGGATTGGGGTTTGGCCGTTAAAGCTGGGGCAAAATATATAGAAGTGTTTTGTAGAAGCTTTGTGCAGCATACAAAGCGCGCAAGAGCAGCAGCTGACTTCCAGTAGTCCTTGTTTTGGTGTGACAGCACCAGTGCCTACTAGGGGTTGGAATACACGTCCTGGGCACGCTGCAATTAGACTGAGAAGTGGAAAAATGAGCAGTGGTTTGGGAAATAATGGGTTTTAAATAAAGTTGTAAGTGACAAGTTTGTGCCAGAGCTGAACACATTCAGGAGGGAGAGAAGAAAGAGCACACTCTGATTTCTGCAGTCCAGCCTTTCTGATATCTGCTCACTGGTTCTGGTTTGCATTGTCTGATATATCATGAAAATCTTACAGCACACGAACGAGGAATTTCACCTTGAATAAATGTTATCAGGAGGGTTGCAAGGTTATCAGAGTGCAGCAGTGGAAAAGACAGAGCTGAGCTGTATCACTCATCAGTGAAGTATTACGTGGTGGAACTTGGCACCTGTTTGTTGCCACCAGCCCATGAAGAGCAAAGGAAAAGAAAACTTAAGCGGTTTGCAGACGTCGTCACTTCCTTAGCAGGTTGATGTCATAACATGGGGTGTGGAGTTCCCAAAGATGGCATTAAGGTGGAAGTAAAGCTTTTGGTGCTGATATGATGATGTAGAGGTCTTATTAAAATTATCTTTTTGTGATTTTACTTTTGTGTCCTGGTTAGAAAGTGACTGGGCAGTTCTGTTCAAACATGGGTGAACTGAGCGGAAGATGTCGGCGTGCAAATATTGCTGCTCGTGGCAACTCAGCCACCCAGCACGCAGTCCTAGGGATGTGTCATCCAGGCAAACATGTCCTGTCATTGTTCCCATTTTCCCATGAAATCTAGGAAATGCTCCATCTCAGCTTTCACGTACCAATTTTCTCCTTCATGGTCTTGGGTACAAAGATGTGTTTGCAGGGTTTTATCACACGTGACTTCCCATTTTCCTAGTTTTTTCCTAGTGTAAAAGAAAACTACAGGCTAAAAGTGCACTTTTGGGGCATTGCTTGAGTCCAGCAGGGTAGAAGCTTGTGAAAAAAAATAAGTTGTTTCCAAAACCATTGGCCAATAATCATCTAAAGATGTGAGGGGGGAAAAAAAAGGTGCTATTACTACTCAACCAACTGTTCCCCAACCTCTGCTACCACATCAGGTTGTTCTGCCCAAGGAGCAGAGGGCTTAGGACTTCTTCTTGAACCGCGTGTTGTTCATGTTGGCATAAATCTCAAGTTTCTAGTGTCTATTTGCTTTCGAACTCTGTCATTCATGTCAGCCGCTCCCTTTAATTAGACGTTATCATTCCAGTAATTTATTAGTGTTCGTGGTTTTTCTGGATTGTGGAAACCAGAGGAAAACCCTGCTGGCTTTTTTCAAAGTAAGCATCAGCAGCGTGGCGGAAATTCATTTGGAAGGAGGTATTTCACCGAAGAGGCCTCAAAATATGTACTGTCGCCTAGCTTTTCCATTTTCTATTGCGTCTTTAAGGTTCCGAGCTATAATTTGGCCTTCTGCTTTGTACCTTCGTTTCCGTAGGCGTGATTTCTTTGCTGAACGTTTCTTTGGAAGGTGTCTAGAAGGTGCTAAAATACCAGCATTAGCAAATTGCTCTCACTTGATGGGGTCAAGCGCACAATGTCCTGAAGAGGAGCAGTTGTTGGAGGCATAAATTTTTTTCAACGGTTTAGCAGGTGATGCTTTGATTATGGAATTCTTTGGTAAAAAAGGGCTGCCCGGGGAAGATGATTAGAGGAGAATTATGCGCCGGTAGCTAAAGCACTGCCCTGAGAGGTCCCAACATGGTTCCAAAATCCACCTTTAGGCTTTGCATAATTGAGCAAATTAGTTTTTTCTGCGTGCGTTTCATGTCTACAAAGCAGAGATTGCCAAACAGAAGTTCTCGAGACTGAGTAAGTGCATTCAGGACTCAGGTGGACAGAGGCTGTGGTGATGGATCTGTGTTAGAGACTAAAGATGAGACTCGGTCTTGGGAAAGGGGAGGAGATGAAGGGACAATTATGCCAACTCTAATAAACACAAAGTAGTTCACTAAGCCCTGCTGTCTTCCCAAAGGCTGCTCTGGGAAAAGACATAATGATAGAACTGGGAGTCAGGAGAGCTGGGTTTTATTTTCAAGTCTGCCACAATCTTCCTTTGTGGCCCTGGGTCATTTAACCTCTGAAAAATGGGGGGAAATGATAGCAGATAATTAACAACCTCACAGGAGCATTGAAAATTAATTCATTAATTTTTCTGAACTCATCAGTAGAAGGTGCAATGGAAATGCAAAGCGTTAGGGTACTTTATAAATTGTGTCTGTTCCTTTCCCTTCGCATGTGTTGTTAAAGAGTTTTCTTAAATCCATAGACGACCTACGTGGTACCTTCTGAGGAGCTGTCACAAGCCATGAAACCAGCATTATGAAGTATCAGTATCTTCATAATATTCAAGTCCTGTGCCAGAAATGAAGTAAAATGTGCTCAGAAAGCATAACTGTAGAGCAGACTTTGGCCCTTATCGAGTTGTGAGTGAGACCATCAGAAACCTGAGTTTCTGGAAAGGTTTTAATTGTTGCAACTCTAAAATTCACTCACCCGGATCACGCTTCTCCTGTTTTATGGTGAGAAACCTGTCCCTGATGCTCCCTCTCACACACACCTCCCCGTGTTTTATTGCCCCAGACCTCACTGATCACGAAAATGCTCAAATTGTTTCATGTTTACTGGGTGAAGGCTGTTCTTTGTATCTCGTCTTTCGTGTAGTGGGTCTTCAGTTAGAGTTGTGCTGGATGTGTTGCTGTGGAACAAGGCAGGATTTATATTTACAGTCAGTGGAACAAGCCCCTAGTGTGTGCTTTGTGTCACAAAACTTCTAAGATTAAAACTCTGAGTAAGCTTTTTGCTTGGTCTCGCAATACTGCTCATCATTTGCTCCCCATGGCTGTGTTCTTGGCTTCGTTTGAGGGACACACGTGAAATATTATTTAGAGGTAGGTTGTTTCGAGCTTGTTGAGTTGGTTTAGTTGTCCTGTCTCGATTGCTTGTGTAAACAGCGGTTTTCAGGAATAAAAACATTTTCTATGCTCAGTCTGTCCTTTGTGCTCTGCCTATAACAAGTTGAGAACCTCTACAGAATGTGACTGGTAGCAGGGCTGCGGAAGATGGTGTTTTCTGGAAGGTGAATGAACAGGATGAGCTGATATCTTGAAAATGTAGGTTCTTTTGTCAGAGTTCCTAGCTGGATTTGAGTGAGCTTCTAAAATCGCTGGTGCCCCCAAGGTGGTCACGGGACTGTTGGCTTCAGAGTTTCAGGGAGGGCTGCAGTGGTTTTTGTGTTGGTCAAGTAATCTTCTCTGCTCTGTTAAGATGCACCCATCCACCTTCATGCAAATCAGTGTTTGTCTTCTCTATTGACGCAATTTGTTTTCCATTTATGTCTAGGGAACGTGACTACTAGCACATCTGTGTCTCAGATGGCCAGTGGGATCAGTCTAGTCTCCTTCAACAGCCGTCCGGATGGTATGCATCAGCGCTCTTACTCGGTCTCCAGTGCAGATCAGTGGAGTGAGGCAACAGTCATTGCAAACTCTGGCATTAGCAGTGGTAAGAAACCTGGAGCTGGGAGGGGTTACTTGCCTTGGGGCGAAGGGGGAAATTGGTGATTTGCTTTTTTAAGAAAAGAGAAGGAAAAAAAAAAAAATTGCTACCTGATGTTCGCTCAGGTGCTCCAAACTTCCGGCATCTGGGAGAAAAAGGAGAATTTAGATAAAAGAGAACAGGTCATTACGATGCTTTTTCAGAAGGAAGAGCTAATGTAATTATAATACTGCTTAATTTCAATTTCAAGTGCGTAGTGCAGGTTGTTCACTCAATATTCTTCTTTCCTTACTCTGTGTGGTTGGTATTAGCAGTAAATTATCCTCCGGGTCTTTCCATCAGCTTGTCCTTTCTCGGCTGTGTTCGTGCTTTAATGTATTCACACCACTGGCGTAGCCGTAGTGTTTTCTCTGTGGAGTGTTTAACAGTATTAAAAGGAGCAAACACTATTCCAGATGGCGTTTTGCAGTGATTGGGTTGTAATAGTGAGACAGGGGTTGTTGTTTTTAAAGGCTACACGTGCTATTTGGGAACGAAATGATGCATCTGGCCTCAGCGGAGCACCTAGGGAAGGACAGAGATGTAAAGGTGTTCACCTATAGCTGCCCAGGGAGGTGGTTGAGTCACCTTCCCTGGAGGTGTTTAAGGGACAGGTGGACGAGGTGCTGAGGGACATGGTTTAGTGTTTGATAGGAATGGTTGGACTCAATGATCCAGTGGGTCTCTTCCAACCTGGTGATTCTATGATTCTACGCAAATGAGAGCATCCTTGGAGCAGCCACGGTGGGTGGACTGGGAGCTGGGTGTTTCTGTTGTAGGGTGCAGCAGACACGGTTCATACCAGTGAAGCATGCGTGTCCAGGAGCGTGGGATTAATAGGCAGCTGGAGAAACGGTGGGAAGTTCATGGAGCAGAGGGGAGATGTATGTGTGAAAGAGAAGAATGAACTGAAAAGAAACAGAAGATATGGGTAACGGGGAGGAATGTGAGTGGGACAGGAGCAGGGAGGAGGAGAACTGTTTCTGATGGCTATCCCTAAGATAGTGAGGATTACAGGAGCGTGAAAACCATTTCACGTGTTCCAAATGGATTCATAGAATGGGTCAAATGGAATCACAGAATCATAGAATGGGTTGGGTTGGCTTGGAAGGGACCTTAAAGCCCATCCAGTTCCAACGCCCATTCATGGGCAGGGACACCTCCCACTGGATCAGGTTACTCCAAGCCCCATCCCACCTGGCCTTGAACCCCTCCAGGGATGGNTATCCCTAAGATAGTGAGAATTACAGGAGTGTGGAAACTGTTTCACATGTTCCAAATGGAATCACAGAATCATAGAATGGGTTGGGTTGGCTTGGAAGGGACCTTAAAGCCCATCCAGTTCCAACGCCCATTCATGGGCAGGGACACCTCCCACTGGATCAGGTTACTCCAAGCCCCATCCCACCTGGCCTTGAACCCCTCCAGGGATGGGGCAGTCACCACTTCTCTCTGCAAATATATCACTCTCAGTGTGTGTGTGTATGTGTGTTTATCTGTGTGTGTGTAGGTATTGGTATAAGGTTTGCATCTGAGTTTAGCCCTGATACACTCTCTGTGGAATTTTGAGCAGATCTTAACAGCTTTTTCAGTGCCACCTTAAGAGAACAGAGAGTTTAGAATACTGATCACCTTGGCTCTGTGTGGCATTAGCTCTCACATTCATAGCACCTGAGGAACATACATTTCTGGGGCTCTAAACTTTTGGGCAACAACTTTAGGAGCATGATAATTGCATCAGAATGGCACGGATTTTGACAAAGTCCTTTCTAAAGCAAACATTCTTCATTTCAGCCAAATGCACTGCTAAGTTGCAGGGCTGTTTTCTTCTTTGGCCACCCAACTCAGCTACTCCTTTGGAAACTCCTTCCTTTAGAGTGAACTGGTCGTGTACTTCAGACCATATATTTCTCTTTTTTTTTTCTTTTTTACAAGGTTGTACCAAATGCCCAGCTTGTTACACCCTTTCATACTGTAGCTCTGCAAAGGGATATTGAAGAATATTGGATGTGTGCAGTAGAAGGAAAGCAAGTGCAGACTTACTCTGGAGTCCAGAGGAGGCCACAAAGATGATCCAAGGGCTGGAGCACCTCTGCTATGAGGACAGGCGGGGGGAGTTGGGGTTGTTCAGCCTGGAGAAGACTATGGGGAGACTTTAGAGCAGCTTCCAGTACTGAAACGGGCTCCAGGAAAGCTGGAGACAGACTCTTGAGCAAGGACTGTTGTGACGGGACAAGGAGTAATGGTTTTAAACTAAGGGAGGGGAGATTTAGACTGGGTATAAGGAAGAAATTTTCTACAATGAGGATGGTGAGGCCCTGGCCCAGGCTCCCTGGGGAAGTGTTGAAGGCCCCACCCCTGGAAATATTCAAGGTCAGGTTGGATGGGGCTCTGAGCAACCTGATTGCATTAAAGATGTCCTTCATCCTGCAGGAGTTTGAACTGGATGACCTGTTAAGATGTCTTCCAATGCAAAGCATTCCGTGATTCTAAACCAAAGTTTCTGGTCCTTGACGCCTGAAGTACCTAGAGACAGGGGAGCAGGTACCATCCCCTCACTCCTTTAGGGCCAGATGGGGCAACTGAGGCTGCAACAGAGGAAAACCTTCAAAATTCAATGAGTTCCTAAAAATGGCAAGTAATTAATATATGGAAAAGTGAAAATACAAGCTAGATTCCTGCCTCTTCCCTTCCCCTTTACTAAGTAAAGTGTTTCTGCTTTGGAGACATTGGCTGGGCTTGCCTTTTGCTCCCGATGCTGCGCTTCAGCTCATCCTAAAATCCTGGTGAAGGGAACCTTTTTCTCCCACATGAGCTCTGTACTCCAAATCTGTGCAGTACCTTTTTCTGACTTGACACTCATATGTGATTACTTCTGGATCAAAAGAGACGACAGCTAGAATTATCTATGAAATATTTATTCCGAAAACGCAGTGGGTACTTTGGAAGAAGCCTGACTGGAGTCATTTCCTGCAGAGGTTCTGATTTAAAAGCAAACAAACAAACAAAAACAATGAAAAGTTGTGCTTTTTTTAAAAAAATAGGGGGGAAATTGGACTGATGTTGAGTTTCAGGCAGCTAAGGGCCAGCAGAAACAGAAGTACTGCAATAAAATGCTACAAAACCTCAAGAATAATTCATTGCTCTCAGTGTATCATCTTCTGGTAAGCTCATAGCCGTCCTTTCTGCTGGCAAGTTGACGCATGAAAAATCCTTTTTAATTTCAGGAGGTTTTTTTTCTCCATTAAAAGATTTTTGAATTTTAGTCATAAAAAGATAATACTGTGAAAACAGCAGGTACGGTGAGAAGCGAAGCATCTTTTGGAATTCAAATGCCGATGTGCTGGAGAATATGCCTGCTTATTGTCACATGGTTTTATTGTAGACAAAATAACATATTGGGATTCAATTTTTCTCCGCACCTTTTTTCACGTTAAATTAATACTTTGTGTAGCTCCGGAGAACTTTTCAAAGTCTTCCAAAGCAGACCTTTGGTTTCCTGGGGCTTCTGTCTTTCAAGCAGCTGTGAACATCTCCTAATTAGATAAATTACTTTGTAGTGGGCAGAGCCACAAAACAGGAGGTGCTGGTTAAATTAAAGGGGAAAAATAGAAAAATCCATTCTCTGAAATGGAATGCCCCACTGCTTTATGACTATTACTGTTGTAAGGTTTTACATTTAAGTACCTGAGGTTTAAAATTAAATGTCTAATATAATTTGGCACCGGTAACGTGAAGCCTGTGACTGCCCTCAGAGAAAATCTAGACAGCTTAGTTCGGTGTTTCAAATTGCTGTCTGCCTGATACGGAGCGGCTCGTGCGACTGGCTCACTATTTCGCTCAATGCCACCTGCCGTTCAGCATAATTTTAAATGCAGTAACGTATTTGCCTTAAAAACTCAGAAATTTCCAAAGACTCTTCCAGCAGCACATGAAAAATTAATTCTTTTGGGGTTTTTTTTCTTACTCTTGTAAGTACTTGACAGAAGTAATTTTAGCAGCAAGAGAGAATAAAAACCGAGGGCAGTAAATCCCTGTCCGAGAACCTCTTGTGTAGATTCTTTATGGACCCAGAATTGATCTACATGTCAGATCCTGATGTACTTTAAACTGTTTATCACCCTAATGGTGGTAGAGAAACCATGAACATCAACTTATAATCTGCCCTGAAAGAAATTGGTGTTTGCAGTCAATGAAGGAGCAGCTTAGGTTTATTGATAGATTTAGAACAATTACTGCTGCTGCAACTATTGGCCAAGAGGATTTCCTGGATCGCGTTGGAAGCCTGCGATTTTGTTTCTTTGATAAATCTCTTCCTTGACGGATCATTTTTTTCACCTGGAATTGTCTGTAGTTGTGCTCTGCTGGGGAAGAAGAGGGTTGTCTGGGCTCAAGGGAGCAGCTGAAGTCACTTGGTCTCTTCAGCCTGGAGGAGCCTGGAGGGAGGCCTCATCATGATCTGCATCTTCCTCAGAAGGGGAAGAGGAGGTGTAGGTGCTGAGCTCTCCTCTCTGGGGACCAATGACAATGGGGATCCGAGGGAATGGCAGAAAGATGTGCCAGGGGAGGCTGAGCTTGGATATTAGGGGAAGATTCTTCCCCCAGAGGATGGTGGAGCACTGGAACAAGCTCCCAGGGAAGCAGTCATGGCACCAAGCCTGAGAATATGCAAGAAGCATTTGGACAACACCCCAAGACACGTGGTGTGGAGGTTGGCATTGTCCTGTGCAGGGACAGGAGTTGGACTCGATGATCCCTTGTGGATCCCATCTACTCAGGGCATTCTGTGATCCTAGGAGCCGTTGGTAACCCATTCAAGGTGTTGGTTTGGTTCAGGAATGTGCATCTGCATGGTTCCTCCCTGGGAAATTCAGCTCTCGTTTTATTCCATACATTATTCTTCTTCGGCAAATTTTCTTAGATAGGAAAATGAGGACTGTTTTGAGGAGTGGAGGAAAGGCTGTGTGGGAGTGCTCTTGCACTTAAACTTGTGTACGGTATAAGAGTTTTTCCTAGTTTAGGCTGAACATTAGGAAAAAAAAATTCACAGAGAGGGTCATTGGGCACTGGCAGAGGCTGCCCAGGGAGGGGGTTGAGTCACCTTCCCTGGAGGTGTTTAAGTTGCGGGTGGACGAGGTGCTGAGGGACATGGTTTAGTGTTTGATAGGAATGGTTGGACTCAATGATCCGGTGGGTCTTTTCCAACCTGATGATTCTATAATTGTGTGGTATCTCAGACTTGAGTACAAAATGCAGTTTTTTCCAATGGAAAACATGATATTAACTAGCAGCGTTGCTGCCCTTAATACGGGATGGTGCTGTCTCTTCTGCAGTTGTCGCAAATTGTACATCTTTAAAGAACTCGAGAGACAGATCCTCAAGCTTTACATCAGAGCTTTTTTTTTTTATTTCAATGGCAAAGCCCACAGCCGGCTGTATTAGATTGCAGAAATGAGGTTCCTGAGACTTAGCTCAGAGAAGACTAAGGATGTTATTTCCTACCTGGGAACGAGGAGGTAGCTTGTTCATTCTCTTTTAAATGTCAGGTTTTATAGTTTGGCTTCCAAGCCTGTGTCCTGAGAATATCAAAGGGAAGAAATTCTTTCTTAAAGTTACAATATTGAGCTTTTCTGAAACAGCGCTGCAAGCAGTAGTTTGCATGGGACAGGGATTTCTTTCCACTGGACTTGTAAATTGTCATTTGAATTCTGGCGTGATTTAAAATTCTGCAGTAAATCAAATATCTGTTTAAATATCATCCACTTAGGCTTTATCACTGTACAATTGCTTGTACGGGCCATTTGATCTCAGCTGTAATTTATGTAAGCTGTAATACCTGATGTCTTTCCAGTTTCTAATAGTTTGGTGTTCGGGTTTATTAATGTGAAATTGAGTTCTCACTGTGCCACGGGGTACGAGAGGTCATCGGACTGTTTATGTTAATGCAGACCTTACAGCTTGCCTTGTTCCTCCCATCATAAGCTCGAGAGAGCCTCCCGCTAGACGCTGGGAAAGGGTTCAGCTTGCTTCTTACAGTCATAACGCTTCCGTTTCAAATGCAAACCAGAAAACATCGTTTAGAGTTGTTTGAATTCAATAGGCAAGTTCTTGACAGCGATAAATTCTATCATTTCACATAGGCTGATAGGATTTCAGATTTCTTTGACTAAGTGTGTGTAGGTGGTTGAGGTTGGAATTTCCGCCTTTTTAAAGAAGGAAATAATGAGTTTTTCTAGCTGCTCTGGAGCTGCTCTAGGGTTTCATGCGGTTGCTAATATTTAAGCTGAAAGCGGAGAGATTGATTTGAGATACTAGGAAGGAAGGTTTTTCCCATGAGGGTGGGGAGGACCTTGCCCAGGTTGCCTAGAGCAGCGGTGGCTGCCCCATCCCTGGAGGGGTTCAAGGCCAGGTTGGATGGGGCTTGGAACCCCTGATCCAGTGGGAGGTGTCCCTGCCCGTGGCAGGGGGTTGGATCTGGATGGGCTTTGAGATCCCTTTCAAACTGAACCATTCCATGATTCTATGATTTAATATTGCAAAATTTGTCATTTATAAGACAGTATATGTGCAAGTAGCTTACTCTGTCTTTAAGAATAAGAAGGAAAAGGGAATATTATGTGCATTTCACACCTTTTTTTTGTGATCAATACACAAATTGCTTTTGGCAAATACTTCCAGAGGGAAGCTTTGTCAGGGTAAACTCTGCTAACAACAACTTATTATCACCTTAGCTTTCTAAATGCCGTGAGGAAACTTGGGTTATAAAGCACTACTTCCTTGCCATGTCTGGACAAGGATCCCCTTTCAGCATGAGGTTGCGTAATCAGAAACTTCCAGTAGTAACATTTATTTGACTTTTTTGGCAAGCTCTAACCTGAAGTAGCCCGGTCAACCAAAAATATTAAACAATCCTGTGCAGCTACCAGCGTAGTGTCTGTGCCTTCACTCAAGCAACAAAGGGAGCAGGGAACTGCTATTTTCTCAGAATTGCTGTGGCGTCTTCCTTGTGGCTAATAACGCATGGCAAGAACTACCCTGCAGGACTTCACTCTTCAGATGGATTTTAATTTATACAGGGGGAGATGCAGCCTCGCAACCTGTGGTTCCCCAAGATGATGTTTTACAGCATGCAGGGCAGAGTGATTGCTGTGCGTGGGTTGACAAATAGGTTTCTTATCATAATAAATTGGTCTTGAGCTTCATCCTTGGTTTCAAAGCAAATTATGAGTTGCTGCTCTTCTGTTTTGAGAAAAAGGACAGGAATATCCTTCTTGTATTTTCACAATTAGTGAGATTTCCCAGACCGCCCAAGGAATCGGTCAGCACAGACTATCATCCCAGCAGTTCTCGGTTGTGCAGGTTTCATTGTGTATTTCCTCCTGGATCCTCACCATGAAGTAGGTGAGGCAGAGACAAGACATTTGCTGCTAGATGTTCTGCTGTATTATTCTCATAATTATGTCATTCATCTTTTTTTTCCATTGCAGCATAACGAAGAGCAGGATGCCAAAGACACTTTGATATTTAAGAAAGGCAGGGGAGATTTAGGCTGGACATTAGGAAAAAATTTTTCACAGAAAGGGTCATCGGGCACTGTTAGAGGCTGCCCAGGGAGGTGGTTGATTCACCTTCCCTGGAGGTGTTTAAGGCATGGGTGGACGAGGTGCTGAGGTACATGGTTTAGTGTTTATAGGAACGGTTGGACTCAATGATCTGGTGGGTCTCTTCCAACCTGGTTATTCTATGATTCTATGAAAGTGTCGTGTTGCCTCCACCTTACCTGAGCTTGAAGGCAGATGGAGAGAGGAAACATGAAGACACTGAGTTTGGGCAGATGTCCCATTTGTCTTTTCACTGAGTTTTCTTCTCCAAAATGTTGTTGTCTCAAGGGTAAGTTCTCTGTAATGGGTTTCAGAGTGTTAACCCCTGTGATGCTTTCTGCTTGTATTTATTGTGGGAGTGGATAAGCATCCAGAAGCAGTAGGACCCCTTCCCAGTGTGTAGACCATAGGGTTCTCAGTTGAATGGGAATACTTAAGGTTGCCTTTCTTTGGGATGTTCCTACCAGGTGCACAAAATGCCAGCACTTACCTTGTGTTCTCTGGGGGGGTGTTTGTGGCCAAAATGATAGGAAAAATCTATCCCATCCTAAAGGTTAAGAGCACTGTGAGATGTTCCTGAAATTCTGCCCAGCGTGCTGTGCTGAAAAAACACCCACAGAATCACAGAATCACCGGGTTGGAAGAGACCCATCGGATCATTGAGTCCAGCCATTCCCACCAAACCCTAAACCATGTCCCTCAGGACCCCGTCTACTCGTACCTTAAACACCCCCAGGGAGGGCGAATCAACCACCTCCCTGGGTAGCATATTCCAATGCCTAATGACCCTTTCCGTGAAAAACTTCCTCCTAATCTCGAGCCTAAATCTCCCCTGGTGGAGCTTGAGGCCATTCCCTCTTGTCCTGTCCCCTGTCACTTGGGAGAAGAGCCCAGCTCCCTCCTCTCCACAACCTCCCTTCAGGTAGTTGTAGAGAGCAATGAGGTCTCCCCTCAGCCTCCTCTTCTCCAGGCTAAACACCCCCAGCTCTCTCAGCCGTTCCTCATAAGGCCTGTTCTCCAGCCCCTTCACCAGCCTTGTCGCTCTTCTCTGGACTCGCTCCAGAGCCTCAACATCCTTCTTGTGCTGAGGGGCCCAGAACTGCACACAGGATTCAAGGAGCGGTCTCACCAGTGCCGAGTACAGAGGGAGAAGAACCTCCCTGGACCTGCTGGTCACACCGTTTCTGATACAAGCCAAGATGCCATTGTCCTTCTTGGCCACCTGGGCACACTGCTGGCTCATGTTCAGTCAGCTGTCGACCAACACCCCCAGGTCCCTCTCCTCCTCAATTAGGGGGCAAAACCTCTGCAATCAGCTATCTTTGTGCAGTCGGGGTTCAAGTGCTGCTGTTGCTTGCTGCTTTCAGCGTGCTTGTCGCCAGGTCATCCAGGTTGTGGCTTGCAGCTCAGTGAATGTTGGACTGTAGATGAGCCATTGCCATTCGGTCCCGCTGGGCTTCGCATCCGTCAGGGAGCGCTTTGCTTCATGATGAGTTAGAAGAATGAAAGATAGGAAAGCAGTTCTTCTGTCTCTGTGTCCTTGGTGAGGCGGGGAGATGGCACCAATAAACCTTTGAGCTGTGTCGTGGTGTTGATTTAAGGAGGATATTGGGTACATGGGCGTTTCTGTGCAACTTCTCTGGGTTTTCAGCTAAGTGCTTCTGTATTTACCTAGCCCTGCTGCTTAAATCCTGAGCTGTATTATACAGATTTTTACATTCTGCACTTCTCCAGAAACCCATTTGCTTTTCTTGTTTAAGATCCTTTTCTTTCTGTCCCCTCCTCATGCTTAAAAAACAAGGAATTGTTGCATTCCACAATTAAATCCTGCGCTTGGTTCCAAAATGACAAGAAATGTGAGTTTTCATCTTCACGTAATTTGACATTGGCAACCTCTTGCTCAAGTTAATCTTCTTCACAGCCTTAAGTGCCAGATGACTGTCAGTAAATTGTTGATGTGACTACATTAACTTTTTGAGTGCAACTATAAAGTGTTGTTTCTTCCCCCCACATTTACTTATGGATGCTTAAATGCATATTTTGCATTTAGTTTTCCTTACAATTTAAACTGAAATAGGAAAGTGTGTGGCGTGTTCCTTATAATAGGGAAAAAGGTTATTTTTTTTGATGGTTACTGATGTTGATTAATCTGGCTTGATTTTCTAGCGATGTTCGATACATCAGTGCTTTTCCTGCCTGTGGCTAGGGCTGGTTGTCACACCTTCTCCGTCCATCCCCGCTCATGCGAAAGGAAACAAAAACCCTCAAACCAGAGCACTTTATTTTTATTATGGAGCATAACCTGTGGCCTGGGAGGATAATGTGACTAGTGGCTGTTCTCTTTATCGGATCTTGAAGCGCATGTCAGGGAGGCGCTCACTGTCGGGCGTGGGGTTCCCCGCTTCTGGCTTTTAAACCCCACAGAAAATTGGTACTTACCGAGTAAGGAAAGCGGATACCCAGCACTGGGGTCACTAGGAACAGGGGAACTTCTAACTTCAGGTTGTGTTTATATATTATATAAAGGAGCTTGATGTTTGGTGGATATAGCACTCAGGAGCCTATAAAATATATCCCATTCTCTGTGTCTGTATCGGTATCTGTCAGAATGGGAAGGTTAATATTATATTAAAGGTAGTGGCACCTCTGTACAAAGTGACTTCTTCGTAAGGGAAGCTGTCCCGTCATCTCATTTGTATAAAAAGAGTTTAATCTTTCAAAGGGTTTTTTTGTCTGTTTGTGCTGAGAGATTGCTTTACTCTTAAATATTTGCACTTTGGAACGAGCTTTCCTGTGATGTTTCTTGTCACTAGTTTGAGACAGAGGATCAACTGTGATTGTTTTTCTTGGTATCTCAGGAATAAATATGATCTGTGGTCTTAAAATGCTTAAATAGTAGCCGAGACATCAACACAGCGGCTGCATTCAGCAGCAGGACAAATGTTGTGGTGGTAGGTGATAAAAGCAGAGGAGCTGCGTTGGCTGTGAGGATGCCTGTATCAATTCAGGGGAGATGTATCTCGATGAGCGATAATTGCACGGAGAAAGGTACGTGAGCTGGATTCGCACAATATCCCACAGGACTTTATGAACTTTCATAGAATCACAGAATCACCAGGTTGGAAGAGACCCATCGGATCATTGAGTCCAACCATTCC
>WAAB01018602.1:8593-25796 GCA_013389865.1 Piaya cayana | reverse complement strand
GAGAACTACTTGAAGAGAAGGTGTTCTTGTATTGCCAGCGGTTGCGTGGACCCAGGAGGGGACTGTGGGTCTCCCCTTACAAAAGAGGGGGTCATAGACCTTAGTTTTGATTTGGTTGAGCAAGCTCAGTGGTAGGAGAGCAGAAAAAATGACTCTGTCATTGAATTGTATGTTATGGTTATATAGGGGTTGAAACTGAGTGGTCTTTAAGGTCCCTTGCAACCCAAAGCGTTCTATGATTCTGTGAGAGCTAATACAGTGGGAAACCAAACTGATGAACATGAGTTTATTGGTTTTGATTGGGAGCAGGCACTGACCTACCCATTGTCACACAATATTCAATTGTACTGGACAGTCACATCTCATTTTCACAGAATCACACAGAATCACAGAATCACCGGGTTGGAAGAGACCCATCGGATCATCGAGTCCAACCACTCCCACCAAACACTAAACCATGTCCCTCAGCACCTCGTCTACTCGTGCCTTAAACACCTCCAGGGAAGGCGAATCAACCACCTCCCTGGGCAGCATATTCCAGTGCCTAATGACCCTTTCTGTAAAAAACTTCCTCCTAATCTCTAACCTAAATCTCCCCTGGCGGAGCTTAAGGCCATTCCCCCTTGTCCTGTCCCCTGTCACTTGGGAGAAGAGGCCAGCTCCCTCCTCTCCACAACCTCCCTTCAGGTATTTGTAGAGATTGCCATTGCTACTTTTTCTCTGTGTGTCTGTCTCTAATATTAATGAAGGCGGATGGCATTCCGAGGATGTTGGGTTGCCATTGTGTATTAAAATGTCCTAGTGTTACGGGACTTAATTTGAGCATCGGTAAGAAACTTTGTAAGAAACAGCACTTGGAAGCAATAAAGCGATTTCCCATTGTTTTGTGCGTTCCAGCTGGCCTGCTTCTAAAATTGACGCAGAGTCCTGTTGGTTTAATAGGACTTGAATCAGAACTTAAGCCAAATTGCTTTTTTTTTTTTGTACCTTTTCGAAACAGTAATGGGTATTTTAAGGAAGCTCTCCTGTAGCCTGTGGAAGTCAGTGACCTCAAGAAGTCAGCTGTTAACAGACAGCAGGGGTTATATCTTGGATTCTAGAAGTCATTAACTGAAAGTATGCAATAGTTTTAGTTTTCCTTCTTTGTTGTTTTCACCCCTAAACTGCAGATACCGGCTTAGGAGATTCTGTCTGTTCAAGCCCGAGCGTATCCAGTACGACGAGCCCCAAGCTCGATCCACCTCCTTCACCTCATGCCAACAGAAAGAAGCACCGCAGGAAGAAAAGCACGAGCAATTTCAAAGCCGACGGTATCTCGGGCACAGCCGAAGGTGAGTTGACTCCGTGGTGGAAGGCTGAATTTTTAAAATACCATTCCAAAAAACACTGTTAAGTACAACTCAACTACACATTTACTCAACTCAATATACTCATTTACTCAACTATACACGTGTGCTTTGCATACAGAAAGTAAGGAGAGTAGGGAAATTAATAGGGGAATCTTTTAAGGATGAAGTGAAATCATCAGGGCCATCATGATGGTGAATTCAGTTGTCTGAAAATGTTTCGAACCGATTTTTTAATCAATAAAAACATGTACCCAAGCTAGGATGGAGCATTGTTAGCCGTAAAGGTAAGGAAAAGGCAGACTTGTGAAGTTAAGAAGAAAGGAAAAAGTCAGGTTCACTCAATAACCCATACTTCACACTAGAACTTGTCTATTTCTTCAGTAGTATTAAATCTTACGCTTAAACTCATCCCGGGCTCTAGAATCGCCAACGCTTCTGTTGCCTGTTATTGTTTGAATATTCAGCTGCTCATGGAAAGATTGTGTTATTTGAGGATAAAAAGGAAAAGGGGAGAGTTTAAATGTTTGGGTTCTTTTTTAAGAACCGGAAAGCAAAAGCCAAAAAAGAACTTCTTTTTTCCCTTAGGTTGGCTTACTATTTCCAACGTGAACATTGCTGTAGCTGTTCAATGCCCTTCTGAAGGGGTAACAATGTGTATAGTAGCCAGATATGATATAAAACATGCTTGTATCTTTAGAAAAGAAGAAAAGAAACATGCTAGGATTCAACCAAAAGAGCTCCAGAAAAAAAGATGAACAAGGGTAGTTGGAAAGCTCAGAAACTGGGGAGTCAACACATAAGGAGAGATGAAAAACTTAGACAATGGAACAACATTGTCAGAAAAGGGGAGTGTTGAGTAAGAAAAAGATGCGGTTGTAAGCATCGGAGAGTGAAAAACAGCTAATTCAGTATCAAAGAGCTTTGGAACAAGTTCTGAAAGAAGGATGACAATTGTGGACAGCTGAAGAGACATTAAAAATAGATGTGATAATAGTATACAACTGAGAAGGGGCATGTTAACTATTACTTAGTCATCCTTATTTTCCATTTATTTAATTTCTCAATTGCACTTCTGTCACACTCGGAATTTATTTCCCCGGCTATCTATACAAATCCTTTTTTTTAAAAGCCATCAGCTTTTTTTCATAATAGCTCCTGTTGCGTTCTCTTTCCAGTCATTTAAGTATCTTTGCTGTTAGTTTCCCCCTAGTTTATGGCCTGAAGCCAAATTTTATTTTAACCTTTCATTTTTAATTTGTCTTTTTTTTTTTCTGTTGTTAACAATCCCTTTTACACCACTTATTTTCCTACCTCAGGGACAAGTTATAGAAGGGATTTTTCAGAGCGCTCACCATTGGTCCAAGAATATTTTGTTGAAGTCAATATGAATCAAGACCAGCTGGATATCACGAGCCTTTGAAAAGTCTCTTTCTAAGTAGTTAATACATGTATGTTTTCTTTCTCCTGGGGAGATGGTTTTCACAAGTCACTGGAGCCTGTGTGGTCCCGGTCTGCGAGTGTGGACTTACGACCCGCAGCGAGCGATGGGGGATTGGCAGTTGTGCATCTTGTCCTCGAAATCCCTGTTCTAACAAGAGTGGGGAGTATTTGCTCCTTCATCCTTCTCCATTTCTCTTGCTCTTCTTGTCAGCATCATAACATGCCGGCCTGAAATCCTTTTGAGAGAACTCAACAAAACTGTCCCCTTTCTTATAAAAAGGGATGAATCTGCTTCCATAAGGGCAAGAACCTGGTAAGCGGCATCCAAGTAATTCAAAGGGGCCCTTAAAAGTAGCAATGAGTGCCAACACCTACTTTTACAGTCTTTGTGTCTCTACATTAGCCCGTCAGCTGTCTTTGACCTGCCTCTTCTTACGTGTCTTGTGAGATGGGAAGTTTTTTCTTGGGGCTCCCAGTCATCTGTCGTGGGTGGGCCACAGTACTTGAGGAATTATTTATTTTTATAGCATCTCTTCTAAAGCACAACCCGTTGAAAAAACAGCAATGGGCCACAGGGACAGAGTCACGACTCTCCACGAAGCATTTGTGCTGTCTGTGAGAGGGAGTCTGGGCATCCTGCAGCAGCCAAGTGATCTTACTGACCCTTGAGCCCTTGGCAAGGTTGGGAGGGGACAGCGGACAGCTGGGACAGTCGGCCTCATCCATCAGCTGAAGGAGGAAGCAGTGAGGTATCCTGGAGGACCTTGTCCTCTAGAAGAAAGGTGTGTCAGAAAAAGTAATAATGGTTGTGGATTCCCATGAAGTTCTTCCTAGGGAAGTCTGACAAAGGGTTGGGATTGCGGTTTTTCCAAATCCTGGCATGTAGGCACCTGCAACCTTTGTATTTTCCAGTACTCACCTTAGAATCATAGAATCATAGAATAACCAGGTTGGAAGAGACCCACCGGATCATCGAGTCCAACCATTCCTATCAAACACTAAACCATGTCCCTCAGCGCCTCGTCCACCTTAAACACCTCTTTAAACACCTCCAGGGAAGGTGAATCAACCACCTCCCTGGGCAGCCTGTTCCAGTGCCCCAATGACCCTTTCTGTGAAAAGCTCCTGGCGGAGCTTGAGACCATTTCTCCTTGTCCCGTCCCCTGTCACTTGGGAGAAGAGCCCAGCTCCCTCCTCTCCACAACCTCCTTTCAGGTAATTATAAAGAGTAATGAGGTCTCCCCTCAGCCTTCTCTTCTCCAGGCTAAACCCCCCCAGCTCTCTCAGCTGTTCCTCATCAAGCCTGTTCTCCAGCCCCTTCACCAGCTTCGTTGCTCTTCTCTGGACTCACTTCAGAGCCCCAACATCCTTCTTGTGGTGAGGGGCCCAGAACTGCACACAGGATTCCAGGAGTGGTCTCACCAGTGCCTTGGTGCAGGCTGGATGTTACATTTGGGATGCTTTGTGGTTGACCAGACGGGCTGTGTTCATCTCTCCGAGTTTGCTGCGGTGCTGAATGGTGAGGCATAACTCCAGGCCTGGGACAACCTGTGTCACAGTCCAGGCTGCTGCTAGTGGGGTTTGGGTCTGACGGGCTTCAGCCTACTAGAGATTTTTAATCCAAGTAGTCGTATGTAGCATTTTCACATCTGTCTTGCAGTTCAATGCAGTTTTCAGCTCAGTAATTCTGTCTTTCCTCAGGAAAAGGCTTATTTCCTTGCTCCCCACCCCGATCGCCTACAAATCCATCCAATGACCTGAAAGATTTGCTTTTTGATTTTTCCACACTTGCCATGAGCATAGATTTAAACCCTCTGAGGATTACTGAAGACCACAAGTCCAAATTAAACAGTAAAAAGAAGGTGTTCTGAGAGATGCAGGCTTTGCCTTGGCAACTTCTATCAAGTGCCTGGGATACAGCAGGTGACATTGAAAATTAGGTACGGAAACTATAGCGATAATCATCGGAGAACCATGTCTTCCTTCCTTCTGGAAATCATGAGCTCACTGTGAAGAGGAGGAGGATCCTCCTTCAGTAGCTGTTCTCAGACAGTTACAGTGGATCAGAGTTAAATGACTGGGCTAATTCCAGAGTTTATGTTGCCTTCCTTTGGGTCCAGGCACGTTTTGGTTGTCGGCTTTCAAACATGAATACCGGCTTCCTTCATTTTTGTCTGTAGCAAAGCTGAGGTGCTCAGTGAGGTTTAAATCTGATCTTTAGCAAACTCTCGCATTTTTCCTGCACTTTGTGGTCTCTTTCTCTCCTTGAACATGCCTGCTTTGATCATTGACCTCTGCCCAAGTATTCAGATATCACGATGATGGACACTAGTGAGCCCAGGGTGATTCACTAATTCCAGGGACCTGATGCTCATCTCTTTTATGCCCTTCCATAAAGGTCACACTGATTCTTCTTTCTCCACACTGTCTGCACCTGCACAGCCCTCTCTTTCTGGGACTGATCCTTTCATCTTACTGGGTTTATCTTTCTGCAGGTTTTCTGAGACAACGGTTGCGGCAACAAATACTGAAGCAGCACTGCTGCAGTGGGATGAAAATTAAAATTCGATTCCTATTTTGGGAAAACAGATTCTTGTGAAATTTTTCCAGTGCAATGAAAAGCGGAGAGAAGTTTGCTAGTTCTACGTACAGAACTTTTCACTGCAAAAATCTCGCAGTGTTTTTGAGGGTAACAGCAGGAATGCTTACATTAGGCAAGGTGCCAGCAACCAGCGGTGTTTTTCTCACCATGCTGTCCAAAGTTGCTCAGAGCAGAATTGTACGATGCCGCGTTTCAAAGAGGACTAACTGCTCAGAGCCCAGTCTGTTTTGATACTCTTGTGCTGCTGCACTTAGTGGATCAGCTAGTGACAATTGGAAGGTTTTGAAGCTTGAAAACATGTCGAAAAGTTCAAGAGCTTCACTCTTCACAGGAACGCCTTTCCCAGTGTTTATTTTCCTGCTCTTGTTATTGTTTCGAGACTTAGTGGTTATGGCACCTGCCTGCCCTCCATCTCTGAGATTTTAGGAGCTATGGGAAGCCCAAGGTGTGGCCATCGTTCAGCATCACCCTTAGATCAGCCACACTCCGCAAGTGTTTTGCTGCCCGAGAGCTCTTGGCAACAGGGCCAGCATTGCTGCCTGCTCCCAGGGAGATGGGTGAATCCTCTTCTTCAGTCAGGGAGGTGCAAGGCGGCTGCAGGCAGAGCGCTGTTCATTTATCTTCTCTCCCGGCAGCGTAGGTGCCACAAGCCTCGCTCTGTGTTCCCTTTCATGCAGAGGGAGCGGAGGAACAGGACTTGATGCGAGAGTAACGCGTGTGATTAGTGACTCAGAAGACTTTCTAAACTCTGTGTTTTCTCTGCGAATGTGTTGCACATTCTTTTTCATCGCTGCCTTCCAAAGAACTTTTGATAAGGGTGAACCTTTTCTGGTTTCTTGAGGACTCTTCTTAACACAAAGATTTGTTCTCTGCCCCTGGTAAAGTGACTCCTTTTCCCTGTGCATTCCTGCACAGTCTAGCACCCCAACTCTCAGTGTACACTTTCTGGCTTGTAGCTAGTGATGAACCCCAGTTTACTGAGAAATTGTAGGGGGTTAGTTTTCCTGAGATGAACCGGTGAAGGTATTTCTAAAGCTTGTGTGTTCGCATGCCTGTTTTATAGCACTGAAATCATTATTCTGTTCTGAATCTCAGGGAGTTTTGAAGATGAACTGTAGTTAAGTTGGAAATGAAAATATTTTAATTTGTTTTCTGTGGGTGGAACCCCAGGGTTTAGTCCAATTTCTCAGTTGTACTGTTATNCAGGACATGGTTTGGTAGGCACAGTGGTGTTGGGCATGATTGGAGCGGATGATCTTAGAGGTCTTTTCCGACCTTAATGATTCTGTGATTCTTTGATTATGTGCTGAAAGGATTTGGCTCTGTACACGTCTGTGCATAGTCGTCTTCTCCAGCCAATTTTAGCTCGCACTTCCTTAGGTGCACAGTTCTACTAAGCGTGCTGTGACCAGGCTGAACTCGACAAAAAGAAGTGTCNTCAACAAGCAAAAACTCCTTTGCTTTCCTCTGGTTTCTCAGCTGGGTGGGGACTTGGGTGCAGGAGGGTGGGACAAGGTGCAAAAAGCCAGAAGACGTGCCAGTTTATTCCCAAGACTTACTGGCCCCTTCCAGCAATCCCAAAGCCAGAATGACAAAGCGAATTAGGGAAATGCAGCTCCTGGCACTGGTCTCTGAATGAGTATAACACCTGAAACCTTGATCTCTTGTGTAAATTGGAAGCAATACAGCTGTGAACTGAAATGCAGTTTATGGCACATGATAAAAAAACGTGCATTTTCCCTGTGGTGTCTCACCCGAAACTTTCCTCGGTGTCCCTGTGTTTTACCTGACATGCCACTTCAGGACATGGTTTGGTAGGCACAGTGGTGTTGGGCATGATTGGAGCGGATGATCTTAGAGGTCTTTTCCGACCTTAATGATTCTGTGATTCTTTGATTATGTGCTGAAAGGATTTGGCTCTGTACGCGTCTCTGTGCGTAGTCTTCTTCTCCAGCCAATTTTAGCTCGCGCTTCCTTAGGTGCACAGTTCTAGTAAGCGTGCTGCGACCAGGCTGAACTCGACAAAAAGAAGTGTCTCTGACCACGTATTAAAAAAAAAAGATAATTAGGAATTTTGGAAATCTAGTGGGAACAATGAACCAGAGGTAAAGAATGAACCATTGTGTTTGGATTCTTCATTTGACAGATGGGCTTGACATCGTTAACACTAATACTTATTTAGAATACGTTGAATTGAACAACATGTTGAAGGGATATATTTTTACTTGGTGCTCTTGGGGTTTGGGTTTTTTTATTGCTTTTCATGGTTTGGAAGAAACCTTCTGACATTGTCAGAGGACGGCATGTTCAGAAACCTTCCCGGCACAAAAAGTCACAGCATCGTCACTCCCTTTTCTCTGCAAGGACGACGTGAAATCAAATATCTTGACCTGCAGCTGCAGCAAGGGCAAAACTGTTCCCCTATTAAAGAGTTTGTAACCTTTGGAATCAAATCTATTAGATGTCAAGGTCCCTGTATAGATTGTGTTGCTTGAAGTAATGCGCAGAACTGAGCTGCCACCAAAACTTCTTCAAGTAAAAGCGCTTTCCAGTCTGTTACAGGATAATCAGGTTCTCTGCTGCGGGAAAATAGATGTTGCCCATGTCAGAACTCCACTAAAGTTATTCCTGGTGATCGTGTCGTCCTAGTTATTTTCACCTAATCTCTTTAAATTAGCTATAAATAATTACAAGCTTCAATATAGTATGAGTAGGCACAGAGGTATTCATGGAAAAGTCCTTCTTATTTCAGTAAGAAGATTTTGCGAGATGAGTGAATGTGTGAAAAAGAAATATAGCATTAGTGTTAGCATTACAGAAAAGTTTTCATCAAAGTCCTGTGGCCTGTGTGTGGATGTATCAGTGTGTATTAAGCTAAGTCGTTTAAAAGCTGGTTGTCCCTCTAGCCCCGTGTCAACTGCAAAGCCCATCCCAGCACCCTACCTAGAATAGAATCATAGAACAACCAGGTTGGAAGAGACCCACTGGATCATCGAGTCCAACCATTCCTATCAAAACCTGTGTGTGTAGCCTACTCTGGGATGCTGCTGTGGCTGTGAAGCACATAACAGTGGAAAAAAATAAAATCCCCAGACTTTGATATAATTTAGGAACAGCTAATTTTATCCCCAGATTTTGCACTACTGCTTTACTACACATGATGAACACACCAACCCAAGTTAACATGGTCAACCAGCACTTGCATTGTGGCAGAAGCAGTGTCCTGGTGATAAAAAAGGTATCTTAAACCTTTTTCCCTTTAAAAAATACATATATAAAAATTAAGAACCCAAGCGCAGGCTGATGTCATGCAGAAGGCAGCATTTTTCTGTCCTGTTGTGCAGTATTTCAGTGAACAGTTTAGTTAACAGTTTAGGTTTTGTTTCTATTTCTGGTCTCTCAAGTGCTTAATCTTTTAGAAAGTAAAAGTTCTGTAGTTTTAAAACTTGTTCTGCAATATTTAAAGTGAGATTGATACAAAAGCTAACATTTTGAATGCAATGTTGAATGAAAAAAAGCAGCATTTATTTGGAACAGTCAAGGTTTGCATTACAAGCAAATAGCTGGGAACATGCGTGTTGGGGGGGTATGAGCAGTTTTGTAATTCTGAATTTCTGCTGAATTCTGTTTGTGTGCAGTTTGTTGATCGTAGTGGCATTTGTGTAGTTCTCCTGTGCATTAAACATTTCAGAAGCTTCAGCAAACAGCATTCTGCTGAATTTCGTGCTGCACACACTGAAAAACCCAAGTTCTGCTTTGCTGATTATCATCCAGACCGAGGTTAAACAAGCCTGGGATCAGGGAGGTTTTAGGAATGTGGTTTGTTAAGTGTATGCATCCTTATTTTGTGGGTTACTACGGAGGAGTTACAGGTCTGTCCTGATCCAGCTCTTTTCTGCTGTGGCTGCTCAGGACGTAAACATTTCTTTTTAAAAAAAAAAACAAACAGATCTTAGTTGGCATTAAAACTGAAACAAAAATGAGCAAAATATCTAGCTGAGTTTTTTTCCCCCTTGCGTTTGAACTGTAAAATAAATCATCACTAATACACGTCCTTATTTGTTGTCTGTAATGCCAAACGCTTGTTTTGCTGTAAGCGTAGAGCAGGCGCCTTGGAGGTTAACACCTCTTCATTGTCAGAACACTCCGGTTGTAATTCTACTGATCATCAGCGACTTCATTCGCCGCTTCGGAGGAGATTTAGCACTGGCCGATTGCCGTACACCTGAGAAACAGGAGGGCAGAAATTAATAAAATAGAGGCTGGATCTTCAGAGGCTTCTTTTCAACCAAGGCATAAAGGTCACTCGTTGGGAACCCTTCAGCCTCAGTCCTCACAGCGTATCTGACATGAAAGGTTCGCCGCTGAAAGGCATTTATGTTGATGCTGAGGAGTGAAAGACAAGGGAGGTGAAGCTCATCTATTGTTTTAACCTGTTTCATTGCAGGCTAAACAAGTTGAAAGATTCCTTCTTGTCTTTAAAACCACCGATAGCCCAGGGTTGGCAGAGGCTGCAGGTTCCGCCTACCTGGTTGAAAGGAAAAGTGTCACAGTGGTGGTCGGCAGGAAAGAGGATTCTGGGAAGGATGAGTCCTGGGATGAATTTGTGGTGGCTGCACACACATCTGGAGAGTTAGAGAAAGATCACACTTCTTTTTCTCCATTTCTCTAAAAAGTGGTCCCACTCCGGGTACATGAAGTGCTCTCTGTTGTGAGTGCAGAAGGACACACTGTGTATCCTTAGTACAAGGGCCGCACTGTGATTTGGCCTGATTTTTTTTTTTAAAAGGAAGAAGTTTTAAGTAGTTTTATGTGAAAACAAATGATGCTTTAGCTATTTACTGGCTTAAGGCCATAACTGTCCCTAGAACTATGCTGTCAGACCAGGAGAGATATTTTGATTATGAAAAAGGCTCCTACTGTTTACAAGATGACGGGAGCATCTCTGCTGTGAGGACAGGCTGAGAGATTTGGGGTTGTTCAGCCTGGAGAAGAGGAAGCTCCAAGGAGACCTTAGAGCAGCTTCCAGTACTGAAAGGGGCTTCAGCAAAGCTGAGGAGGGGCTTCTTATAAGGCGAAGTGATAGGATGAGGGGGAATGACTTTATTTTAGACATTAGGAAGAAGTTCTTCACGATTAGGATGATTCACCACATAATTATTGAATCAAGGTGTCGCAGTTTAAATGAACAGGCTCTTTTGTTGTGGAAAGAAGACACACTTTATGCAAGATTTCTTGACCTCAGCTTTTTGTGCAGGTAGACCTGTCGTAGAATCCCAGAATGGTTTGGGTAGCAAGGGACCTTGAAGATCATCCAGTTCCATCCCTGCCATGGGAAGGGACACCTCCCACTGGATCAGGTTGCTCCAAGCCCCATCCAACCTGGCCTTGAACACCTCCAGGGATGGGGCAGCCACCACTTCACCAGGCAGCCTGGGCCAGGGCTTCACCACGCGCAGAGGAAAACATTTATTCCTAAGATCTTATCTCAGTTTTCCCTCCTTCAGCTTAAAACCTTCCCCCTCGTCCCATCCCTGTACTCCCTGATCAAGAGCCCCTCCTCAGCTTTCCTTAGGCCCCCTTTGAGTACTGGAAGGATGCCATAAGGTCTACCTGGAGCGTTCTCCAGGCTGATCAAGTCCAACTCAGAGGCGCATTGGGAAGAAGCTGCCTTTAAAGAGTTAGAGTCCTTAGTAATTCTCTTCAGAAGACATTAAGCAGCTAAAACAGAACCACTGGATTAGTGAAATACAAAGAAGAAAAAATCATGAAGGTCTCAAAATAAAGAATACGGCTTCTCCCATGCAGTCCCCAAACTGTGGACTGTTCTGGAAGGTGCATGTGGGTGCATGTTGCCGTATCTGTCACTGTTCTGCCTATCATAGGCATCTCCCACTGAGGGAATAGGAGGGTAGAGGGACTTTAGGCCCTGGTGGTGTGCTCTGCTTCTCTACGTCGTGCCTTGCTAAATGATGCTAAATTTGCTGTAGGGGGCACAGGGCAGCTTTGAGGGGAGGGTTGATGGGTTGCCAGTTGATTACAGGCATGCTTCTTTATTTGCAACACGTGATGCGAGATTAATGACAGCGGCTTGATTGTGGAGGTTTGCCATCTGTAGCACAAACCTGGAAATCAAGGGGGAATGTGTCAAAAGGTCTGATCTACCCTCGGGTTGTAGGACACGCTCCTGGCATTATGCTAAAAAGAACTCATAATCAAGAGGTACACAGAGAACAGAATGTAAAAATAGCAACTTAGTCGTTTTGTATTGGAGAAGCCTACATTTTAGTCACTTATGGGTAAGCCCTGAAGAATAGTTCAGGTGGTAGTGTGAGGATTTGGTGCATCAAAGTTCTCGATTAGGTGTCTGCATTGAGGGAGGAGGCACAAATAAGCAAAAGCAGAAGTTGTCTGTAACTTTCTGTACCTGGTTCAAGGAATTAAGAGAAATCAAGGCATAGAATTTCAGAGTTTTTGTGCTCTGGTCTCGCTATCTGAATAGGTTAAACCTCCACGCAGGACTGCAAGGACAATAACAGAAATAAGAGTCATGAAAGCTTTGCAGAGGAAATACTGGTTTGGTGTGAGGTACAGGTATAAAACAAAATAAAAGTTGTCAGTGTTAAGTTTCGTTAGATCATAGAATCATAGAATCACCAGGTTGGAAGAGACCCATCGGATCATCGAATCCAACCATTGGATCATCGAGTCCAACCAGATGATTGGATAGCTTTGGTACTGGGTAACTATTGTTATTACAATAGCTGAGGGACATGATTTAGTGTTTGATAGGAATGGTTGGACTCGATGATCCGGTGGGTCTCTTCCAACCTGGTGATTCTATGATTCTGTGATTCTATGTGTGTGGCTACTGACTGCACTCTTAAGGCTAAGAACTGATCTGAGCATAGTGTCATACGATACTCTTTGTGTAATTGGCATCCTTGCTCCTAGGTCTCAGTAGGCAGTGAAACCACAACTGCCTTTAAATCCAGGTGAATCACGTGATTATCCCTCCCAAATGCACAGCTTTGTCGGTCGTTTCCCCTGTATGCTCCAAATAAATGTATTCCAGGCGTGGCATTTAACAAGGGAGGTGTGGAGAGCCTCATTTGGTAAAGTCTGTGAATTTGAGTGCCCCTAATGCTGTGTACTTCCAGGGAAATGCGAGTGCAGATGATGTTTCCAGCTGATTCCAATTCAAGAGGCTGTGTACAGCTGATTTGCTCAGCATCTTCAGTCTGACAGCGTCTTTTGTACCTTGCAGGCTAATGCAAGGTTTGGGGAATTTGCTGATAGACCCTCCATATTTTGCTGGTTGCACCCAAATGCTTCCCCTGCTCCCTTGTAATGCTGGGGGGAAATTTTTTTTTTTTTGCTTATTTCTTAGACATTAGGAATTAATAACAACCTATAGGTCAAGGGATATTTGTGCCCTTTGCGTTTTCTTTCTTTGTCTAAATGTTTGTGACACCTTTATAAAAGCAGGTCCAAACCAAAACTGAGGATAGGAATGGTGTAACATCAACAATATTACTGAATAAGTTGAGGAATGTACACAGGAAATTTCCTTGAAGAAAAGTGAGAAATCTAAAGTTCTTTCCCACCAAGAAATGATGATTCTCTCAGTTTCCCTTTGTGATTCTGGTTCTTCAAAAGTTAATTAGTCACGGGACTGATGTTTTCAAGCATGTTTTTTTCTCATTTTCTCTATGTTAATGGGTGTTAGTGTCTTCCTGCTGTGATATTCAAGGGGTAGGTTGGGTCACCTGGGCATGATGTTTCAGCGTTTCTTAGACTCCAAGTTTCAATATCAGCAACACGCACATTGACAAGTGCCGTGTACCTCCGGTTCTTGCACAATGATAGAGCCCGTGGGAGTCATAGAATCGTAGCATCACTAGGTTGGAAAAGACTTTTGAGGTCATTGAGCCCAACTGTACGTGTCCACTACTAAATCATATCCCTAAGCCCTTCATTTACCTGTCCTTTAAACACCTCCAGGGATGGGGACTCAACCATCTCTCTGGGCAGCCTCTGCCTGTGCTTGATAAACCTTTCGGTGAAGAAATTTTTCCTGATGTCCAATCTAAGACTCCCCTGGTGCAGCTTGAGGCCATTCCCTCTTGTCCTGTGTCTGTGTGATGTGGAGCTGAACATCCTCGTCTTGCCATGAGGATTCGCCTCCAAATAGTATGTGTTTGAAAGGGTGACCAGCTAATATGAGAAGAGGATGAGGTTCTAGGTACTGAACAGGAAAGTGGAGAGTCCAATGCATGAGGTTTAACAAGGCCAAATGCCGAGTCCTGCACTTGGGGCACAACAACCCTGTGCAGCTACAGACTAGGAGAAGTCTGCCTAGAAAGCTGCCAGGAGGAGAGGGACCTGGGGGTGTTGGTTGACAGTGACTGAACATGAGCCAGCAGTGGCCCAGGTGGCCAAGAAGGCCAATGGCATCTTGGCTTGTATTAGAAACGGTGTGACCAGCAGGTCCAAGGAGGTTCTTCTCCCTATGTGCNGGACAAGAGGGAATGGCCTCAAGCTCCACCAGGGGAGATTTAGGCTGGACATTAGGAAAAAAAAATTCACAGAAAGGGTCATTGGGCCCTTGCAGAAGCTGCCCAGGGAGGTAGTTGATTCACCTTCCCTGGAAGTACTTAAGGCACGGGAGGACAAGGTGCTGAGGGACATGGTTTAGTGTTTGATAGGAATGGTTGGACTCGATGATCTGGTGGGTCTCTTCCACCCTGGTTATTCTATGATTCCCTGAATCTTTTGTGGATGCAGGTGCTGTAGGTGTAGGTGGGCTTTTCATAACCAGTGTGACTTCTCCTTCCCTGTAAGCAGCAGCCTGTTGTCCGATCATAGCAGCCGCCTTCTTTTAAAAAATGTGGCTCTGGATCAATCGCAGTTTTGATGCTCTCTGGTATTGGTGTCAGGCGTTTATAAGACAACCCTGTACCAGCGATGTAGACTTCTTTTCATTTCCTTCTCCTGGCCAGTCAGTCATTTCCAAGCTGTGTTGTTTTGCCAAGTTTTAATCAAATAGTTGCCTTAAATTAGCTGTCAAATTCGGTGAGCGGATACTTGGTATCGTTCCACGTGAAGTCTCTGCTGCAGGTAGGCGTGCTGTGCATGAGATTTCAGTGGTGAGCTTCCTGCATGTTTGTTTTATACCTCGTGCTTTCATCTCCTGTTTTCAATCCCTCCACCTTTCTCTTTACAGACGGGGAACTTGTGATAGATGTTATGCATTCTGTGTAGTGGGCAACTGCTGAAAGGAGTGGGTAAAAAGAAAACTTGAACAGGTCTCATCATTTTCTACCACTTCCCCCCCACACACACCACCTCCCAAAAGGAGGAAAAAAAAAAGGAAATTAATAAAGGTTTCTTTTGTGAGCACGAGATGGAGAAAATTGGCCATTTGTCTGTGAGGTAATAGGCTTTGGTATAATATGAAAATCTATCAAATGATTAAATTCAATGACATTAAATCACAATTCATGAAAGGAGAATACTGCACAGTTTAATTCTATTTAATTTTTGAGTGGGGGAAAAAAAAAGCCAAAAAAAAAAAATGTTTGAGTTTCTCTTAAGCTGATTTCTCTGTGCTCTTTCTTAAAAGTGCCTTTCTAGTTGCCACACAGTGATGTGATCATTATCTGTCACCTCGTCGCCTTGCTGCCTCAACACGCAGTAAAATACAAAAAAAAAAAAAGAGGGAGAGGGGAGAAAGAAAAAAAAAAAAAGACCAGAGGAGCTTGTGAAGTATGACTTCCTATCCCAAGACTCATTGCCTGCGATTCGTACCGCTTGACAGTAATGATCTTATTACAGTACTCTGGACCTTGAAGAGATTTCATGAGGAGAGCCGAAAGGACGTGCCTCCATGTAATCAAGTGGCGCTGAATATTCCACGCGGTTTTGATCACACACTGATTGGGCACAGTTTTAGCCCATCTTCTAGTCAATTATGCATGGCCCCTCGTGCTCCTGTGATAGTCAGAAACATTGATAGCTGTTGTCTGGGGGGGGGGACGGGGCTGGCAGCCAGCCAGCGGTTTGAAGTGCAGTCATTCCGGGAGAAGTGCTTTTTAGTTGGAATTGATTACCTTTCTTTAGGTTTTTGCTTAATGGCAAAACTGTATTGGAGAGGGCTTCAGGTGAAAAATGGACGTATTAGCCATTTAGAGTAGCTGAACTCCTAGTCAATTTTTAGCTTTCCTCTGTTTCCGTCTAATTTATATTTAATGATGTAACGTTTGATAATATTTAAGATATTTCATTTCCAGTCGCTGCTGAGCACACATGTTGAGCACACGTTAAATTGCGGCGCGTCCATTTTCAGGTTTTCAGAATTAATCCAGGTTAACCCGCAGGCTGTGAGAACGTGTCTTGTTTGGCACCGGTTCCAGCAAGCGTTGGCTTTATCCGTACGTGGTACAAAGATGACGGTACCGAGCAGAGCGAGTGCCGCTCCTCATCGTGTAATGAGGATAAATCTTCGAGCTTTGAAAGAAGCAAAGGGTCAGTAGCTGGGTCCTTAGTTTAGATTCTCTTGTCTCAGAGGCTGATGAGGCTTCTGTTAATTTCTTGCCTATAAAAACATCACGTGTTTATTCATTCAGGTTCCTCCTAAAATGAAAAGGAAAACATTAAAGGCATACGTATCGAACTTGAAGCACTGTGTAAGAAAATACTTAATCATAAATGATGCTTCTTGTTCTGGTGCCACCAGCCTTGTTTCTCACATTTAAATATCCTACAGTATCTAATTTTCAGAATTGTAGAATCACCTGAGTTGGAAGGGACCCACAAGGATCTTTCAGTCCAACTCCTTTCCCTGCAGAGGACAACCCCAGCATTAACACCGAGTGTCTTGGGGCGTTGTGCAAACATTTCTGGAATATTATCAGGCTTGGCACTGTGACTGTTCCCCTGGGGAGCTGTTCCAGTGCTCCACCACCCTCTGGGGGAAGAACCTTTCCCTGATATTCAACTTCACCCTCCCCGTCACATCTTCTTGCCATTCCCTTGGGTCCTGTCATTGGTCACCAGAGGGAAGAGATCAGCACCTGCTCCTCCTCCTCCTTTATGAGAAAGCTGCAGACCGTGATGAGGTCTCTTCTCAGTCTCCTCTTCTCCAGGCTGGACAGACCAAGTGGCTTCATCTCTAAACCCTTCATCAGCTTCCTGGCCCTCCTCTGGACCTTCTCCAGTGGCTTGATTTCTTTTTTATCCTGTGATACCCAAAACTGCACCCGGTATGCAAGGCGAGGCAGCACCAACGTGCAGTAGAGCAGGACAATCCTCTCCCTCGCCCAGCAGGCAGTTCTGTGTTTGAGACACCCCAGGACACACTTGGCCCTCTGTTGGCTCATGCCATCAACCAGAACCTGCAGATCTTTTCCCACAGTGCTGCTCTCCAGCCCCTCACTCCCCAGTCTACAGGGGCACCCAGCTGCTGCATCCCAGAATACGGCAGCATTTTGGATGCATGTGGAGTTCAGAAATATGGGAAGAAGACTTTACAGTAGACCAAGTACTATGTTGTGTTGGCTGTGTGGCAGATGAAGAGCTTATATTTCCCCTGCTTGGAATATGCTGTGACCAGCAGTGAGAAGATGCTGTCAGATTACTCCAGTAGCAGCCCAAATTTTTACTTATATATTTATATACATTAAATATATGTATTTATATATATTTAATTCTGCTCTGCCTGCCTACTACTGGCTGAAATAGTAAAGCAACTCTGCAAAATGGCGCGGCAGGCAGGCTCTCCGTCGTCCCTGAAGGCATTTCTCATAGAATC
>WAAB01018600.1:56860-69157 GCA_013389865.1 Piaya cayana | reverse complement strand
CATTAAATAAGAAGTGTTACAGGAACAGTCTTGGGTTTTTCGTGTTGGACTTCATCGTTTTCTAGTAGAAACCAGGTTGCCTTTCCTAGGACAGGGGAATCCTGGCCAGCAAGTGCACAGCTACAGAAAGCCTGCTGGCAGTCAAGAGCTGCCTCCTTTTACACTGCGTCCCAGTGCTCCTTACAGGCAAGTTTTGCCCACAGAATGGGTCTGAGCAAGGCAGGAAAATGTTTTACTCTAAGCATTTTAGCTGTTCACTGATATTATGCAGCGTATCAAGGAATTCAGTGACAGTCAAAAGCAGGTGATCAGTCCTCAAGCCCTACCAATAAGCTGCAGGGTTAAGAAACCACCCCGTTTATTAAAATTATCATGAAACAACCGGCTGTAAGAATCCAGGCTGTCCCAGCTGTCTAGCTAGAAGTAACCAGGAATCATGACACATGTTCATTGTTGTATATTCTTCGTGTTGTGCAGACTGAGTTCTTCCTTGGGTTAAAGCAATTGGCTCAATGAACAGGAAAGACAACACAGGCCAGGAAACAGCTGGGCTCTCAGGTGGTGCCTCTGTCAGACTCTCATCTTCTCCATCGGTAACCTTACAAGCATTAACAGTGTTTATGAGATTTCCTTCTCTTCCAGCTACACCTGAACACTCCTGTTAAGGCACCGCTCTGCATGCGAGATGCTCACTCACAGCTCTATAAATGCTTTAAAACACAGTAGTGCAGTGCAGAACAGCTATTGTTTCCATGACAAGAGAGAGCTCCCAGCTCTGCCTGTGGTTCTACTATTAATTCAGTTTTGACATCTCCTTAGCATGGGGGTTTTGACAAGGTGGACCAGAATACTATTACAATAAGCAAACAGTGGTAGGAGCCTTCCAGCAGTTTTGCTCAGCTAAAACTGTAGTTTATACAGCTAAGCTACAACCAAAAGCTCAGTCAGCTTTAAACTGTGTACGTCACTCACAGAAAGAGGCCAAACTGCTCGTAAGTTATAGTCAGATTAATTAAGTATCACAAAAAAACTGACAACAGCAGCCACAGATGAAAATTAATCAAGATATTTAATACAGTGCAATCCATAGTAGTTTCTTAATTAAAATAATTGTGTGCCGGTATCTGAATGGGTTATCCATTATCACCAAAAAGCAATAAACACTGTAGTGCTATGTAGAAAAATGTACAACTGAAATTTAAATCTTCACTACTTCCAAAGAGCATGTGCCAATTGCAAATCATCATCACCAATTAAAATGGGAATAGTGACTACATTGCTGCGGTGACAGACACAAGGCTGGCCACACATCCGTTGAGGGATATAAATAGAACTGCGAAAAACTAAAAACCTAAAGCATTCTTGCACCTAAACACGATAAGAAGCCGGTGGTGGCTTACGACTTGTCCTGGTTTTTAAATGCCTTACGAGACTCCTAGACATACTAAAACTGACTTAAAATTACAGTGTTTTTCAGCTTATTTCAATTCAATATGGCCAAAACTTCTGAAGATGAAGATCCAGCAGTGGCAACACAGTCCGAAAGCTGAACGTTTGATTTTGCAAATACCTTTTTACAGAAATTCCACTGTATAAACTGCAGGCAACTCCCCCCTGCTCCCCTTCTTTCCTTTGTGCAGACCATGCTATGCAGAAAACAGCAATGCAGTTCCCACTGCTTTGGGTTAAAAGTAAAGATAAAGACATTTTGTTTATGCTTTCTCCTCAACACAACACATTTGCACCCAGAATAGGTAATCAAAGTCTTTTTTTTCCAGCCAGTTACTGCTGTGGTTACATGGTTCCTGCCCAAGCTTCCAGCTCTTTCATGTCATCATCCTCTTCTTCCTCTTTCTTCTTGGCTGCAAAAATAAAAGGAAAACAAATTAGTGGGAATCTTGACAGAATCCCATCTCAATTCTTTGTGGCAGAGAAGCCTCCGTGCCCCTGACCTACATGAAGTAACAACTGCCTGTAGAGGAAAAAACACCTTTGTGAATTGAAAAGGTGCCTTGTGAAAAAGCCAGAATGGGCTAAGCTTCCTGATGGAGTGGAAAGAGACAACAGCTCACAGAGGAATGTGCATGAAGAGTAAGGTATGTGCACCAGCAGGGTGCATCATTTTCCATAACCAACAGATCTCCAAGGAGCAGACCCTGAGTTCTCAGCTTCTTGTCTGACACCTCCAGTACGACAGTTTCTCCCCATTAAAGAATTCTTTATTCCATCATGAAGTCCTCGAAGTGCAACACACGACGTTATGGTGGTACAGAACTTGGAGGCCTGCAACCCCGTGTCAGTCCAAGCAGTTCAAGGGCTAAAGAGCACTGGGCACGTCCTGCTCCCCTTCTCATGAGTCACTGGCTGGACATGGATGCTCAGCAGCGCCCTACACGCTGCCCCCGTATCAATTTGCTCCATCAAGGGAAGCAAGTGTTGCTATTTGTCATAACATGACAGGTACAGTTTCTGGAGATGAAAACCATTCACTCAGCAAAACAAGCTTTAACCCAGAAACAGCTGGAATAATTTTGGAAAATACCAAACAAAAAAAAAAAAGAGGTCATTTCCTCAGGCAGAGTTTTAGCTTCCAAAAGGGAAAAAGAGAGTCAAACAATTCATGCTCAAAATGGCTTGCGTTAGTCCAAATGAAATATTTACATGAGAGAACTGTGTCAGCATTAAGTCAAAACTCCAGATCTACCACTTGTACAAGTTTGGAATTTGTTTCCCTAAATTAAACTCTTCCTCCATCAAACACAAGGAGGCCTCTTAGGCCTCCATTAAACAAAACAGCTTTTGCCTGAATTTCTTCTGGCATCAATTTAGCTGTCAGGCAGCAGCGAAAAATTTCTCATTCAGATTAAGTTAAAATCCAAACGGCTCCTGAGAACTGGAAAAGCTGGAAAGCTCAGGCTCATTTTCCATTTGATGAACAAAAAGGAAGCAGTAAGAGTCAGCTCTACCACAGAAGAACCACTACTTCTCTCCAAAAGACACAGTAAGTATGTGCCTACGTGGGTCAGATAAAGCCCAACCCATGATGAACAGAATTAAACTTTTAATCCCAGCGTCTATTAAGTCAATTTTACGTGAAAAACAATTTAGGTTAAAACAGATGAGCAAACAATAAAGCCCTGCACACAATATCGCCACCCACCACCACATCAGGTCTCCTGAATGCGAGTCTGGGAGGCAGTTTTATTTAAGTAGCTTGCCATTTAAATACATCACTGGAATTCTAATTTACATCCAAACCAGCTTAGCATTAATCCTATAAACCACTGAGTTTTACACACATAGTTTTACTGCAAAAACATTCGTAATTTTGATTATCTATATCACTTCAGGACGTGCTATGTCTACCTAAGTCTTACACTGTGTAGTTACTTAAATACATGCACAATTACAATGTCTCTTACATGTGCGCAGTTCCTGCTACCTAATATAAAGCACGAAGTATATTTGGTGTCAAGTTAGTCTGTTTTAATGTCCATACTCAAAGCATAATTAGAGAACAAACTTCATAGAGCCAGCTAGGAAATAAAAGGCAATACACACGTTTACTTAAACCCTCTCCTGCTGTTGGATCTGAATCTAAATAAAGTCTCTGATTTAAGATGCTTTGATAAATTTCACTCACCTCTCATCAATGCTTGTCAGCAATTCTGCCTAGCAAAACAGCACTAGAGAAACGCAAAATCAATTGTGCTACAAATAAAAGAACTACAACGCACAAGAAGCAAACTTCATAGCACGCCACTTAAAGCAGAACCTTGCTGTCTGGCAGCATCTGCTGCTCCCCAGGTCCTTTTAAGCCTGGAAAGGCAGCAAGATAATTATAGATACACTGATCTATTGGGACTGTTTTCATTCGTTAGTTCTTCTGACATTCTTTCCCTAAGTAAGCACATAAAATAGATCTGCAAAGATCTATTCTTGATACGTTACGGCAGATGTAGTAAAACAGGCTAGTAAAGCTTCACATCCCATGAATGTATGCCAGAGGTATTCCAACTCAACTGTGTTTCAAGAGGTATCACTTCTAATTCATAAAAGAGTGGCCAGTTCAGGTTTAACAGCATATTTGAACTGTCTGTGTAAACACAAACATTTCTTGCCCTTTTTCCATGTAAAATCATAACTCTAAAATTTCCTGCTTATATGAGCTCTAAGATTGGGGTGTCCCAAAGTTTAGTACTGTCTGGCATGAGTACGTTCAGACCTCAGGAAGATCACAGCTGTCCCCAGAGAGGGGACTCTGAGGTTAATTCCTCCCAAAACCCAGAAAAGCATGGATCAAATTAACAAATAAGCAGCAGCAAGCAAGCATGGTTCCGTGCGAGTATCTGAGCCAGCCTGGGACCATTCCCTTTACAGTCCTGGTGTGCGTCCCTGATGAGCCAGCAGCAACTGGTAGGCGGCTTTCTTCCTCCACATCTCCACCCTGCCCTGAGCATCATCCACACTGTATAAACTGGTAGTGAATAGAATATAGAATAGATACTAGAATAGATACTAGAATAGATAACAACTGCTCCTGCAACAACTACTGATCTTTGTGGCTCTTACAAAAGGCAGGTTGCCCTCACAGAGACTCATCACGAGATGCGATTTGTGATTTATGAAGCAATTTGAAGAAAACATCTGTGCTGCCTGCAGCTGGATGCCTCAAATCCAACTTGCTGGTAAATAAGCATATTTTTACCAATCCCAGATGCTTCTGGTGAAGGTCCATACATACCTGGCTTTGACGGTATTGATATTGAGGGCACATTCGGTAGTGGTACTGTCTCGGGACCACTTATTTCCAGCAAGTTTTTGTCTAGTTCTTCTTGTTCTAGTTCCTCTAGTTCTGCCAGGAGTTCATCCTAGTTTTTCAAAGGAGACAAAGAAGAGAAACTTTAAGTCATTTTTATTAGCAAGTACATTTAGCTGGCACCCTGAAGACCGTGTTCAGTTTTGAACCCCTCACTACAAGAAGGACATTGAGGAGCTGTAAAGTGTTCAGAGAGGGGTAATGAAGCTGGTGAAGGGGCTGGAGAAGAAGCCTTGTGAGAGGCAGCTGCGGGAACTGGGGTTGTATAGCATGGAGAAAAGGAGGCTGAGGGGAGACCTAGTTGTAGTGAGGTGTGTACTGGTCTCTTCTCTCAAGTGACAGGCGATAGAATGAGAAGAAATGGCCTCAACTTGTGCCAGGGGAGGTTTAGATTAGACACCAGGAAAATTTTCTTCACCAAAAGTGTTCTCAGGCACTGGAACGGCTGCCCAGAGAGGTGGTTGAGTCCCCATCTCTAGAGGCGTTTAGAAGACACGTAGATGAGGTGCTCAGGGATCTGGTTTAGTAGTGGATGGGTACAGTTAGACTTGATGATCTCAATGGTCTTTTCCGACCAAATGAACAAACAATTTTAAATTATTAAAGCAAATGGCTTAAATGCCATCAGAGCAAACTGAGTCTGAATCTTCATCTGAATTCCTGTATGTGACATCTTGGAGGGTGAGGAGGGTGGGGAAAGCAGTAAAGAGAAGAAATCCAAGTCCAAACATTCTGAGATCAGGCCATCCAGACTATTCTCAGTGAGAAGTCAGGGTCCCAGCTGATGTATGCAGTGGTAGGAATAGCCAATAACAAGCTCTAGGGGAGATTTCATACCTTACACTCCACTAGACACATGTAATACGTAGGTCTTAGAAAAAAGTTCTCATGAGTCACCATCCCTGGAGGGATTTAAAAAATGTGTAGACGTGGCACTGAGGGACATGCCTTAGAGGAGGAGCTGGCAGCATTAGATGAAGGGTTGGACTCGATGATCTTAAGGGTCTTTTCCAACCTAAATGACTCTGTGATTTTACGATATAAACAGAGGCAAATGTAAAGCTTACCTCATCAAATTCTTCCCCAAATCCTACTGGCTTTGAGATGGCTGTTGAAATCTCATCTGCCAGCTCTTGCTGTTCTGCAATGTCCTGCATTAATTCATCTACTTTATCAATATCCCTGTAAAAGAAAGGAAGGAGTTCCATACAATAAGGCATCTTCCCAGTCAGTGCTTACAACTGTATTACTTGGGTTTTTGTAGAAATGACACACCACAGTGACATTTTACAAGGTCCTTTCCCAAAATACACTTTGCGTGTAAGCCTGAATTTCAGTTCCCTTGGTCTCCACAAAATCACGCTTGTATTTTTTACTTCTCCCTAAAAGCTTAGCTCACAGCAGTTACGTACAGAGGCTTCATATGAAGAGGTTTTGTTCTGCGTTACTGGTATTAGTAATAATTTGCTCTGTCTCCTGATCCAGCATTATTATATTATCTACAATACTTGCTTTTGGAGCAGTACAACATTCCCATAATGCAGTTTCCTTTAATTATTGCTTAATACACAAACTCCACTACACAGAAATAAGTTTAAGTGTCCCATTGAGACATAAAATCCTTGCTGCTACTCAGTGGATCTGTAACTGTTGTACCTTCCCATCTCCTTTAGACCACAGTGGTAACAACCTTTGTTTGGACAAAGGCAGTGGCTCTGTCCCATGTGAAATGGTGGCAAACTGGGAAAGTGTCTATGCTTGCACATTATGCGCAATAAAAAAGCACATCCAGTATTTTAGTTTATTTTCAGGTATAGCCTTTTAAAAGATGAGTTTGCTACTCTATCTCTACCTTTGGTTACAAACCACCTAGCATTCAGCAGATCAAACAAACGACAAACAGAGGTACAGAAGGGAGTAACTTACATGTTGTCATGTGCAGCTTTCATCGCCTTAGCAGCAAAACCCATGTTCTTAAGCACTTCAGTGTTAGTGTTGGCATTCTCAAGGGCTTCCCTCTGGAATTCAATTGTGGATAATGTGCCATCTATCTGTGCAAGCTGCTTCTCATACCTCTTCTTACGCTTTAGGGCCTGAAGGGCAGCTGAACAGCAAAGAAAAGAGTAGAACTTGTGAGATTTGCACCCAGAACAGCCACTCAAATTTTGTAACAAGTGCCACTCAGTACAGAGAAACATTGAGCAAGTTCTGTTGTTTGTTGTCCACTTTTCTTCTGAGATAAACTAAGTGCCTAGGCCTTGTGTTGGCCTCCTTCAAAAAGCTGTTCACAGGTGGCCCAATGCCCACTGTCCATCCCCTGCCCCACAAGGAACGCAAGCCAAGGAGCAACTCAAGGATCCACTCGTTCACAACACACCACAAACCAGACACTACAATATAACAAATAGCAGGCTTCATTATGCAAGCTGATCAACCTAAAAACATCTTTGTTCACCATCAGCCTTGATCAGTTTGTTGTTGGTGAAGCTCCTGGAGGTTACTAACACCCAGCTGAACTCCTGGGCTGGAGCTGGGAGAAGCCGCTCGCTCAAATACTAAGTAAGACAAACACTCCTGGGCTGGAACTGGACAATCCAACCAAACCATTCTATGAAATACACCTATTTGCACACACATGGAAATATTTATCTATAAACAAACTCTGTGTTTCATATTACTCCTGCTACAAGGTGCTGCCTACATAACAGTCTCTACTTTCAGGCATGAGAAGATGCCACCATCTGCATTGGTTTGAGCAATTTATTGCTCATCGCCGCTTGTCCAACGCCTGTTCATGGCAAGAGGAGCCTGCCCACAGCTCTGCACTCGGATCACCTGCGCAGGACTGGTCCAACCTGTCACACAGCTAAGCTGCTCCAGCTCCTTCTTCAATGCTCGGCTCCACCCCACCCACAGGTATGCGTCCCACTGGTGACAAGAGGGAACAGCCACCTCTTCCCCAGACCCCCAGACGGACACCAGACTGGTGTATGGTCATTCCCCAACACTGACAGTGAACACAAACTAGATTTACATGGCTCAAAGTTTTGGTAGGAGCTCCAGCGTGGGCAGAACCTACGAAGCACTGAGCACTGCTGGTTGATGAACAAATCCAAGGTATCAGACGGAGCCAGACACCTGACTAGAGTTTCCCTTCCTGGCATTTCTATCTCCTCTGCTGAGATGGACAGGCTTGTCCACTGTGTGACAGACTGAGTCGTATAACACACCCAGCTACTTTAAAAACTCAGCTGCTGCCCCAACAGCCTTACTCGCAGTTCCTGAATTCAGCTACGTGCACACTCCATTTCTTCAATGCTCTCAGCTCTGGGAAACTCACAGCACACAACTATGAATGTGTCACCACATCAGCTCTTCCACACAGCTGGCACAAGCACACCATGCACTGCACACACGCTCTGCTAAAAATCAACGTCCTGGACCTCCCAACACAGCAGTCACACATACCAGGAATGGTGGCAAATAAAATATTTAAAGATGTTACTTCAAACCTTTGGTTCCTATTCATGATTCCACAGCAGACTGGGGAGGCGGGGGGATGTGGAGGACAAAGAGTAGTAAAACCCGAGAGCAGAAAGTTTCCCTTACCTCCCTTACTAGAGGAACGATTAGTGTGTGACATGAGGAGCATGTTGCAGCAGAAGCAAAACAGCTCCTCTCCTAAGAGCGGATTAAGGCTGCAGGCACTCCGTGGATTTTGTCAGATGCCATCTTGAGAAGCTTGACAGTCCTTCAAGATAACGTCCTGGTATCCAGCAGCCCTACCTATTCCAACAGTTCTAAAATTGGCTATGAATACACTGTATTTGATTGCTTTCAAATTACAGTGACGGATTAGAGAATGAAAAAGTACTTTGTGAAGATACTGCTGAGGTTTCCAAGCACACAAAGGAGCACAGGTTGAACAGGAGCAATCGCAAACACAAAAGCCCTGTTCCAACACAAACCAAAGTGACAGGATGAAGGGTAATCCCTGTAAATTGGAAGGGATTTAGATTAGACATTAGGAAGAAACTCTTCACGATGAGGGCAGTGAGGCACTGGCACAGGTTGCCCAGAGAAGTTGTGGCTGCCCCATCCGTGGAGGGGTTCCAAGCCAGGTTGGGTGGGGCTTGGAGCAATCAGATCCAGTGGGAGAGATCCCTGCCCATGGCAGGGAGGTGGAACTGGAATGGGCTTTAAAGTCCCTTCCAACCCAAACCATTCTGTGATGCCAAAGACCCAAAATGAGCCCCTGCACCAGCTTTTAGTCCAGTCATCAGGAAACCAACCCACCATTCTGGGGCCAGTTTAACATCCATTCCTGTTTGACAGAAGTGGGAATAGCACTGGGGGTTTGTATAACACAAAGAACAACGTTTGCTCTGCAGAATCAGCACAAATATCATCTGAAACATTCCAGCTTTATGCCAGCTCATAAAGGGATGAGCAACACACTTCTGGTATATTGAGTCTGCTTAATTTTGAGCTAATGGTTTCATTAAGGATATATGAAGTTTTCTCCCTCACAAAGATAAAACTGTTAGCAGGCTCTTTATACAGCAAGAGATGCTGAGACAGCATCAAGGAGTGATAGGACATTCCTCATAGAGAATTTTGTGCATCATGGGGAATTGCTGGCAAACCCGGAGACTTTGTAAATGTTACACAAACACAAGTATTCCAGTTTATGTACAGTTCCCCACTACAGCTTTCTCTGGCTACAGTTCATCTGCGTTTCATGTTTATGTGTTTATAAGACAAGCTGCTCAGACACCAAACATGGCAAGCACCAGCACAGAAGAGGCTCTATCAGGACTACTGGGTAACCCTTCCCCTCCTGTTCTCATACACACCAGCTCGGTGTACCAGAACCACCCTCCCTAGCCTTCAATCTCTTTTATAAACCTTTTCCTTGTTGAATTTCTCTCTCTCTAATAGAGATAGAGATCAAGGCTCCTGCTTTTACAAAAGCATGGTATGTAACCTTCCAACTTGCAGAACTGAGCAGAGATCCCCCTCAAGACCTCAAGGACAGCACACGTCTCCCACCCAGCTCAGGCAGCTGAGTTCTTGCCAAGCCCCCTTGGGTTCCTGAAGCTCTCAGCCAAGCACCCACCGTGCTCCGATCTGCTACAGTCAGAAGCCTGGAACGTAGATCCCTGCCTAGGAATAGGAAAATAAACATCTTCGTTTTAAAATGCGCCTTGTTTCAAGTGAAAGCTTATAATGGATTCATGGGATTTTCTATAAACACTTCTAGCTCCTTCGTACCAAAAGTGACCAAGGAAAATATTTATATCTTCCCCTCTCTCCAATAAGGAAAATGCAAGGATAAAGCCTCCCATAGCCACAGTGCATCTCTTGTACCTACTTGAAGATCGACTGGTCGAGATGCCTATTTCAGTAGACTAAAAGGAATAAGGACTGACCACAGCCCCAGCAATAACACAGGGCCACACATAAAGCTCCTGTGCATTTCAGCAAAAACATTTACCACAGGTTGATTAACATCAAATTCTGCAGTGAAGAAAATTTATCACAAGAGATTGCAATTTTTTGCAGCCAGAAGCACTGAGGGATGTAGAAAAAGGTATTTAGTGTCCTCAATTAGATGATCATAACATCCTGCAATTTTTTTTCATCTGTGTCTCCTTGTTCATAACTAGGAAATCTTCTTAGGCCAAAAAAAAACCAAAAACCCAAGTTAATTTAGGTCACTTGCATTCATTTCATCCTGAGAGCTTTGGAAATTTGTTTCCCATGTTCTTTCCCCCACAGAAAAGTATCTGCACTTTACATTCAGGTTTCTCCTCAGTGCAATTAGCGGTGCCCCTTCTGTGAAGATGCTGCCAGGCACCCATGTCTGGCTGGGTGGCTTTAATTTGGAAGGGGGAAAATTTAAATTAGACATTAGGAAGAAATTCTTCACTATGAGGCTGGGGAGGCCCTGGAACAGGTTACCCAGGGAAGCAGTGGCTGCTCCATCCCTGGAGGTGTTCCAGGCCAGGCTGGATGGGGCTTGGAGCAACCGGATCCAGTGGGAGGTGTCCCTGCCCATAGCAAGGGGGTGGAACTGGATGGACTTTAAGGTCCCTTCCAACCCAAACTATTCTATGATTCCTGCATCTGTACCAGATTGGTAGAGACTGCTGGGATCAGTGCAGACCTTTCTATGCTCTATCAGTCTCGGCTCCAAAACCAGGCTGCCAACTGATCATTTCTCTGCATCTAATTCCATTTCCTTCAAGAGAAATACTTAAAATCATGTTGATTTGTTTAAGTCCATTACAGTTCAGTTGATTTTCCATCCCTCGGTACTGAATTCTCAATTTTCAGGTATTTCATGAAGAGCACGATACCCACAGCTCAGAGAGCACAAGGAGTTCCTAAAGAAAAGATCCCTTTCGAAGCAAAACAAAAGCCATGCCACCCTCTGCATGAAAACGAAGAGGAAAGAAGAGCCACCAACTCCTGCCTGAAGCACAGGACCAGCACCAGCTCCTGCCAGTGCAAAGCACAGGTCTGCAAATTCTCCACGTGTTGTTAGAACAGGTATGCAAATTCTCCACATGTTGTTATCACACTTCACATTCTTCACAGAGTAGATGTGTCTGATGGAGATATCGATGCGAGGGGGCGATTCTGTTAAAATCTACAGCAACTTTATCTCTACCTCCTATTTAGGCATTGATTTCTGAAAACTGATGAGCAGTTCTAATAGCTTTTTCCTGCACAACAGTCTTTACCATCTACATAAATACCTACTGAAATCTTACATACTGCCAGGGTAATATATTTCCATTAAGTCCTCCTTGAAGAGGAAGCTACAAATACTTAATTTGTAGGTAATGGTACTGGCTCTATTTCTCAAAAAACCCTACAGTTTTCAGAATTTTAAGTGAGTAAGAAAAAAAGGCAGCAAGCTATAAATGTGTCCTCTAGCATCACACTGTTTTATACACACGCAAGAAGCAGATGTGTTTGAAGTCAAAGGGGATCACGGCCCAGCTCTACTCTTCATGCAGGCTGGCAGCCATGGGGGAGGCACCCTCGGGACCCACACCCCTAATTATGCCTTTACTGCTTCCAAGATAGTAATTACTTCAGCATGCAATGTAATTTAATATCCAGCTTTAATTGCTGTGGAACTGCTTCAGCAGGACCTGCAACCATAAATTAAGTCTAAAGCATTTATTCTCCAATGCAGCCAGACTCCACTCACAAACCAGAACCTGTTGCTAGAGATCACCAGCACTGGTGAGACCGCTCCTTGAATCCTGTGTTCAGTTGTGGGCCCCTCACCACGTGAAGGATGTTGAGGCTCTGGAGCGAGTCCAGAGAAGAGCGACAAGGCTGGTGAAGGGGTTGGAGAAGAGGCCCTATGAGGAAGAGCTGAGAGAGCTGGGGGTGTTTAGTCTGGAGAAGAGGAGGTTGAGAGGAGACCTCATTGCTCTCTACAACTACCTGAAAGGAGG
>WAAB01018600.1:19906-55256 GCA_013389865.1 Piaya cayana | reverse complement strand
AGGATGAGAGGGAATGGCCTCAAGCTCCACCAGGGGAGATTTAGGCTAGACATCAGGAGGAAGTTTTTCACAGAAAGGGTCATTGGGCCCTGGAACAGGTTGCCCAGGGAGGGGGTTGATTCACCTTCCCTGGAGGTGTTTAAGGCACGGGTAGACGAGGTGCTGAGGGACATGGTTTAGTGTTTGATAGGAATGGTTGGACTCGATGATCTGGTGGGTCTCTTCCAACCTGGGGATTCTATGATTCTTCTACAAATGGCTGATATGAGTTTCCTAACAGCACAACAATTTATCTTATCTGTGAGTAAAAAGCTGTATGAGATACAAGATCACTGGACCAGACTCTCAGAGCAAAGGGTCTGACGTTCAGAGGCTCAAAAAGAATACGGGTTGGATGCTTGCTCTCACCATACCGTGGCTGTGCGTTTCTCATGGAAATGCCTCCTTTTATACAGAATAATGCACAAAGATCCCCACTACGGTTTCTCCATGTCACTATCTACTCAAGCACAGCTGGCAGTGAGTACAGAGCAGGGCACAGCTCTCAGTGGCATTGCTCTGGCACAAAGCTGAAGGAAATCACTCTGTATAAAAGCCTCCCCAGGCCCAGGGCTGGCAACAAAGGACACCAGCAGCAGGTATGGAAAAAGGACAGGTAGTTAGGGTCAGGGTTCAAAGGGACTTTCCACTGATGTCACTCAATAACATCATAATTCCGCATCCCAGGGCATCCTCCCTTTGGGTGGAGTTAATTTGTTCTTGGAATATCCCTATCACATATAAAAACAGTAGGATCAGTTTGCCCAGGCTGATTTAGGAGGGTTTTTTGCCTTGTCCCCCCTCCTTTTTTTTCTGCCTCTTCCCCCCACTCTTTTTTAAGCTCAAATCTCCCAAAGGCTGCACAAGAGAAAAAAACAGCAGTTGCTGACAGACCACCCCCCACCACCTGCTAAACAGCCATGAGAGGAAACGGTCTCAAATTGTGCCAGGGGAGGCTTAGATTGGATATTAGGAAAAATTTCTTGACTGCACAAGTGGTGAAGCACTGGAAGACGCTGCTCATGGCAGTGGGGGAGTCTCCATCCCTAGAAGGATTCAAAAACCGTGTGGCCATGGCATTTGGGGACAGGGTTTGGTAGGCACAGTGTGTTGGGGTGGTGATGGGACTGGATGAGCTTAGAGGCCTTTTCCAACCTTAATGATTCTGTGATTCTATGACTGGATAAACTAATGTGAGAAAACTGTCAGTAGGCTTAGAATTTACTATTTAAAAAGCAAAAAAAATTAACATCTAAGATGACCTTCGCTTAGTGAATCAGTGCAGCCCCAATGGTAGTAAATAAGTTTGGTCATTAAGTGGGAAGTTCATTTTCACAACATGATAGCAAGAACCTGCCCATGAACACAAAGGATTTCAGAGAGCAGGCGCCGAGGGTGGCTTATCTGAGTCCAATGTGCACGGTGAATCACATGCATTTAAAATATCTTCTAAAAAAGATAACGGCACAACAAAAAGATAATGGTACAACAAAATTCAGTTGTACTTTATTTGAATTTTAGTAGCATTTTCAGCTGAATGCATAAAGAAGTAGGCACTGGGGAAAAAGTAGTTATATATACATTATTGTAATGAAATTAAAGGTAATAGATTTAAATCTATTTCAAACTAACTGGGTGACTCCTGTCATCCATCAGAAGATGATGAGTAGGCTCAGAACGATCTTCTCCATATGACATTTTGATCTATTCATTGTCTTTATTACCAGCTACGACTGGGCTGTTGGAGCCAATTTTTATTCCAAAAGATTTTACCACAGAACTCCGACCCATTAAAGTGGATATGAATAGTTTATGAGCTCTTTTCCGCTGGCAAAGTAATACAATGCGTCTCAGTGCTAATAAGAACAAGCCCATAAACTCTGTGGCTCGTCTTGACACAAAAATTCTCCCAAAGAAACAATCAGCTCCCAGAGCAGAGGGCGACTCTGGTACAACAGCAGCTGAGCCCAAAGTGGTCAAATCTGGCCTGGCTGCTTCAATCACTCGAACATAAAAACATGTATAAAAGTACATTTGAAGAACATCTTGCAGCCTTTTTAAGAACTCAAACATACAAGTTTAAATTAAATTTAATACATACAAAGCTACTGGGTGTTGATGAGGACTTTTTATTTACTTAAGAGTCTTCAATTGTTGAACTGCATAATGCTATTTTTAATGTTCTATTTATTCAAATTCCAGTAATAACACCCCCTAGAGACTCAAGCAGAAGCTTTACGCTTACTGTACAACTGCAGTGAATAGCAAGGGTTTCATTGCTATGCCCGCCACAGCAGTGTCCAGCCCTCCAGCACTGTGGGTAAGCAGGAACTCATGCTATGGTTTCCAGTCATTACCCCTTCAGACTAACGAACGCTTACAAGTGAAGGCAGACATTTAGCAAGACCATCCCCCTCTGTCAGCACTCGGTCTGAAAGGCATGACTGCTCACCCAAATAATTTAACTTGGTTCTCAGGAAACGCTATCTGCAAGAATATAATTTTACATATTGTTAAAGTATTTCAACCTGTATACAAGCAAATTATTAACAGGGCTGCTGTAAATCTTAGGAGTACCCTCTGTAAGCTGAAAGAAGGGGCATTTAGATGAGATCTTACAGATCTTAGGAAGAAATGTTTTGCTCTGAGGGTGGGGAGGCCCTGGCCCAGGTTGCCCAGAGCAGTGGTGGCTGCCCCATCCCTGGAGGTGTCCCAGGCCAGGCTAGATGGGGCTTGGAGCAACTGGATCCAGTGGGAGGTGCCCCTGCCCATGGCAGGGGTGGAACTGGATGGGCTTTGAGATCCTTTCCAACCCAAACCATTCTATGATTTTCTTTGCAATGCTTACCACAGTTTGTGAGTGAAATAAGGAAACTCTTCACTGCATTAAGAAGTGAGCAGGATAATAAAACCACAATTTAACTAAATGGTACTGCATTGAGAGAGGAAACATTGACTATGGACGTGTCAGGGAATTCATTAATCAAGAGCTCTCCTGCAAATAATTACTGTTGACACACTTGTAGGACAAGTCGTGTTAATAAATATTGATGCATACAGCAATTCTGTGGAATTAACGCTTTTAAATGTCACTAATAGAAAAGTATTGATAAACACAAGGGAGAACCCAAGGCTTCCTTTTCTACATACTTGCAACTCCAAAGTTTTGGTACCAAAACCACATCTCACCTTGTGAACAGTGGGAGGACTCATACCTTCAAAGAGCATTGGGAATACAATTTAAGAGTTTCCCTGAATTTAAAGCCATGTTTGTACCACGGCCCAGGCATTTGTTGAACCCCAGGGATTTGTCCCAGCTGGTGGCTCACAACGTGCACATTTCCAACTCCGGCCTCTGCAAAGATCTGTGAAAAAACCCAGCAACACCTAAACCAGAAAGGCTTCTCACCCAGAGGAAACACATGGGTTAAGAGTTCTGATTGCTCCAATTGAAAGGGAAAATAACCTACTCTCACTTCTAATTCTTTGATTCTCTCTGGTAAAGGAGAAGAACTGGCAGCGACAGAGATGCCACTGCAGACAGGCACCAGCTGTTTAATATGGGATTAAATACTCCAAAATAGCCACAAAAAAACCCCATATACCCAGCAACAGCCACACCAAAACAAGCAGTACAAGATAGTACAGAGGGGTTTCCTGATGGGAGTCTCCTGGCCCTGTCTGGACAGCCCAGGCACCAGAGATCACAACCACCTTAATACCAGGTGAGCTCTTGCACACCAAATAGTGTATCCAGCTAGAATGTGCTCAACAGAAAGAAACCTCATTATTTTTGCTGCTTCTGGAAATACCATTCCTGGCACTTGCCTCGATGGCAAATTTAATCACAGACAATATCCTCACTGTCCTTAAAATGGGATAAACAAGAGGCACCAGTAGGTGCAAGAAGTAGCTGGCTGCTTCACCTGCAGGGGAGTAGCTTTGTCTCAGGCAGCATGCACTCATCTCTCATTCTACTGAGAACTAGCAAACCACCTACAGTATCTCAAAAAATCTCCTAAGAAGGATAAAGGTAAAAATATTGTCAAGCAGATAAAGGGGTAGATACGCTTCCCTGGAAACATTCAAGGTCAGGTTGGATGGGGCTCTAAGCAACCTGATCTGGTTAAAGATGTCCCTGCTTCTGTGGGGGTTTGGACTAGATGACCTGTAAAGGTCCTTTCCAAGCTAAAGCATTCTATGATTCCATATGAATTCCACTACAGTCTTACCAAACCTCTTTCAAAGCAGTGAGTTGGCCTTGGATAACCATCTTTCTGCAGGGATTTGCTTGCTCAAGAGGTCCTTTCCAAGCTGAGGAACTGCTAATTGGCTGAGGAACATGTGTTGGTTCAAACCAAAGAGCATAAGAGCATCCAGGCAGCATCTTGCCACAACAGATCCACAGCACTTTCCAAGGAACACTGGTCCAAGACCTTTCAGCCTTACAGGATGCAGAAGCTGGCCACACTGAATTCCCTTCTGTTCACAGTCTTCTCTTACGAGGCTGAGAGAGCTGGGGGTGTTTATCCTGGAGAAGAGGAGGCTGAGGGGAGACCTCATTGCTCTCTACAACTACCTGAAAGGAGGTTGTGAAGAGGAGGGAGCTGGGCTCTTCTCCCAGGTGACAGAGGACAGGACAAGAGGGAATGACCTCAAGCTCTGCCGGGGGAGGTTCAGGCTAAACATAAGGAAAAAATTCTTCACAGAAAGGGTCGTTATGCAATGGAACGGTCTGCCCAGGGAGGTGGTTGAGTCACCTTCCTTGGAGGTGTTTAAGGCACGGGTGGACGAGGTGCTGAGGGACATGGTTTAGTATTTGATAGGAATGGTTGGACTCGATTTGATGGGTCTCTTCCAATCTGGTGATTCCACCTGGAGGTGTTCTCAGACAGATTGGATGGACCTTTGAGCAACTGGATCCAGTGGGAGGGATCCCTGCCCATGGCAGGGGCGTGGAACTGGATAATCTTTGAAGTCCCTTCCAACCCAAACCATTCCATGATTTTTCACAGAAAGGGTCATTGGGCATTGGAACAGGCTGCCCAGGGAGGTGGTTGATTCACCTTCCCTGAAGGTGTTTAAGGCACGGGTGGACAAGGTGCTGAGAGACATGGTTTAGTGTTTGATAGGAACAGTTGGACTCGATGATCCAGTGGGTCTCTTCCATCCTGGTTGTTCTACGATTCTATGATTCCATGATCCCAGAGCTGAGACTAAGCAGCTGTACTCAAAGTGTAGCGAACTTCCTTGTAACACTTGCTTTTCAGAAATCAGTGACAAGCAGCTATTTTCATGTAGGGTGCAAAAAGTGTGTTTCCAAAGGTTACAGTCCATGACTACAATGCTATTTACTATTGAAGCAGTGAGTGACTCACTCAGGCTGAAAGTTACAGATGGAAATACACTGCACTTGTGATGCAGATCCACAAGCTGAGGAACCTCTACCTCAGACAAGAGGTGGATGGTCCTGAAAGCCAGCAAGCCTTCAGCCCAAGAAAGTTGATTCCTCTGTACCTTGGACATCAAGGCAACAGACCCTCTGGTCAATAAACTGCTGTAAAATAATCACTAGGTGAGTCTGGAGCAGTTTTATCCAACAAAACAAACAAACAAACAAAAACAAAAACAAACAAACAAAAACAAAAAACCCACAACCCAAAAAATGTCAACTACAGCAACTACTTTGTAACCCAAATAATAAACCTGGGAAAGAAAGAGAAGAAGTCAATGGGTTTGTTCCACCCAGGAGCTGGAGTAAACTTAACAAAATCTGCACCAGCCAACATCATCTAGGCCCAAGGCTTCCAACTGTTACATTAAATCTGCTCCACCCTCTGGAAGGAAACCTTAGGCCATATTTCCCAGTTTTCAGTCGTGCACATCACTGAATGATGGCAGTGAATTGCAAGGCATCTCCAAAACTGATTTACCTAAAACATACTTCTTTCCAAATGAGACCAGGTATTTTCTAAGCCTCCTGGGGTAATTAATCCCCTCTTACCCTTTTAAACCGCCCAATAACTTTGCTGTTAAAACCTGTACTTGATTACACATCAGAATTTTATACGGATACAAAAGATCATTATTCAGAATTCAACAAATGTTTAAACTTTTAGGATGAGAAAATATAGTCCTTAAGGACTCCTGAAGATTCTCACAGCCTGCAAATACTCTCCATGGGTTTTCTTCTTTATTTTGTGATTGCTGTAGATACCTTGTCAAAGAGAATTAGAATCACAGAATGGTTTGGGTTGGAAAGGACCTCAAAGCCCACTCAGTTCCAACTCTTCTGCCATGGGCAGGGACAAAAACCACTCAGGTTGCTCCAAGCCCCATCCAACCTGGTCTGAAACACCTCCAGGGATGGGGCAGCCACATTTTCTCTGGACAAGTCGGGCCGGGGCCATACCATGCTCATCGTGAAGAGTTTCTTCCTAATGTCTAATCTGAATCTCCCCCTTTCAAATTTAAAGCTATTCCCCATCATCCTACCACTCTTTGCCCTTGTAAAGTCCCTCCCCAGCTCTTCTGGTTCCCATTTCAGTACTGGAAGCTGTTCCAAGGTCTCCCTGGAGCCTTCTCTTCTCCAGGCTGAACAACCTCAACTCTCTCAGCCTGTCCTTGTATTGGAAATGCTCCAGCCTCTGGATCACCTTCATGGTCTCCTCTGAACCGGTTCCAACAGATCCATATCCTTATTACACTGCAGATTCCAGAACAGAATTCCAGTGAAAGACTATGATCCTTTCTTGAATCCTTGCCAGGACTTATCAAGCCAAGATTCATCTTTACAAGAACCGAAGTAGTGCTTCTTCAGTATCTCAAGATGTTCTTTTCTCACAGGGAAGAAACCCAAACAACCACACTCCCTGTGCTCAACAATATTTTTGTGATTAAGTCACAAAACCTGGAAGATTCTACCCTTAAGTAGCCCATTTCAAGCCCTTCTCTTTGTGGGGAAAGGAACGAGTGGGTTCCTGGGTGACCTATCCTCCATTTTCCATCTTTCAGCAATTACCATTAGACTGTTGCCAAGTTTTAAGAATTATGCTAAGGCTGTCATAATATTTAGCATTTCTCTTAACATCTCATCTGGCAAAGTTATGCTATTTTGAGATGTGAAAATTTGAACTTTTTTTCATGACAGCTCAGATTCCGACATAATGACTGAGGGGAAAAGGGTGAATACACAAACCTTCAGAAAGCCAGAAGTTACATATCAAAGAAACCATATGTATTTTCCAAAAAACACTTCATACTTCTTCAATCAACCCCTAAACACTTAATGGACACCTGTGCAGTTCATCTCTCGAGGCCAGAATTTCATTAATTTCATTTTTTAATGCTCCTGCCGCACTCTTGGGCAGAGATGAGCTCCTGGAGCTCGGTTTGGCAATGAGCATTGATACCACAGCCCTCCCATCACAAGCTGGTGGAGCTGCCAGGGAAGCACTTAGCAGAAGGGGGTTTCTACCACTTGCTTTTCTCCCAGAACACTGCACGTGCTGAGCCCACTACACGGATGCTGTCAAGATATTTTATTGGGGTACCACCTTCACAGCAGATGCAATGACTGCGCACAGCTCTAGGCAGCTCACTATGAACGTTATATCAACCAAGTTTATTTCATAATCAACAAGAATCATCTGCAAGCTTCTGAATATTATCAGTCGATGTTCATATTACCCTGGCATTGATGCTTCTTTGCAGTTCCACCACCTCCAAGCAACCTTTGTGCAGTTACCTGGAGGCAAACAATGACATCCTTAACCCTCAACAAACTCCTGCCAGGCTGTGAAGAGCATGCATGATGTGGATTTGTGGTAAGAAACAGGCAGTACAAGTGATCACAGCCTTATCAGAGAGAGGAACTCCAAAATGCAGGTTTTACAGCAAAACACATTGCAAGGTTTTGCACGCACTCAGTAACCTGGCAGCGAGTATCCAAACAAGCTCAAGATGCACCTACACAGACAACTTCACCAGTATCACTGCCAGGTTAATCTCAGGGGCTGGTGCCAGCAGGGTGGTGACCACATGAGCAAGATTCTTGGTTTACCTTGTGCCTAAACCAACACTTGACTTCAACACATCAGACCTTCTGGATATGGGACTGTGGCACAGGGACTTGTTAATCTTTTGTTCAGTTCTGAAGTGACTGCTGCCTGGAGAACACTCACAGCAGAAGGTGGTAATAGCTGGTCACCACTCTAGATGTGATCCTGCAAGGGGGAGTAGCACAATCCAGGATCATCACCTGCAACCTGGCCACGTCCTTGCGAGAACACAAGCCTACGTCTGCCAACATCTTCTGAGTTGCCTTGGGGTGTCTGAGGAAAAGGTCTACCAACACCTAATGCACAGCCTACTTGGGTTTCTCCAACTGCAACCCTTTTATTTCAGGCACTTTGTGCCAGGAGAGCCTGTCTGCTGGACTGCAAACTTCACAGAAAGCACATTAAAGCAGGTGAGCTGCTCCAACTCCTGGTTTTGCAAAAATCATCCATTTGTAAGTAGTATGAGTAGAAAGCAAGATTTGACTTCACACCCTGTTCCTTCCTCACACACATGCACACTCTCTTTCAGAGCCTTGCTGCCTGCAGAAGGTCAAGCCACATCCTCCTCACTCACATCACAGCCCATGCAAAGTCCCTGCAATAAGCTGCAGGTAGCACTCCAAAAACCAATAAGGTCAGTAATAAAAACTTTGGTTTTTTTCAAAGCCACTGGCAATCTCACAGGAGAGAGCAAAAACTGCCAAACCACCACAGTGGTCTTTTCCAAGCTAGACTAAGCGAGGGCTTCCAGTGCATCCCCTCAGCTGCTGATGCTCCCAGGAACAACGCTGTTGGAAGTAAAAGCACACGGTTCTTATCAGTACCCAGTCACAAGGAGCAAGAAAAGATTGACAGAGGCCTGAAGATACAAGTGCAAAGCCTGGCAAAACACTCCAGTACAGAAAAACATTGCACAAATTGTGTCAAAGAAACAACATGGAAGTTTCTTGCACAAGTGTGAGTAAGTAAAGGAGGGTTAATACAAATTAACAACTCATAACACCTGCAAATTACAGTTTTGAACAAGCACTAGGGGTCCTTAAGCAGGGTTCAGTAACCAGGGCTGGAGCTTAATGAGATACTGAAACCAAACATCTGATACATTTGGAGAGATAATAAACACAACGTTGCTGGCTGCAAACTCGCCTTTGACAGGGCTTGACAGGGCACAGGAACAGAGGAAGGATGTATTGCATCATATACAGTTACCAACACACATCTGGCAGAAGCAGGTTTTTGTTTCTATTTATGCCACTTTCTAAAGCCATTTTAAACGGTGTTTATGAAGCTTCAGATTCCTACCAAACAGTTCCATACCACAGCAACCTCTCTCCAAAAGCTTCTGTTAAACAAGGGTAGGATGGAATTACAAACTAGATGTTTCCTCGGTTTTGAACACCCATTTCACCTGCATCCTGGCCTGTATCAGCCATGGGGTGGCCAGCAGGAGCAGGGAGAGATTATCCCCCTGTACTTGGCACTGGTGACACCGCAGCTTGAACCCTGGCTCCAGTTTTGAGCTCCTCAGTATATGAAAAACATTGAGGGGCTGGAGTGCATCTGGAGAAGGAGATCGGAGCTGGAGAAGGGGTTGGAGCAGCTAAGGGACCTGAGGCTGTTTAGAAGAGGAGGCCGAGGGGCTGACCCCATTGCTCTCTGCATCTCCCAGGAAAGAGGCTGTAGCCAGGTGAGTGCTGGTCTCTGCTCCCAAGTAACAAGGGACAGGACAAGAGGAAATGACATCAAGTTGTGCCAGGGGAGGTTTAGGTTGGATATTAGAAAAAAAAAAAAATACTGAAAGAGTGGGGAGGCAATGGAATCATCTGCCCAGGCAGCAGTACTGTCTCCATCCCTGGACAGATTCAAAAACCATGTAGCTGTGGCACTTCAGGACATGGTTTAGCAGGCACAGTGGGGTTGGGCTGATGGTTGGACTGGATGAGCTGAGAGGTCTTTTACAACCCTCATGATTCTGTGATTCTATTTATAAAGAGTAATTATCACACTTCTTCTAAGCCAGGCCATTAACGCTGAACTCATTAACCTCAGGGGACATGAAGGTCTCGCGCCAGCACTGCTATTAGTACTCTTGCACTGCATCCATGGTTTAGTTTGGCACCTGGAACTCACAGACATATTTCACATGATGTAAAACACCAAAACGGCAGCCTCAAATACTAAAAGAAGGGCTGGACGGTGTTTGCTGCAGGACTCCTGCTTCCCCTTCATGAATCTTATGATTCACGGAAACAAAACCAGGCTCATGTTATTTGACTCTAAGAGCAGAGATCACTTATCTTGCCAAATGTCAAGCAGGGCTTTAAAAACACATCCATAAGCAATGTGCTAACACCCCAGACCCTACATACATGGTCACAGGTCACTGGAGTTCTGCCCATACCAAGTCTGAGCCTGCAGCTTTCTCTTCCTTGAACCCCAGATCGTTGTAAACACTTAAATAAAAAATGCCCACCCCATCGTGCAGGCTGGCTTCCTTGTTTTAATTAATGATCAGCTGGGAGACTGCAAGTCACTCAGATTTTATCTCAAGTAACAGCCCTAAAGTGACCAAGCAGGAGACTGTTGCCAGGAGAGGCAGAACTGCCCTCCTCCTTCCAGTCACAGTCCTGACTCCTGCCAGCTCTGGTATTTGTGCAGTTAAGCCCATAAAATAGGTTCTTTTCCTCTTTATCTTTATTAACAGTTAGGTTTTGGCTGGATCAGCAGACTAATCCAACTGGTGCCTTGCCCACACCAGTGCTAACAGCAGCACAGGAGAGCCGGTGGGACAAGGTGCTACCAATGGTGGTGGCCCCATTCATGGAATTGTTAAGTTAGAAAGGATCTTTGAGATCACCAGGTCCAACCACACCTGTCCAACACTAAACCAGATCCCCGAGCACCTCATCTACCCATCTTTTAAATGCCTTCAGGGATGGGGACTCAACCACTCCCCTGGGCAGATGTTCCAGTGCCTGAGAAATCATTTGGTAAAGGAATTCTTCCTGATACACAGTCTAAATCTCCCCTGGCACAACTTGAGGCAGTTTCCTCTCAATTACTTGTTTCCTGGGGGAAGAGACCAACAACCAGCTCACTCCAACCTCCTTTCAGGGAGCTGCAGAGAGTGATGAGGTCTCCTTCTCAGCCTCCTTTTCTCCAGGCTAAACTACTCCAAGCTCCCTCAGGTGCCTCTCACAAGGCTTGTTCTCTACCTCCTTCACCAGTTTTGTTCCCCTTCTCTGGGCACACTCAAGCTCCTCAATGTCTTCGCAAGAGGCAAAGAGCAGCAGCAGGCTGCTGTGAGGGACTGAAAAGGCACAAGGAGAGCAAACAGTTAATTTTCCATCAGATCAGCCAGCAGTGCTGACTCACCTGTGGCAGCACCATCACCTACTGCCAGCCGGAGGTGGGCATAAAATTATGACTTTTGGCTTCAGCCTACACCCAGCTTTCTTGTTTGTTCGGTTTTTCACGTGTGGGTTGGAGCACAGGAACTCTTTCTTTCCAGGAAAAGCCTCAATTATACAGCAGGAATCTAGCAGAGGTTTTGCATCCATTTTGTACTCAGTCATCAGTGCTTAAAAATAAACAGGATTCTATCTATTTACAGTGAAACTCTGACATCAGAGAAGAAAACTGGCTAACTAACAGTCAGAGTTGACAAAAAAAACAAGAAATGTCGGTATCCTGCTAAAGCTGGAATGATTTTACTTCATATTAGCACCACATTAGTGATTCGCCCACTCCAGTGTGTGTGGACGCAGTGCTCATTAACAAAGAAGTGCTCCTGCCTGCCACTGGATTTTACAACTGCATCAATCCACCCTGGACGTAGCCTCTGGAGTGTACAACCTGCACAAAGGGCACCCCAACAGAGCACACAGTTTCTCTCCCTGCTGTAATCTTCACGCTCAAACTTCATTTGAGTTTTGAGTTCGGAATAATCACAGAATCACAGAATGGTTTGGGTCAGAAGGGACTTTAAAGCCTATCAAGTTCCACGCCCTGTCATAGGCAGGGATCCCTCCCACTGGATCTGGTTGCTCCAAGCCCCATCCAGCCTGGCCTGGAACACCTCCAGGGATGGGGCAGCCACCACTGCTCTGGGCAGCCTGTGCCTGTGTCTTACCACCCTCATCTAACCTAAATCTCTCTCCTTCCAATTTAAAGCCATTCCCCCTCATCCTATCACTCCACGCCCTTGTAAGAAGTCTCTCCCCAGCTTTCTAGTGGGTCCCGTTCAGGTATTGGAAGGACGAAACAATACAGAATAATGCACAAATAATGAACAATGCAGAAAGAGATTCTGGAATCATTATACCCAAAATAGTTATGGATCAAGGAACTAACCCGTTGCTTTTCTGGGTGTGTACGCTATTTCTCCAGCAGCTTGGCTTTATGAGCTAGCTCTTGAAGGATGAGGCAACAGCCACAAGGAAAGGAGTAATGCCAGAGCAGCAGTGATTAAGATCAGCTTGAGCTACCCTGAAACTGGATACTGAACACCAGAACTTCATAACCCTTGGCAGGACCTAGCCGTCCTGTTTGTTTCAAGAGGTTTGAATGCCTGATAAAATATTCCAGACTGAATGCAACAATGCCATATCGACAAACTGGGGCGGAATAAAAGGATGCAGCAGTGACACAATACTTCAAACTGTCAAGTCCACAGCTGCACATTCCTTTTGTTAAAGCAAAAGTTGTTTTCAGGACAGATTGAAAACCCAGGGAGAAGCTGGCTGACTGGTGTTGAAACCCTGCTGTACTCCTGCTGCTTCATTAACTTCAGCAAGAGGAGTAGGTCCACTGCTCATGAGCCAGAGCAAAGATGCTGAGGAGCCTCTTGAGAACAGAAAACAAAACGATAACCAGCAGAACACAGACTGTTTTCCAGAGAATAGGCTGAGCACTTCCATGAGATAACTCTAAAGAAAACACAAGCATAAACCAACTCCTCCCTAAAAGAAGGAAATTTCCCTAAAAAAACGCCTCAATTTTCTCAAGAAACCCTTCCAAAGAGTATCAGTCTTATTCTCAGTGGGTTTTCATCCCACAGCTCACTGAAGCCATAACTGGTGGTCCCCTTGACATGTCCAGAACCAGCATAGGTGCCTTTGCACCTACCAGACTCTTGGGGGCTGTTACCCCCTCCATCCTTCAGAAGCTGTGGACTAACAAGGAGGAATTGGTAGAGTGAAGGAAAATTATTACTACTTATTAAAATTACTCCAGTTCCTCCAGAAGGCACAGTAATCACAGCGCTGCCACATCTGTGCTGCCAGAAAAGACAAAGACCCAGAAAAAAACAGCTTTTTAATAAATGTTGAAAGCTTCCCATGCCAAGAAACACCATAAACTGAGGAAATTTATACAAGTCACTATATATTAGTCACTCATTTTCACTTCAGTGTTTCACGAGAGGTTACACAGTCTGGACATCCTGAGTATAGACTATGGAAAATACACACACAAATTTAAGTTCATAAATTATAAAACCCTGCGTGTGCTCGGGGCAGGCACAAGAAGCAGGAAGCCTCTAAGTCTCTGTGCTCTCACTAGATGCCAGCAGTGCTGCAGGAATCGGTCAATGAGCCTTTGGAAACCCACTGACTTGGCACCCGAACAATCGCACAGTGTGCTGGAGAACAGGGAATGTTTCCTTTTGTCACCCTCAGTGCGCCAGATGCCCATCTTTCCCCTGAGAAAACAAAAATATCATTCCAGGTTTTCCAAGGTGGCTTTAAACTTCCAGGTAAGCTCATTCCCTGCTGCTGCGGCAACATGTGTTCTCCTTAAGCGGGGTTGTAAGAAAGCTGGGGAAGGGCTCTTGATCAGGGAGGGCAGGGATAAGACAAGCAGGGGATGTTTTTCAGCTGAAAGAAAGGAGATTGACATGAGATCTTAGGGAGAAATGTTCTGCTGTGACTGTGGAGGCCCTGGCCCAGCTTGTCCAGAGCAGTTGTGGTTGCCCCATCCCTGGAGGTGTTCAAGACCAGGTGGGATGGGTCTTGGAGCAACTGAATCCACTGGGAGGTGCCCCTGCCTGTGGCAGAGCTAGAACTGGATACACTTTAAGGTCCCTTCTGACCCAAATCATTCTGTCTCCCAGCTTCTCCGCAGCACTTTCCATTAATGCCAGCATGACTGCCCAGCTGAGCATTACACACATGCACAATCCAGAGCACGCTTCTCTGTAGAGAGCAAGGATACACAGAAACTAAGAAACCTTAAAAATTCTTAAAAAGTTGTACTTTTTAAAAGGTGACCCAATACTTCACACAAAAAAAATCCATGTTTAATTAACTTTTGCTCAGTTTCACTTAAAACATTCAACTACATTAAAGTTTTGACATTCAAAAGACAGACTTTCACATATAAAAGATAACAGATTTTTCTTTTCACTTTAACTGTTGATTTAAATGACTTTGCATCAAAACTACATCATTTCCGGATTACAAATCAGCCTGAAATCAGAGAGGGAAAAACCCAAACGACTGCAAACAAGCACAATTTGTTGGAGCCGAGCTGATGACTGACATGTGAACCCAGAATAAACGAGCAGTGCCACAGCCTGTCCTGAGCTTCCCAGCAAGCTCACAGATAACCAGTTGTCCTTCCCAGCAGCCCAATAATAAAAGTTGGCCTCCAAGTTTCAGAAATCCTCTGGAAAACACGACGTTTTGTTTTCCAGCAGAAAACCACTCCTAGCCCTTCTCCATTTCACAGCTCCTCAATTACTAGGATCCCCTCCTCCTTCGAGACCTCAATTAGTCTGACCCAGAATCCTGGGCAGGTTTTTCTCCTTCCTCCACCTCCAAAGAAATGCAATCCCTCTGCTACCCAAAGCACTCCAGAGCACACTGCCAGGCAGCAGGCACAGCTCGGTGGGGAGGGAGAAGGCCCGACAGAAAAGCCCTGATCAACAGTGGCAGAAAGAGAAGCATAAGAGAGGTTAAACAGGACAAGAGGAAGACGGAGACGGAACATGCACAAACCGCACTACAGGAAGGCTACAAAGAGGTGTATTTTAGTTCTCCTTTTAAGCTCGTAACCAAACTAGGCCAAAAACTGCACAAGAAACTCAGACCTACTACAACTGCTGCACTAAATTTAGAAACTCATAGAGAAGCCTGAAGTCGGGTTCCCTTGAGGTCCTTCACAAGATGCCTGGGGCAGCAAGCGAGGCCCCTGCCACACCATCACTGCCCACGAACTCAGTGACCAGTCCCAAGCTTGCTCTGTTCGCACCCAGCACAAGCAAGAAGCCTCGAGGTACCAGACTGCTCTGAAGTTCGAAAGGAGGCTTAAAATGCTGACTGAAGCGGTTGTATAAAGTAGAAGCTGTTGTGGGTAATTACTGTAAATTAACCCTTGCTGTTTAGCCAACACTTGTGCGTCAGCAGCTCTCAGTGCCACACGCGGAGCGGCTGCTCCTGCTTCAAACTCTGCTGAAACCCTGCCCAAAAAGGGCAATGTCAACACAAAATTCTAAATGCACATTCCTGAAAACGCCGCTTTAAATGATCATTGTAAAACAAGCAAGAAGCTCATAAGAGCACTGAAATACAAGAGCCAAGAACCCTGGAAACATGCAGCCAGAGCTCCCTGGGAGAGCCAAGCAAACATGAATTTGTAACATTTGTTTATGACCCACCTACAGCTTTAGGATACCCTGGCCACAACAAAAATGTTTTTAGCCAAACCCTCAATGTGAACAATGGCTTGATAAAGAGTTTTGGTTGTTAGATGAAACACCAGTCAGGCCTTGTTCCAGGCTGATCACATCTTTTCCAACTCCTCCTGCATGCAATCAGCATCACCCCAGCCTCTGTTCTACCAGATTCTCCTGGCCTCTCCCCAAATGTGGGCACAGGGAACAGAAAGTGAACCTAGCACAGAGGAGCAGAGCCATAGGTGATAGTTATCGGGCAGCAGTGACGTATACCAACGTCAGAGCACTCCTGGCCACAGAGGCTGCCCTTCCTGAGCCAGTGAAAGCCAGCAAAAGCCAGGGAAGTTTTCTAGACACTGTTACAATCTTTGTTCTTGTGTTAAGTATGAACTGTGCTGAACAGATGTGTCTTCTATAATCACCTCTGTTTGCAGTCTCTCCCTATCTCAAATGCAGAATCAGACAGAGAGATGGCTCCAAAGCTCTTATCAGCAAGAGATTTGACTGTTGTGAAGTTCATAATAACATTAATACGAGACCTTGGAAAGTAATAGAATATGCATAAGATTTCTGGGAAAATATATACATATGCATATAAGTGGGAAATAAATTCTGTAACCAGGTCTCGTCTCGCTGAACACGACTGCTGGAGATCATTCTCTCACGTTGCCAGGCCTGCATTAAAAGGTTACTTGTGCTCTCCTCATTTCAAGAAAGATATTGAGGGGCTGACACACATCTAGAGAAAGACAGTGAAGCTGGTGAAAGGCCTGGAGAACAAGCCTTCTGAGAGGCGGCTGAGGGAACTGGGGTTGTTCAGCCTGGAGAAAAGGAGGCTGAGGGGAGATCTTATCACTGTCTACAACTCCCTGAAAGGAGGCCTATTGGATGTCAGGAAAAATTCTTTACTGCAATAGTGGTAAATCACTTGCAGGGGCTGCCCAGGAAAGCGGTTAAGTCCCCATGCCTGGAGATGTTTAAAAGCCAGGCAGACAAGGTGCTCAGGGATCTGGTTTAGCAGTGGACAGGTATGGTTGGACCTGACGATCTCAAAGGTCTTTTCCAATCAAATGATTCTAGGCATAAGATATAAAACTATATCTGGTTGATTTTTCCTCTGCCATCTGGGGGATGGGAAAACTTTTACATACAAACATACACACAAAAGTCTGGGAAAACTTATCCATACACATGCAAGTACGAAATATATTCTGTCCCAGCCCTCCTCTTGCTGCAGGACTGAAGGAAATCACAGAATCATAGAATAGTTTGGAGTGGAAGGGACCTTAAAGATCATCCAGTTCCAACCCCTCTGACATGGGCAGGGACACTCCCACTAGATCAGGCTGCCCAAGGCCCATCCAACCTGGCCTTGAACATCTCCAGGGATGGGGCAGCCACAGCTTCCCTGCACAACCTGGGCCAGTGCCTCACCGCTCTCATCGCGAAGAAACTCTTCCTTATGTCTAGATTAAATCTGCCCCTCTCCACTTTATAACCATTATCCCTAGTCCTGTCACTACAAACCTCTGGGAACAGTCCCTCCCCAGCTTTCTTGTAGCCCCTTCAGGTACTGGATGGTCACTATAAAGTCTCTTCAGAGCCTTCTCTTCTCCAGGCTGAACAACCTCAACTCTCTCAGCCTGTCCTCGTACGGGAAGTTCTCCATCCCTCGCATCATCTTTGTAGCCTCCTCTAGACCCTTTCCAACAGCTCCATATCATTATGTTGAGGATTCCAGAACTGGACACAGGACTCCAGGTGAGGTCTCACGAGAGAGGAACAGAGGGGCAGAGTCCCCTCCCTCGCCCTGCCGGCCACACTATTTTTGATGCGGCCCAGGACACATTGCCAGCTCACATCTAGCTTCTCATCCATCACTCCCTCGATGAACTGAAGGGCTGTTTGCTTCCTAAAACTCCAAAACTGAATCTCGGAGACTTTTTTTGCTGGCATTTTCGGTGTCACAGCCCAGCCCAGCCCTGCCCAGCCCAGCCCGGCCGCTCACCCCGCTTGTTCTTGGTTCCGTGCTTGCGTGCGGCCGACAGCTCTTGCTCGATCTTCTTCTCCAGGAACTCCTGCTTCTTGCTGAGCATCTCCTCGGTCTCCCGGAGCCGCTGGATCGCCTCCTGCGGGGACGGGCCCTTCCCGCCGCCCTTCCCGCCGCCGCCCGTCCCGAACAGCTTCCCCAGGAGCCCCGACATGGCTGCGAGGACGGGCGCGGGGCACCGGGACCCCTCACAAACCGTCTGTCTGTCTGTCCGCCTATCCACCCACCGGCCCAGGCCGCCGCTCCCTCTCTCCCTCACCGTACTCCGCCTCGCCCCGCCCCGCACTGCTCCTCCCTCTCCCGCCTACAACTCCCGGCATCCCTCGCGGCGCGGCCGCCTTTCGCAGACAGCGGCCGCGCCGCGAGGGATGCCGGGAGTTGTAGGCCGGAGCGTCACGCGGGAGCGGCGTCACGCGCTCACGCTGACGTCACTCGCCGGGCGGAAAGGAGGAGTCGCCGCCATGGCGGGTGCGGCCCGGCCCGGCCCTGGGAGTTTCCTAGGCCCCCGCGGGACTGTGGCGGGTCGGTAGGGCCCGGCTGCCCTCGCCTTAGGTTAGGGAGAGATTCGTGGAGCCACAGGTTGGGTTGGAAGGGACCTCAAAGCCCCTCCAGTTGCAACCTGCCTGACACCTCCCACTGGATCCGGTTGCTCCAAGCCCCATCCAGCCTGGCCTGGAACCCCTCCAGGGATGGAGCAGCCACAACTGCTCTGGGCAACCTCGGCCAGGACCTGCCCACCCTCACAGCAAAACATTTCTCCCAAAAATCTCATCTCAATCTCCCCTCTTTCAGCTCAAACCCATTCCAGCTTAGTCCTATCCCTGCACTCCCCGATCAAAAGCCCCTCCCCAGCTTTCCTGGAGGCCCTTTCAGTACTGAGAGCTGCGCTAAGGTCTTCCCAAAATCTTCCCTTTTCCAAGTTCAACAACCCCAACTCTCTCAGCCTGCCCTCAGATGGGAGGTGCTCCAGCCCTCTAATCATCTTCATGGCCTCTTCTGGACCCATTCTAACAGTTCCACTTCCTTCTTGTACTGGGGATTCCAGGACTGGACTCAGGACTCCAGGTGGGGTCTCACCAGAGCAGAGCAGAGGGGCAGAATCCCCTCCCTCACCCTACTGGCCGCACATCTCTTGATGCAGCCCAGGGTCCAGTTGACTTTCTGGGCTGTGAGCATATGTTGTTGGCTCACAGTGAGCTTCTCATCCAATTAGCACCTCCAAGTCCTTCTCCACAGGGCTGCTCTCAATCATTTCATCTTGCATGCTATGTTGAAACTGCGGATTGTCCTGACCCAGGTGTAAGACTTTGCACTTGGCCTTGTTGTGTGAGAACCAGCCCCCACTGAAGGGTCAGGGTGGCAGCGGGGGACTGTTTGGGTTTTAAACTTCCCTTTCTTAACACGTCAGCACTGCAAAATGAAGTATTGAAGTCACAGTTGCTTCACTGGTGGTGACTAATTGTGAGCTCCTTTCCTGGGCACTGAGTCACGTGTGCTGATTTGCTGAGGAGGTGTGGACATCACACCAGGCTGCATGACCCGGTGTAGAGTCCCAAGTCCAATGCAGAAACTGAGCCTTGGGTTCCTCTGCATGGTACCCGCCCTTGCTGTGCTCTTCTGACTTCTGTTTCTTTGTGCTTGCCCTCTGTCACTTGCAAAATACTGAGCTTCCCCGTGCTACTCCAAGAACTTGCAGTGGTGGTGTGAAAACAAACTGATTATTCCCCCTGCTACTCCAAGAACTTGCAGTGGTGGTGTGAAAACAAACTGATTAATAACTACAATGGTAATGTTCACCACTGCAAAGGACCCACCTAAATTAATGCTTGCCTTGGAGCAGGGCTGGACAAGTCAGCGCACTGTAAACACACCGAGATACACCCCCCAAATGGCAGAGAGGGAAAATGAACCTCAAAACTGCATATTGGGTAAGAAAACCTTTCCAGGCCCACAAACAGGAAATGGCACCACACTGGTTAATGTAACTAGAGACAGGACAGCCTCTTTACTACAAGGTGGGAGATAAGCGACAAAGCTGTGTGATGGATTCTGCCTCATCCCACCTTGTTAACACTGTAGAGGCTGACATGGAAGAAAATACACAAGAAAAATCCATGGAGGTTTATAGAAACCACTCCCAGGGCTGACTCCACCCCAGCTGACATCGGAGATTGGAAGGGTACAATGGGACGCGGAGCTTTCACCAGCCCCGTTCTTACTTTCACCTTAGCATCTGCTGTCAGAAGTGGAGGCTGAGCACCACAGAGCTTTGTTCCAATCCAGTATTGGCTCCAGTTCTCCTAGAGAATGGCTCTCACCCTCCGATACTCCAGGGTACTTCCAGAAAACGCCAAGATGCTTCTGAGAGGGCTTTTGTAAAGGAAATGATTGTACCCAGGACATAGGATGGAACCAATCCTGTAGAAAGGTGGTGGGACAAATGTGATGTCCTGAGCAGCTCAGATCCGTCCCCCACTACAGAGCCAGAACTGGGGTAACATTCTGGGTAGCATCCCTCCCTTTTGGCCAGCAGGAAACAGGATTCCTGAAGTTCATGGCCTGCTGTGATGTGCCCTTCCCCATACTGAACAATACTGAGGGCTACACGTAACTAGGGATGTAGTTAATTAGGCATTCAGTCTCCTAATTAAATTCTCTTCCCCGTGACACTTCCTTCCCTGGCAGAATATTATCTGCAGACAGTATGGGTGCAGAGGAGAGGGGTGGGTTTGCTGTTCATTTAAAGAGCTGCATTTTTTTCCCTTGCCACAGGAAGGGCAGTGAGGCTCCAGGAGTGGCTTTTGCTTTGGTGTGACCGCCCCAGCTGAGAAGCAGGAGACAGCAGCCACCACGCTTGGCAGACAGTGGCCCATCCTTTCCCTTGCCAGTCCCCATGGGGCTGCAGCATCCATCAGACACGCAAAGCATCCGTATCCACAGAGCTTCCAAAAGCAACCAGCTGCCTGGCTGTGCAAGGACCTGTTACGTTATCTTACACATAATCACTTCAAGGTTCTATTTATGCTGTAGGTAAAATCCAATAAATCTTGTTTCAGGTCAACTCTACCACACACGCAAATGCCTCTTAAGCAAACAGCAAGGCATCCTTCAGCCTCCATATCCCAGTCATATACAAGGCTGGTTTGTGGCTCTGCTTCCACTCCTTGAATTACATGCAGTGGAACCAGCTTCCAGCATCTCATGGTGTTGGTTGACGCCATGTGAATATGAGCCAGCAGTNAGTGACAGGGGACAGGATGAGAGGGAATGGCCTCAAGCTCAGCCAGGAGATGTTCAGGCTGGACATTAGGAAACAATTTTTCACAGAAAGGGTCATTGGGCACGGCAGAGGCTGCCCAGGGAGGGGGTTGAGTCACCTTCCCTGGAGGTGTTTAAGGCACAGGTGGATAAGGTGCTGAGGGACATGGTCTAGTGATTGGTGGGAATGGTTGGACTCGATCTGATGGGTCTTTTCCAACCTGGTGATTCCATGATTCTATGTAGACTGGCTGTCCAGAGCGCAGGGCTGGTGGAAAGTGAGGGCCAGAAAGGAGGGGGCCAGGCCTGCAGATGGTCCCTCCAAGCTGAAGGAGTGCTGCACCACACATCATTGCCTCAAAACAGACCCAACCGCAGCACCGCAGGAGGAGCCAAGGACCACATAATGACACAATCCGGTGCGGGCTCAGAGGGGAGGAAAATGGGAAAAATATATTTAGAAAACTATTTCCTGGTACTCTTCCCCTCCTGTGAGAGTGGCATATTTAAAGCAAACACTGCGGGCAAATAAACTCTGCCCTCCAAAGCAGACAAGACATTCCAGAAGCACAGAAACACCCAAGTACCAAGGGCCATCTGAAGGTCTCCAGCCCAGCAACCTCCTCCAAAGCCATTCTGCTCAGAGCAGGATGCTCTGTCTAATTTGGAGCATCATCACCAAGATCCCACAGCCTCTCTGTGGTCTTCATCCTTTGACATCCCTCTTGGTGGAAATTTCTTTATATCAGCTCTGAAGTTGCCATGTTCTAACATGTCCCTGTTGCCTCTCTTCCCATCCCTGTGCACCTCTGAAGAGCCTGGCTCCCCCTTTTCCACCCCTCCCATCAAGCAGCATCAAGACCTCTCCTGAGCCTCTTGTAAAGCCTGAACTACTCCCCTTCTCTCAGCCTCCCTTCCTAAGACCTGTGCCCATTTCCCAACATCCACCAATGGCAGGAGGTACAGAAACATCACAAAACAGTGAAAAGGGCAAAAAATCTGTTAAGAAAATGAGTGAGGAGGGTGAACTGGTGGCAGGACCCATCCTGACTTGAACCTGTGTGACAGTCTGCCGGGGTGACAGCATAAGCCATCCTGAGAACCAGTGCAGCCTGGGAGCACATCCCACCAGGAGAAACCACGATGGACATTGCCCCAGCACGCTGTCTGCAAGATGCTGCTAAGATCTGAGCAAAACCCTGCAAGGACACAGAAAATGCACCTTGGGGTCAAGTGACAGGCTGGAGCTCAGGCAAACAGCAGGTGGGTCAGACCAGTATCACTGGGCAGACTGGNGAGGTTGTGGAGAGGAGGGTGCTGGGCTCTTCTCCCAAGTGACAGGGGACAGGATGAGAGGGAATGGCCTCAAGATCCGCCAGGGGGCTTGAGTCACCTTCCCTGGGAGGGGGGTTAAGGGACAGGTGGATGAGGTTCTGAGGGGCATGGTTTAGTGACTGATAGGAATGATTGGACTTGATGATCCGATAGGTCTTTTCCAGCCTGGTGATTCTATGTTTCTCAGACAGCAGGCAGAGTTTTGGCACCCAGGACTGACTGAGCCCACACTTTGCTTTGCACCACCCAGGAGAAACAGGCTGGGAATGCAGCATTTTGCATCTACAGACAGCTCAGCAGCTCATCACATGTATTCACTGGGGAAAGCTCAGCTCTACTGGGCTATGCATGGAGCAGGAATAAAGCACGAAGGAGCACAGCAACCTACCTTACCTACATTGCACACAGTAATTTTCAGCTCCTGGGTCTGGTGCTTACATGCCAGCTTTGGGACTCCGGCTTGGGAAATCAAAGAGGAGAAGACAAGCGGACAAAGGAAATCGTCTCAGTCGCACCAGATGTTCTTGCTTTCTAACCACGCTGAGCAGTGACCCAGTGACACTCCTGACAACTGGCTCATAGAGCTGAGCTCAGGGAACGCACAGGCTGGGAAGCAGCTGACAGAGAAGCGCACAGAAGTACCCTGCAGCACCTAATCCAGAGCTGATGCTGGAAAACTGGCTCGTGGATGCATCACAGGTTTGCCGTGTGACCATGGACAGGTCATTTCACCCAGACCTTACTCTTCCTCACAGCACACAGAGGTGTCACATTTAACCACCACAAGGATTGACTCACTGATCTCTGAGGCACTTGGAGATCCTTGGATATGGAGAAAAACTCTGTGGAGGGAATACCAACCAGAGACAGGAGGCAATACCCACACGTGCTCCCACTCAGCAATTCCATATGACACACAAGGTCCATGGTGTTTATAACACATGTAGTACAGACAAGGTGATCTTTCTGCTGACAGATACAGAGAGGAGAAAGATACCAGAGATAAGTCTATCAGGGTATTTCTGAACAATGTTCCCAAAGGATCTCAGGATGAACTTGCTTCCATTAGGAAGGATCAATTCTTTGCTCTCGGAGAGGCCACCCAAATACTGGGCAATACTTAGGCCAGAAAAACCACAGATGGGACAGGCTGTGATTTGCAAAGCCATCGGATTTCAGCAGCTCTGTTCGCTGCAAGTTTGCATGCTCCTCCTTCTTACCCTGATTCAGGGATGTTAGTCTTTCTTGCCCTAGGCCGACCAGTGATGCAGAAGGACAAGAAATAATGGAGCTGTTCTCTTCAGTGCCTTGTAGCTGTCGGTGGCTTCCAAGCAGTCCTCTGCCCAAGGATGGGAAAAACAAGTGGAGACGAAAGCCATTCTCTCCCATATCCATCTACCTCCCCACAAGAGCTTTGGTCTTTTTCACTGGGATAAGCTCCAGCAGCAAGTCTGAAAACCCCAGAGCAGCCTTCGGCCACACAGTGGCTCTACACATTATCACTCTGTTGTTTGGATGTAAACAGGGACAGCCAGCATGGTGCAGGGGCTGTCCGAGGGAGTCTGCAGCTCTGCCAGGGACAAATTGGACGCAATGCTATTGGGCTGCCGAGGAACAACAAGGTCTGAGTCAGCAGCTCCCGACCCACCAACCACAATGGACAGGACTGCATCCGACTCCTGGAACGGTTCTTTGTTAGGACCACCTTCCGGAGGGCTTTCCCCAGCAGAACCATCCTTCAGCTCCCCCAAACCCAGATGGCTGGGGAGGGAAAGGCCCCCCTTGCGTCCCCGCACCACCCGCTTCTTCTGGGGCTTCCTGAGCTGCAGGTCCTTGTCCTTGGGTGAGCCCAGCCGGCACTTGTGGTCCTTCATGTACTTGTGGCGTGTGAAGCCTTTGCTGCAGGTGGGGCAGCGATATTTGTAGTTGCCGGTGTGCGAGCGCTGGTGCTCTACCATGTGGGCTCGTCGGCTGAAGGACTTGTTACAGTACTGGCACTTATGGATCTTCATCCCTGCACAGAGCATTGGAAGAGAGAGAGCTCAGTTAGAGACCCTGCATCTTAACACAGACCTCCTGGAAACCCCGACAGCTTCATCTCCTCTTCCAAGGAGATGTTCCCTGATTAAAGGGAGGAGATATTGCGCCAGGCAAATCTGCAGTCAGAAAAGGGTGAGAGGCTACATCTTGAACTGAGTCTCTGAGCTACCTGATCCAGTGGGAGGTGTCCCTGCCCAGGGGCGTTGGAACTGGATGAGCTTTAAGGTCCCTTCCAACCCAAACCATTCTAGGATTCTATGAATGTCTGTGTTTATGAAAGGCTAAAACAATAGTTCTTGCTTCAAATAAGATGATTAAAATATCACCAGAAAAAAAATATGTCAGGTAATTATGATGAAAATGAAAAACAAACTTAAAACTCTAATTATTTTTTTTAAACTGTATTTGGCAAGTAAAAAAAAAAAAAATCCCTGTTTTTATCTCCCAGGCATGGGAATGTAGAGCACAGAACAAACCTCCCACTGCGCTGTCAACACAGTCCCATCTGACCACACTCTGCAGCACTTTGGAGATGACATGCACAAGACCATCAGTTTTACCCCGTGAGACAAAAGTCACAACGTTCCCTAGGGCATGCGAATAAATTATTTGTTTCCATTAGGAGTGGGAGCATCAGTTTTGAATGACAGAGAGAAGAGAATCAAATCCTAAGAGATCTCCCTCTGAACGTGACCTGGGATTGGGGAGGAGTGGACAGAGCACTCTGGCTATTTGTTTGATAGCAAACACAATGAGTAATCCAGCTCCGCTTCCGCATCCTACAGTTACGCTGCCTTAGAAAGCAGATCACAGCATGGGCACCGCTGTAAACGCAAGCTCACATCAACAGGCTTGCAGCAACAGAGAGAAAATCTACAGTAAAGAAATGATATTAAGAATTTAGGCTTACATCTGGGAAACACTGTGCCACATGTGGTGGAAAGCGCTCTCAGAGGAAAGTACAGAGGAGCCATGATAGCTGAGCAATGGGTCGAGGGACACCCCAGTAAAGCACCTGTAAGGAACACCTTGTGCCTCTAGGGGTACCAAGCAGCACAGTTTTCTCTCTCCCATTCCTCAGGTTTATTCCTGTACCATGCTCCTACACACCACAGCAAACCCCAGCCACCACATTCCCAGGGCTGCACTTACCCGAATGGGACAGTATGTGAGCCTTGAGCTTGTCTGGCCTGTTGAACTCTTTGTTGCAGCCCGTGTGGCTTCTGTAATAACAAATGCTGGTGAGCAGCATGAATCAGTAGAGGACTGATGTACAAACAGACCCTGGACCATCGAGAGATCCACAACTCCTCCCCTTAGCAGCACCCAGATGCATCCCTCAGTGCAGCCTCCACAGGAGCTCCACAGTTTGAGCCCTTCTGGAGACGGGCAAGAAATAAACAGGCTGCCCCAGGGACATGTGGCTTCTGCTGGACTCCACATGGTCCGTGTTTCACTATCAATACTTCTAAAAGCAGCAGGTTCAGCCAGAGAAGGAAATACTTCAGAGGGAGCTACAAGATGTTTGGAGCAGGGAGAAGTCAGTCTTGGCTGCCTCAGAAGGCTGGGCCATGGGTTTGGGCATGTACCTTCAAACCTGGGTTTCTCTAGTTCATCCATCAGATCCTGTATTGCCAAGTGCTTTTTGAGACCCAGCAGTCAGGGAGAGCCCACCACGCGGGCAATCCCGTGCTTTGTGGTCAAATAACACTCCTTCTCTTCCTCAGAGCTCCCCACCAAGCCTCCCACAAAGGCAGACATTATTTTACACGGCTTGATGAAGTGAGATGAAACAATGTGGCCCCACAGGACGTCAAGGTCTAGGAGCTGGAACTTTTGGGCTCCCAGTTCAAGGGGACACAGCATTCCTGCCTCCCAAGCAGCAGTGGATCAGTAGATGCCACACACGTACCCTAGGGTACCACCAGGAGACATTTCTTCACCCCAAAACCCCATCTCAACCCCATGGCACCACAATGGATACAAACTACGTACGAGAAGGGACATTTATATTTCTTAAAAGGCTCATGGATCAGCATATGTCGCTTGAGTTTGTCTTTCCGATTGAAAGCTGCATCACACACTGAGCACTTATAGGGCTTTTCACCTGGATAAAAAAAGAGACCAAGAGTCAGGGAGAGTCCAGTCACCCAGGGCTGCTGCAGTCACAGCACTGCCATGCTCTGCTTCTCTATAAACTTCCCCAAGCTTCCCTACCCTGCCTGATGGATAAATGGGTGGATACAATCCACCCAGTGCATTGCTCCTGCTCTCCAGGACCAGCTTCTTTAGCTCCTGCAACCACAGGCAGTGGGGAAGCCACTTCTGTGCCCCTGCTTCTAACTGGAACAGTACTGGGCACAAGGCTGAACCAAAACTATCCATTCCCTAAACCTCATGTTACTACAAGTGATTCAAATGCTCAGCTGCATTACTCCAGTGATCAGGAACACAGCCAGGGCATTAAGGACTGCGATACAGAGGTGGGGAGCACTGCGATGCTGGAAAAGCCCGTACCCGAGTGGATGTGTGCGTGCAGCTTGAGGTAGTGCTCCCGGCGAAAGAACTTCTTGCAGATCTGGCACTTGAACTTGCTGCCCCCACCATGCGTGGGGATGTGGCGACGCAGGTACCTCTCGCAGGGGAACACCTGATAACACAGGAAAACAATGCTCAGAGCCAGAGGCACCAAAGGGACATCACTGAGCCCCCACAGGCATGGGAGGGGTGGCCAGAATAGAAAGCACATGAAGTTCATGGTGACTGCTTTCCTGGAAAGAACACACCAAGGAAACCTTTAGTTTGCATAAAGAAAGCTGTGGAGGGACTTTTTATCAGGGAGTGCAGGGATAGGATGAGGAGGGACAGTTTAAGCTGAAAGCAGGGAGATTGAGATGAGATCTTAGGAAGAAACATTTTCCTGTGAAGGTGGAGAGGCCCTGGCCCAGGTTGCCCAGAGCAGTGGTGGTTCCCCATCCCTGGAGGTGTTCCAGGCCAGGTTGGATAAGGCTCAGAGCAACCAGATCCCGTGGGAGGTGTCCCTGCCCATGGCAGGGGTGGGACTGGATGGGCTTTGAGGCCCCTTCCAACCCAAACCATTCTGTGATTCTATGAAAATACAGATAGAGCTTTTAAAAAAAAAAAATCAACCCCCAAAACCTAAAACCTTCTTATCCTTAACAAACACAAAAGCTGAAGCTTTGTTGCTAGGTATTGTAACATCGTACTGCTGAGGATCAGCATCCCAGATGGATGCTCAGTCTTACACTGGAGGCAGCAGCAGGATGGGCTGGGCAAGGACCCCCAGTCGTTACCACCTTCCCACAGCACTAACTTCGGTTTGAGCTTCCCCATCATCTATTACCAAAGGCTCCCATTCACAGTCTTTATAAAGAATGGCTCCTTTGACTAATGGGGATACTGGAAATATCAGGCTCAGTGAATTTTTAGTGAGGATGCTGCAAGCACACATCTGAAGGGAGCATGGAAGAGTCAGGAGTTCTGGTACCCAGGACTGTGCTCTCCCCTCTCCACAAACCAGCAATATTAGTAAGAAAACAAACAGACGTGAAAAGCACTAATGCAAATAATGGGCTTTCAAACTCCTGTGCTGCAGGCTGCACACCCCACCCAGGCTCAGAAGGGCATCTGTCACCTGGTGGGGAAGTGGAGTGGACACGTGAAGAAAGGTGGGTTACTAACCATGATAGGAGAGCATTTTCCCTTCCTGTGCTACCTCCGTACAGAGAGAACACTCCTTTAAGATCACCCATTCTCCCACTGCAGGGCTTTAATTTCCTTTGCTATAAACACAGGGGAAAGGGTCCAAATTTTAGGTTGGATTTCAAAAAACTAATTTATTAGAATCCAAATCCCATGTAGTTCTGCTCCTCAATCCCCCTCAGGGGCTGTGCTGAAGAGAGTTTTCCAGCCAAAACCTACCCGGGCATCGTTCCAGTCCCAGTCACATCACTCAGACAAGGTTCCTCTTTGCCAAGGACACAAAACATTCATCCAAAAGCAGGGAGTGAGGGAGAACCCAGAGACTTCTGCTGCAATAGCAGAGGAGGACAGCAAGACTTGTACCAGCTCCCCAGGACCTGGGGCTTTTCCTGCCCTACTTCCCAGCCAGACACAGTGAGTCAAAGGCACAACTACCCCTAAGACTTCCCAAAAGTAGCCTGATACGCTTGCTTTTAAGAGATAAGGACAGCAGCCCAGACCATGCAGTCCTGTGATGTCATGGGACTAAAGGAGCTCCCCTGACAAGTTCTCCTCAACAAACGGGACCCAGGAGAAAACCCAGCACTGCAGGGAGGAACCTGCTCTGCATGAGAGGTCAGAGCTGGAGGCCAGAGGTGCGATCACCTCTGTCTCTGTGAAAAGCCACTTGACAAGCCCGAGGTAGGAAGGGAGAGGAAAGGGAGCTGAGGGTTCCTGTCTCACTCAAAGCCACAGTGACACAGCCAGGACAGGCTCAGGCAGCAGTCCCCCACCCACCTTCTGGCAGTGAGGGCAGGGGAAGTTGTGCGTTGCTGTCTGCAGATGGTGCTCCAGGGCTTCGGGCGTGGAGTACTTATTTACACACTTCACACACCTGAATGCAGAGAGAAAGCACAGAGGCTGTGAACCAGGCTTCTGCCAGCAAGCCCCACACCGCAGGCAGATCCCAGCCCAGTCACCAGCAGTTTCCTGGGTTGATTTTTCACAGGATCAGTTTGGTACAGACAATAACACCACCTCTCAGCCTCCCTCAGACCTCAGCGACCCAGATCACAGTCACACTTAGCATCCTTCACAAGGGGGAGATGCTGGGAAACTGAGTGAAGAAGCCTTTAAATTGCTAGCGCTCTTCTACACAAACATCCTTGGGAGCACCCAGGGACCCCAGCACATATTCCATGTTGTTTCCTGATGGAGACAGGCCCTAAGTAACAACTTCATGTTACTTAAAACAGCTCCTTCCATCTTCATTGCATGAAGACAGAAGCTGAGAGTGGGGTCACAGCGTAGCAGCAGCGTTACTCTTGGCTGGGGCAGCCCCAGAGCGACACGCTTCCACATCGGATCTCATGCTGCCCACTCTCCAAAGCCACAACGGGGCCCTCTCCATCTAACTGGCATATCCCAGCAGTATTTCTGCCAGGCTTCTGCAAAAGCTGACTGAAAATGGGCTATGGGAACAGGCACCAACTATAGATACAGAGGAACTCACATTGTGTTATCTCCTGTGACCCCCTCTTTTCCTTATATCAGACTAAAACCTCTTCAAAAATATGCAGGGCTCTGATCTCAAAGATACACACTAGCAGGCTGCAGGATGAAGCTCCACAGTGCAAGAATAACTAGAAATTATGGTCTATTCTAAGAAATAGCAGATCATTTATTCCATCAAGCTCCTAGGAACTTCCTCTGGGCTTCCTGCTCTTCCTGTATGTCTCTATAAGCATTTCAAAAGCCCCAGAGCATTCTGCATATAACCCCTCACCCTTTCCAACACTAACAGAAAGGTTTTCCCAGGTAAAAGATCCCTTCATAGCAAAACGGTAGGCGAAAAAACTTGTACCTGGGCATAGGTTCTACAACTCGTAATCCTGCAGGGGGTCAAAAATCACAGAAAACAGGCTGGAGAGGGGTTTCCCTGGGTCCCTGACCCAGCCCAGTGTAGGTTCAGCTGTGCTCATCTCACTCTTGGCTGGAGTTCAGAGGACTTCCAGTGATGGGATCTTCCCATGTAACCGATCCCAGCCTTTCACTGTCTTTCCAAAAGGTTCCTTGCATTCCAAGTGCTTCACCCTGGCAGCCCAGCGGAGGGACCCTCCATCTGCCACCTGGGTGCCCAGAGGAACCACGACCACTGAACACACAGCCCCGTCTTGCATTTAGCATCCCCACTGCTCTCAGCCAAACACTCTCCGCACCCACTCACTCCTACAAGCCTTGCGAGCACCGATTGCTACTGTACTTGTACACGGCCACATCCTTCTTGGGGCTGTGCTGGGGCAGCAGGCTGTGAGAGTACTGGTGGACGCCCAGTTCGTACAGGGAGGGGAAGTCCTTGCTGCAGAGGTGGCAGCGATAGCTCAGCTCCTCCTGGTGGTTCTTGATGTGCTCGAGGAAGGACTCCAGCTTCTGGAAGGTCTGAGCGCAGGTCTTCACCACACACTTGTATACCTGGGTAAAGAAGGGGGAGCAGTTGGAGTGGCTCCATCATGGAAATGAGCAGGGAAAGCCCTGTGCCAGCAGACAGAGTGCCTTCCTTTCTGGAAATCAGCGCCACTGGGTCATTTACAGAAAGGGACAACTGCCCCTTCACCCACTGCCCTGGAGAACAGCTGAGCTGATGTTATAAAAAAGCAGCACTGCAGTTCCCAGAGTGTCCCACCACGCTCACAGCCATATTAGTGCTCAGTCAGGGCACGGCAGAGAAACCCTGCACTACAGCAGGACACAACGTAGTGGTAAAACATCCCCTTTCCCAGAAGAAGGGTCTTGGAAGCACAGTGCAGAGCAGCTCAGCATCACAAAGCAGTTGGCAGCTCCAGCTGAAGACAACAGCAGAATTTGCAGTGAGCTGGACACTCTGCAAACACAGATTGTCAGGGTACTCTCCTAAGAATCATAGAACCGTAGAATCATAGAACAACCAGGCTGGAAGAGACCCACCGGATCATTGAGTCCAACCGTTCCTATCAAACATCATGCCCCTCAGTACCTCGTCTACACGTGCCCCATGGAAGGTGAATCAACTACCTCCCTGAGCAGTCTGTTCCAATGCCCAATGACCCTTTCCGTGAAAAATTTTTTCCTAATGTCCAGCCTAAACCTCCCCTGGTGGAGCTTGAGGCCATTCCCTCTTGTCCTGTCCCCTGTCACTTGGGAGAGAGGTCATTACCCTCCTCTCCACAAGCTCCTTTCAGGTAGTTATAGAGAGCAATGAGATCTCCCCTCAGCCTCCTCTTCTCCAGAAAAAGAAGAAGGTGGGAGAAAGGGGCGGTGGTGTAAGCACCTGAAAGCCCTTGAGTGGGCAAGCCCACAACATCCCAGCAAGGACTGTCCCACAAGCCGACAGCTGCCACCTACACTGAAAACTTTGTCCTTCACTCCTTTGCCTTTCCTCTACCACCCAAACCTGCTTGGCTGACTTCTCACTCAGCAGGGTGGAGGCAGTGGAGCTTTTCAAAGCCACCCAGACCACAGAGCTGGAAACTACACAGGCAGAGAGCCCAGCTGCAGGGGAAGCACTGGCAGCTTTACAGAGCAAGAGGCTCAGGACAGACCTTGGGAGCCAGGGCACTCCATGAAGCCCATCCCAATCTCACCACCAACACGGGGCACCCTCTGTCCTTACCTGCTCGTTCTTGTGCTGCGTCATGTGTGATTTGAGCTGGAAGTAGGTGCTGAATTTGCTAGGGCAGAACTGGCACTGGTAGGAGCTATCGATCAAGACAACCTGCTTGGCTTCTGGTTTGCCTGCTTCACTCTCCTCCAAGGGGCTCAAGTCTTGGGGTGGGTGTGCAGGGTTCCTCGAGGACTGAGTCAACCCTGGAGAAAGGGAGAGAGAAAGTCACAGCCTGCCACAAGACAGTTCTGAAAGCTGCTCTATAAGAACCCATCAGGCTGGCTCTTCATCCAGGCTCTTCCTCCCTTTCAAAGGCAGATTCTTTAGATCAGACATATCTCACTTTCTAACAGCATCACAGAACGGTTTGAGTTGGAAGGGACCTCAAAGCCCATCCAGTTTCACCCCCTGCCATGGGCAAGGACACCTCCTACTGGATCCAGTTGCTCCAAGTCCCATACAACCTGGCCTGGAACACCTCCAGGGATGGGGCAGCCACCACTGCTCTGGGCAACCTGGGCCAGGGCCTCCCCACTCTCATTGTGAGCAATTTCTCCCTAATGTCTACTCTAAATCTCCCCCTTTCCAATTTAAAGCCATTCTCCCCTCATCCTATCATATATGCTCTTGTAAATAGACCCTCCTCAGCTTTTCTGTAGTCCCTTTCAGTACTGGAAGATGCTGTAAGGTCTCCCCAGAGCCATTTCTTCTCCAGGCAACTCCAACTCTCAGCCTGTCCTTGTTGCAGAGGTGCTCCAGCCCTTGGATCACCTTCATAGCCCCATCTGGACAGTTTTACCATCCTTAGGGTATTTTTAAATTTGTCTACAGATTATTAAGGGCTCCAACTACTCTGTCTTCCTCCCCTTAACCCATTCTCTTTTTCCAGGGCTCTGTGAAACAGTCAGCAGGGCTGGCATCCATCAGTGAACCACAGCCAGATTTCCTCTGGCAGGAGTTGGGAAGCGAGATCCAGCCAGCAGCTCACAGCCCATGATGTCTGCAGACAGCAGCTCCAGTAGGGCCTTGTCCTAGATGTGACATTTTCACTGTGTTCCCTTCCACCGGGACTGAAGCCACCAGCAGAAAGGGCATCCAGATACCACCTGCCAGCAAGGAGCTCTCCTCTGCCTCAAGCATTTTCCATTGGCCATCGTGGCCAGACCCAGCCCGGGCGTTACTTGCACATTGTTAACAAGCCACAGCCCTGGGCTATGCTCAACTGCCAGCTTGTTCAGCCACCACACTAGAGCTGCACCTACCAGAGAGTAGGAAGGGGTAAAACATCTCACTCTGTCCCCATGCACATCCTGGCACAGCCTCTGGAGCTGTTGTGTCCACCAGCACCTGAATCCCCCACCCTGTAGGTACCCAAGGATGCAGCTCCCAGTGGGAATCAAGCAAATCATACACTCATAGAATAGTTTGGGTTGGAAGGAACCTTAAAGACCATCTAATTCTAACCCTTCTGCCATGAGCAGGGACACTTCCCACTAGACCATGATGCTCAAGTCCCCATCCAACATGGCCCTGAACACTTCCAGAGGGGGCAGCTGTGACTTCCCCGGGCAACCTGTTCCAGTGCCTCACCACCCTCACTGCGAAGGATTTTCTCCTTATGCCTAGTCTAAATCGTCCCCTCTCCAATTTATAGCCATTCCCCCTCGTCCTAGCACTCCATGTCTCTGTAAAAAGTCCCTCCTCAGCTTTCCTGGAGCCCCTATCAGTACTGGAAGCTGCTCTGTCCCTAGCACGTGCCATCCCCAGCAAACCTGTGTTCTCCTCGTCCTCGGGCTGGCTGGGGTTCAAGGCCATGACCTGCACCGTGATGGAGTTGCGAGAGATGGTGCAGCCCAGCCCTGGAGGCCACACTTTATGGGTCTGCATGTGCTTCTTCACGTTGGACTTCTGGGCAAAGGCTCGGCCGCACACGATGCACTGGAAGGGCTTCTCGCCTGTGTGACTGAAGGCAGAAGGCACCACATCAGAAACCGGCAGGTGGGAAGCAGCCCCCAGGGGTGGAGCAGCCACTGCAGGACTGCACTAAGCACTCAGATCAGCCCCTGGACCGGCCAAACAGGGCTGTGAGACCTGATTAACCAGAAGAAATGCATTGCAAGAGGCCTGGGGAAACAAGCCTGCTGCACAGAGAAAACGCTCACGCTCTGGGGATGACAAGGGATCAGAGGAAGAAGTAGCAAAGACCCTTGCAGCAACATCACGGCGTTCGCCATTAGGGTCTCTGCACAGACTTGGGGGACCCCATCACTTTCTCAGGGTTACAACCCTTTTCTTTCCTGTCACCCCTCCCTCCTCTGAACACACATGGCTTCTAGCTTGCAGCCCCCTGAGCTCCCTGAATTTGCTCTCCCCTGTCCACAGCAGAACAGTCTTTCCTCCACACCCTTTTGCCACAGGAGAAAGAACTGACTCTAATATGTGCAGTATGTCAGGCAAGGGGTCCAGACTGGGAAGGGGAGCAAAACCACCACTTGTTCTTTCTCATCTGTCCTGAGTTCAGAAGACTCTGTAGGGAAAACTCAGAAGATTTCCATCGCCTCCTGCCAGAGGAAAGCTCTCTTAGAAGAGCTCCCTACATAAACATTGAGCTTCGATTATGGTTTGCCAAGACCAGGAGACACAACAGCTGCTGCTTGCTAAGGAGGAAGAGTAGGGGAAAGGGCAGATGCAAGCAGTGGAGATGCTGCAGCTCCAGCAATCAGGTGACAACAAGTCTGGCTTTCAAGGTCTCATCAGTGAAGAAAACAAGCCTCCAGTCCCAGCCCATAGTCAGCAAGATTACGTCCATGACACAGCCTTTATCCCAGCCACTGGGAAGAAGGTGTCCTGGAGCAAGAGGGATGAAGGATCATCTCCCAGCACAGCACATATTCTGGGACATGACAAACACAAGCTCTACGGGACTGAACAGACGCCCTCAGCAGGGAGTGGAGCCTCATCTCAGTGGGCTGTGCCCACCTCCACCCCCCACACATTTCTGTGCCTGGGTTCATGGCACTGTTACCTTCTGATGTGCTGCTGCAGGTCAAAGTTCTTGGTGAAGGCCTTGTCGCAGTAAGTGCATTTCAGCTTGGGGGACTTGGGTTTGCCTGAAGGAGCAAGGGCACACACAGGAATGAGATCACGTAGCAGAGCCCTCACCCCAAGATGCGTCTATTCAACACCAGGAATAAAGAGCTTAGGAAAGGATAAGATCTGTCTGGCCAGACTGGAAAGAGGTTATGGGCACAAACATGCATTCAACATAGCCTGAGCTAAGTACTCAGAGCAGTAGTGAGGGGCAGGGCATCACCTTCAGGCACTAACCACTCCAGGGAGTTTTCCAGCCATGCTACAAAACACCCAATTTAAAGGCATGTTGGACATTGGGAAAACACACAGGATTAGTGAGATGAAGCACCCCAATTTTGTCTCTCTCTGACAAACTCCCCAGCCAGAATACATGTATGTTTCTCACATCCAGAACATCAGTCACATCATCTGTCTACTATGATGGGTATAAACCAATGGGAAACACCAGAGCTCAGGGC
>WAAB01018600.1:0-19726 GCA_013389865.1 Piaya cayana | reverse complement strand
TCCTCGGGCTGGCTGGGGTTCAAGGCCATGACCTGCACCGTGATGGAGTTGCGAGAGATGGTGCAGCCCAGCCCTGGAGGCCACACTTTATGGGTCTGCATGTGCTTCTTCACGTTGGACTTCTGGGCAAAGGCTCGGCCGCACACGATGCACTGGAAGGGCTTCTCGCCTGTGTGACTGAAGGCAGAAGGCACCACATCAGAAACCGGCAGGTGGGAAGCAGCCCCCAGGGGTGGAGCAGCCACTGCAGGACTGCACTAAGCACTCAGATCAGCCCCTGGACCGGCCAAACAGGGCTGTGAGACCTGATTAACCAGAAGAAATGCATTGCAAGAGGCCTGGGGAAACAAGCCTGCTGCACAGAGAAAACGCTCACGCTCTGGGGATGACAAGGGATCAGAGGAAGAAGTAGCAAAGACCCTTGCAGCAACATCACGGCGTTCGCCATTAGGGTCTCTGCACAGACTTGGGGGACCCCATCACTTTCTCAGGGTTACAACCCTTTTCTTTCCTGTCACCCCTCCCTCCTCTGAACACACATGGCTTCTAGCTTGCAGCCCCCTGAGCTCCCTGAATTTGCTCTCCCCTGTCCACAGCAGAACAGTCTTTCCTCCACACCCTTTTGCCACAGGAGAAAGAACTGACTCTAATATGTGCAGTATGTCAGGCAAGGGGTCCAGACTGGGAAGGGGAGCAAAACCACCACTTGTTCTTTCTCATCTGTCCTGAGTTCAGAAGACTCTGTAGGGAAAACTCGGAAGATTTCCATCGCCTCCTGCCAGAGGAAAGTTCTCTTAGAAGAGCTCCCTACATAAACATTGAGCTTCGATTATGGTTTGCCAAGACCAGGAGACACAACAGCTGCTGCTTGCTAAGGAGGAAGAGTAGGGGAAAGGGCAGATGCAAGCAGTGGAGATGCTGCAGCTCCAGCAATCAGGTGACAACAAGTCTGGCTTTCAAGGTCTCATCAGTGAAGAAAACAAGCCTCCAGTCCCAGCCCATAGTCAGCAAGATTACGTCCATGACACAGCCTTTATCCCAGCCACTGGGAAGAAGGTGTCCTGGAGCGAGAGGGATGAAGGATCATCTCCCAGCACAGCACATATTCTGGGACATGACAAACACAAGCTCTACGGGACTGAACAGACGCCCTCAGCAGGGAGTGGAGCCTCATCTCAGTGGGCTGTGCCCACCTCCACCCCCCACACATTTCTGTGCCTGGGTTCATGGCACTGTTACCTTCTGATGTGCTGCTGCAGGTCAAAGTTCTTGGTGAAGGCCTTGTCGCAGTAAGTGCATTTCAGCTTGGGGGACTTGGGTTTGCCTGAAGGAGCAAGGGCACACACAGGAATGAGATCACGTAGCAGAGCCCTCACCCCAAGATGCGTCTATTCAACACCAGGAATAAAGAGCTTAGGAAAGGATAAGATCTGTCTGGCCAGACTGGAAAGAGGTTATGGGCACAAACATGCATTCAACATAGCCTGAGCTAAGTACTCAGAGCAGTAGTGAGGGGCAGGGCATCACCTTCAGGCACTAACCACTCCAGGGAGTTTTCCAGCCATGCTACAAAACACCCAATTTAAAGGCATGTTGGACATTGGGAAAACACACAGGATTAGTGAGATGAAGCACCCCAATTTTGTCTCTCTCTGACAAACTCCCCAGCCAGAATACATGCATGTTTCTCACATCCAGAACATCAGTCACATCATCTGTCTACTATGATGGGTATAAACCAATGGGAAACACCAGAACTCAGGGCTGCTCCAGGACAATCTGGACTGAGAGCTGCAGCCTGTATGATCATTCTCACCTCTGCAGATAACGTTAAAGCCCAGCACTCGTAGGGTACAACTCTGAAGGCCCAGCCTTCCTCGGGAGGAAGGCCACATGGCTTTCCTCCACCTCACACCTAGGACCTCCCTTGTCACTCAGCTATGGGCACCTGCATCCCACCCACAGGCTTGGCCAGTGGGGGATCATCCTGTCATAGGGCTCACCCCATCCTGCCTCGCCTGGGGAGGCATCGAAACACAGGGCAGGGATGGGTCTGCTGAGCCCCTGGGGAGAGTCTCCAAGACTGTGAAGACTGGCCTTGCGGCTCAGTAGCCTTCCTTGGGTTAAAATGGCTCTAGCACCTTACTTAGCAGGATTGCCCCATTTCAGGTGCGATCCAATAAGCTGCAGAGGTTTAGCACAAACTTGTCCTTCACATGTGCTCAGAGATGACAGGCAAGAAGCATGGCCATGCTTTCACCTGCTCTTGATAGCCTCACGCAGGGCATCGTGCTCTCGTGTTCCTGCTCTAGAGGTGCACACACAGCCAAAGCCACCCCACTGGACCTGGAGAGCCCATGGCTGGAGGTTAGCGAGGTGAATCGTGTACAGACACCTACCTTCCTGCAGCCCGCTCTCGTTTTTGCAGCGTCGACTTTTGGCAACAGAGGTGGAATCAAAACCGACCACACCACCTCCTCCCACACTGGACAAAGGTGCTGGAGGGCTGGTGCTCTTGGGCTTGAAGCCCTGCTTCCCAGGGCTGTACACAGGAGGAGAAGGGTACACAGGACTTTCCACACACTGGCTCGGTACCTGCAAGAGTGCAATCTATCAGTGGACAGGTTTCTGCAGTCGTGCTATGTCCTACCCTCCAGCTCCAGCAGCAAAGGCCACATCAGTCTGGCTGAGTTTTCAGCCTCCTGCCAAACTGGATCAACTTGCTGGTTCACCAGCCCAACAATGTGCCTCTAACTAAAACTAACACCCTGCATAGCATGAAACTCTCCTGCTAAGCATCACCAAGCATCCAGGAGTTATTACAGCAGGAACAGGGCAGTAAAGAAACACTCTGATGGAGCCGTCAAGTCCCTCATCGATGTCTTATCCCTAGAAGGGTTTCTCATCCCTCTGAAGTGGGTCATCAGAACAATCACTGCTGACCCTCTGTGTTCTCACAACCCAAAAGCAGGGATCTCTGAGACCCACCACCTGCTCTGGCAGGACCACGGAAGGGAAGGAAAACACAAGAACACTCCAGGTGGCAAAGCAAAGTTATTTACAGCAGCATCAGAGAAGGACGCTTAGAGAAATAGGCACCAGCCTGGGGTGATGCGGTTTAAGGATGTTTCTGTCATCCACTCTTATAAATTAACACAGAGCACCACATATCCCACATCCCTGCCCGTTTCTGACCATTGGCACATCCAGATCAGATACCAGCTGACCAACCTCTGTCCCACTGTTTCCATTGTGAAAGGCAATGTGGAGGCTGTGAACAGCTGACCCACCAGTAAACCCAGCCCTACCTGTGCCTCTCTTTAGGGAAAGCTGCATTGTCAGGCTCACTGACAGTCAGACTGACTTTTATTTTCCACATAACCCTGCAGTGAACAGGGTGCACCTACCTGCAGCCCTCTAGGAGGCGAGTCCCTCAACTCCCTCTCACTCCCAACACCTGCAGGTATCCCTCAACCACAGCAGCCATTCAGGTCTCCTAAGCCTGTGCCAGTCAAGCCCTCTATCTCTCTTATCTCTGATCCCCCATCCTTCTGTTCAGCACCTTCTCCCAGAGGAAATACGAGGTCTGACACAAACAAACCAGACTGACTCTATAGCTTGGGAACCAAGGGTGGGAGAGCAGAGACAAAGAAGAAGGGTACAGAACACGTTCTAGCCTGTCACAGTCAGATAAGGCTCAGCTCAATCACTTCACCCTGTATGAGTGGATGCGCGTTCATAGAGATGTTTTCTTACCCTCAGACAGAAAAGGTGTGCAAGAGTGAACAGTGAGTTCACATCAAAACAACAAGCCAGCCCACAACACTTTGCCTGCAAGGCAGTTTTTAGCTTGCAACAACATCACTGCACTTGAGCATCCACTCTGTTCTCCAGGCCTGGCTGCCTCTTCCCAAAAATCCAGTTGTTACTCAAACGAACCCATTTTTTGTCAGTAGAAGATGTGAAAGCACAAATGACTGAGATCTGCACCAGCCTTTCAGAAAATGACCTGCAGAATTGCTTTGAGCACTGACAGCATCATGTGCCAGCTCAGAAGGGAACTGTTGCGAAGGGGACTGTAGCTGATTTCCTTAATTCATTAAATAAAGAGTTACAGGCACAGCCTCGGGTTTCTTGTGACAGACCTCGTAATCATTTCAAATAACCTAACACACATTTTCAGACTCTAATTCTGCATTTCCAGTCCAGATGACTCCTGAGCATTGCTTGTTAGAAGCAACCCAGGAGGACAGAGCCCCTGAACTCACCTCCATGGGTGGATAGGGCTGCATCCCCAGTGTCTGGATCTCCACTGTGCTGTTTGCTGCCATTGGAGCGGGTGCGCTGTACACTTCAACCACGCCGCTGCCACCAGCACTGGGCTGTCCTGGAGCCNGGTGGTGGCGGGGGAGGCGGCGGCGGGGGTGGCTGGGAGAGGTAGCCAGCCCCAGCGTGCATACTCAAGCTGCTCTAAAACCAGAACAGGGAGAGACAGACAGACAGGATGCTGAAAATGTAGCAGTTGCATGACCTGCCAGCAAGTATTGTCCCTTCCAAAACCCAAGCACTCAAGCCCCACTGCTTTTTTTGCTTTGTAAAGCTTTTAATCCTTTTGGCGACAAAGAATATTTTCAGAACATGGATAGTGTATACAGCCTGGCCAGCCACTGGGAGAGCCCAAAACAACCATCCCAAGAGGACAGGGATCCATGGAGCAAACTGACAGGTGCTCTGGAAGCCAATCATTACACGAGGGCGCAACAAAAAGCTGCAGAGACCACAGTGCAAATATCTGAGCATCCAGTAACAAGGACAGCAGAAGACAGCAGGCCCTGAAGCTATCCCGTCATTTATCCATCGCTCCTTCCCAAGCTTGGCTGTCACATTGCGAAGATGCTCAGGATTGTGTTGGTCTCTTCTCCCAAGTAACATGCGATGGGACAAAAGGAAAAGGCCTTGAGTTGCACCAGGAGAGGTTAGGATTGGATATTGGTTGGATGGGGCCTTGGGCAGTCTGATCTAGTGGGAGGTGTCCCAACTAGGGAGTTGGAACTGGATGATCTTTAGGGTCCCTTCCAACCCAAACTATTCTATGATTAGGAAATATTACTTCAGCAAAAGGGCTGTCAAGCACCAGAACTGGCTGCTTAGGGAAGTGGTGGAGTCACCATCCCTGGAAGGATTTAAAATAAGGGATTTTGATGATCTCAAAGGTCTTTTGCAACCGAGTGATTCTATGATTCTACGAAAAGATGTGTGAATGTGGCACTTAGGGACATGGTTTAGTGGCGGACTTGGCAGTCTGAGGTTTATGGTTGGACTCAGGACCTTAAAGGTCTTTTCCAACCTAAGCGATTCTGTCATCCCATGTAGAGCAAGCTCAGACCCACACAGCAGGAATTCCCCAACCACACGTGCTCCTTACCTGTGCCGAGGGCTGCACAGTCGGCATGGGCTGGTCCAGGGATGTAAAAGCCGACATAGCCGACATCAGCACCTCATCACTGACCAAGATGTTCCCCTGCACCAGGGTCTGAATCAAAGGTGATGGGGGAACAGTGATGTACGTAGAAATTTGCTGAAAGAAAAAAAGGATTTATTGTTGACCAGCAACAAGACAAAACAATAAACATAAAATGATGACACTGCTTTACACAGAATCACAGAGTCTCTGTCTTCACGCCCTCTGGTGAGCCACAAGAACTATCTACAGCTTCCAGCTGAGCTCATGGCAGTTTCCAACTGTACCAATGAGGCAGCTCCACAAACGTTTTTCAGAAAGGGAGGTGAGGAAGATCATGCAGGCTCAGGAAAGAGGGCAGGTCCTTGTGACATGCTTCCCCCAGCTAGGGATGCTGGAGAACTGAGGGGGAGCTGCTCTGGGTACAGACAGTGAATGTCAGGCTCATCCCTTCAGACTGGAGTCAGATTAGAGGAAGGGAGGGAGGCTGTCTCATCTTCTGAGTGGAAACAACCCATGTTTGCAGCCCTGGGCAGCACTATCCACTGATACGATGTTAAACTTAAAAAAAAAAAATAGGTTTGAAAGCCCTTTGGAAATCACCACGACTGCAGGCACAAGGGATTCACTCCTGAGAAGTCTGTTGGGAAGGGGAGCTCCTCCAGAGAGGATATTCCCTTCACACTCATCACACTACCTCACACGGGTTTATCTGCAGGAGCCTGAGCAAAGGGGTGCAGGGATGAGGCTACCAGACACTGCCCTCCTCTTACGCCACGAGCCAGGTCACAGCCCAGGGGACAGCAAGAGCCGTTCCACCCTGAGCTCCCAGGCGCATGGCCAGCCTGCCGGACCAGGACACCGGGGCTTTCCAGCAGAGCCAAAGTCTGTAACACCGTCTGTAACAAAGACTGTAACGCAGACAGGACACAAACCACGCTCCTGTTCTGAAAAAAGGGGAGTCAGACACCTCACTGCAGAGGACCAGGCAGATTGAATTAAAAGCCAACAGGACAACAGCTGAGCCTCCCAAAAGAGAGGTCAGTCATGACACATCAACAGATACAAAAGCATCACCCAGAGGTCCCCCCAGTCCCAAAACCTCAGCAGGGGAAGGGCAAAGCCCCTGCCCACAGCACAGTACCTGCCGGCCAGCACCTGGAGCCTGCTGCACAGATGTGATGGGGGAGCTGTACACACTGTTGTTGGCCAGTGAGACGGTGGAGAGGGATGGGGCATTTCCCTGGCACTGCTCTCTCTTGTGGGTCATGAAGGCAGGCAGTGAGTTGAACTGCTTCTTGCACTTCCCGCAGAGGAACACGTCTTCATCATCTGTAATTAAAAGGACCAGATCACTGCTTCAGGCTTTCTTGCCTTCCCTGGTGCTACACCTAGCAACCACAGCAGCAAGAAAAGACCCCTTCTGGACCCTAGCTCCCCAAGGACATCATCATAGCATCACAGAATAATAGAATCACTATGTTGAAAAAGACCTTTGAGATCATCAAACCAAACCATATCTCTCCACTATTAAACCATATCCCCAAGCACTTCATCTTCCCGTCTCTTAAATATCTCCAGGGATGGGGACTAACTGGGCAGCCTCTGCCAGTCCCTGAGAATCCTTTTGGTGATGAAATTTTTCCCAATGTCCAATCTGAACCTGCCTGGCGCAGCCTGAGGCCATCACCAGGAGTCATCAGCTGCAAAGGTCAAACCGTCCCTCCTCCCCAATCCCAAGTTCTCCCTAAAGCCAGCTGATGTGACTGAACCTATCTCAGCCCTACTTCCACATACAAAACCCACCATCTCCCTGTGACAAACTGAATCCTATAGTCTGTCTCCTCATCCCAAAGGCAGCAACAACCAACCTGGCCTTGCTCCCACAGCACCCTCTGCTTTTAGTCAAACCAGCTTCTTCTGAAGCACCTGCGTTATGCTGGGGGAGGCAGATTTTATTACCCAAATTGCACTGAGGAAGAGAAGTAAATTGGACCAGGGCACAGAGCCGACAGCAGCTTGTGTCCAAAAGCCACCCCCTTCACGACAGCTGGTCTTTGGCACCTCTGCTCAATGTTAGAAGCAGAAAGAAGACAACTCAGTCACCATGTCCTGGATGAAGTGCGCATCAACAGCAAACCACACAAGCACGCATCGCTTTGCACTTGAGCCAGTCGGACTCACAAGGCTGCATCTCCTGTCTGATTCACAGTCTAAATAACTTGGAATAACTTGGTATCCACCCTGGACAAGTGCGACAAGCTTGCATGAACAACCTGTTCCCATATTCATGCACAAGATGAGCTACCCAATGACTGGAGCAGTTGTACATCCCCAGAGGACAAGGAATGGCTCATTACACAAGAAATGGGAACAGTAACAAGTACGAGTGGCAAGTAGAACAGCTGCTCTCCCTTTTCATGCCTTTAGTGGAAAGGCACAGTCAAGAGGGGAAGGTTTCAATGAAATCTTAGGAAGAAATGTTTTCCTGTGAGGGAGGAGGCCCTGGTCTAGGTTGCCCAGGGAAGTTGTCACTGCTCCATCCCTGGAGGTGTTCCAGGCCAGGCTGGATGGAGCTTGGAGCAACCGGATCCAGTGGGAGGTGCCCGTGCCCATGCCCATGGCAGGGGGTTGGAACTGGGTGGGCTTTAAGGTCCCTTCCAACCCAAACCATTCGACGATTCTACAGAACCTGCTGTCATGACCATCTCTGAAGGGTTCTCTGCTTGCTTGGGCACTTGTCTCCCTCTTCTTGCTCTGTCAAGTCCTGCTGAGGGCTCACAACACCCGCAGCAACACCCAACACATACAGCTGCTCTGCCAGCTGTTCTGACAGTCACAAGCACACGCCGTAGGAAGAAACCTGCCACCCCAGCCCCTCCTCCCTCTCTCCTGTTGCTACCAGGACTCACCCATCGGCTGGATGGCGGTGGAAGGGTTGACATTTTGAGTAGATGGGTCTGTCACACCTCCTTGACCATCCAATAAGGACTGCACAGCCAGCACCGTCTGATTGTCCATTCCTGAAAGGAGACACAAGCACAGGAGGTAAATAAAACACAGCCTGAACATGGAGCACTCAGCTCATGAGTCATGGAGAGAAGCCACTTGGCAGCTGCCACTTTCTTCTGCAGTGCCACTCCTGCCTCCTTATTATCTCCTTCTACTCCACAGTGTCAACTACCAACTAAAGCAGTGGTCCAACCTGTCTCCATACACTCCTTTGATAAAAGGGAGGAAGGATATGGAAAACTGAAAGAAAGTTTGGTTTCAGACATTTGCTGCAGAGAAGGATACTTACAAACAGCAGGTGTGAAAGAACTACACATCAAATACCTGGGATGCTATGGGCCAGTCAGGGTCACAGGGTGAGTAAGGGTGGGGACGCCCTGGCCCAGGCTGCCCAGAGCAATTGTGGCTGCTCCATCCCTGGAGGTGTTCCAGGCCAGGTTGGATGGGGCTTGGAGCAGCCAGATCCAGTGGAAGGTGTCAGTAGGGTTGAAACTAGATAGGTTTTGAGGTCCTTTCCAACCCAAACCATTATACGGTGTCCCCTTCCTGATGGGGAGCCTCCATATAATCCATGGCGTTTTACAGACACTCTAAATACTCATTTCTCCTGCATCTCCAGTGTGAAGCAAGTAAGACCAAGTCTCCATGAATACCTTTTCCATCAATCACCTTTCACCATGAAGGGGTTGAAAAGGCTGCATGTGTCATCAGACAGAGGAGAGCAGTGCTGCTGGCAACAGGGTTGGCACAAGCAGCTACTGGTAGCAGCAGATCACAGTATTTCACACACTATCATGAAATTATCCCCATGCCTACAGGAATCCTTTCGCATATACCTCATGGAAGCACAGCAAAGCTCCAGTCTGGCAAGGCTTCACTTCTGCAGAGAGCTGGGACCAGCCCTGTGTGACAGCCCCACCAGCAGAATGCACAGAGCACTCCTGGGTCGATCTTCTCATGGTAACCAAAGCCTTTAAAATACACCTCCTCTTCTACAAACAACCTCCCAGTCAACTCTTGTTGGTCAACTCTCTGCAGACTCTGGTTGGCAAATCCAAACCAGGCTGTGAAATGGAGCAGTTGATCTTCAGCTGAAGTCCAGAGGAAGGCAACAGAGCTGGTGAAGGGTCTGGAGAACAAGCATTATAAGGAGAAGCTGAGGGACCTTGGGGTGTTTAGCCTGGAGAAAAGGAGGATGAGGGGAGACCTTATTGCTCTCTGCAGCTCCCAGAAAGGAGGTTGTGGGGAGCTGGGTGCTGGCCTCTTCTCCCATGTAATAAGGGACAGGACAAGAGGAAACGACCTCAAGTTGTGCCAGGGAAGGTTTGGATAAGATATTGGGAAAAAATTCTTTACTGGAAGAGTGGTGAAGCCCTGGCAGAGGCTGCCCAGGGTAGTGGTGGAGTCTCCATCCCTGAAGGAGTTCAAAGCACATGTGGATGTGGGAGAGATACTTGGTTGCATGGATGTTGTTCATGGTAGTCCACAGGCTCCGGAAGAAATCTTTGGATCAATCCTGCAGTGATTTCAACAAGCACCAGCCTACAGGATGCTCTTCAGTCANGAGGCTTCCCAGGGAGGGGGTTGAGTCACCATCCCTGAAGAGGTTTAAGGGACGGGTGTACAAGTTGCTGAGGGACATGGTCTAGTGATTGATGGGAATGGTTGGAGTCGATGATCAGGAGGGTCTTTTCCAACCTGGTAATTCTATGATTCTATGAAACCTAAACTAAAATGCCATCTCTTCTCTCCTGGCTTTCCCCAAAGAACACAGCAATTTGGGGACACCAGGATAAAAGCACAAGGTTAGCAGTTTATGCTTCTTTTTCCCCTTTCAGACATTGCTCAGTCTAAAGACGAAAATAAAACCATCCCTTTTGCCCCAGTGCTACTTTTCCCTCCCTCCCTCCCTGAATTTCACACACGCAGAATATTTTTTGGCCACCACAAGCAGCAGGCACTTCTGTGAGGGGTGAAGCTGCATCCGCTGAGGACACGGCTGCTCTCAGCACCACACAGGGGTGCCAAGTCCCCTTCGATTTGTAATGGAACCAACAAGACAAAACGAACACGTTCAGCTACTAAAAGCTGCCAATTATTGTGGGCTTCAAGAAAAAAAAAAAAACCCACAAACATGCTTTTTTTCTTAATGTGCTAAAATGAATTCTGTAAGGAAACCCGACAAGGAGATGAAGAGAAAACAGAGAACCTGATGGCACAAAGAACGCTGTCAAATGCACCAGGAAACCTGACAAAATAGAGGAAAATTTCTCCTTTGCTCTTTTTCCTGCCACTGCGGTTTGCAAAGCACAGGGGGTGACGATCCCATGGCGAGGCCCTTGCAGTTTGTGGTGTCCCTCACGTAAAGGAAAATAGGTGTGTAACCCAGCTGAGGAAAGAAATTACTTGGGAGGTGACAGGGCACACCAGGATGGGGATACAGGGGCAGGGAGGTGACAGGGCACCTTAGGATAGGGGACAGAGGATGAGGGAGGTGACAGGGCACCCCAGGATGGGGATACAGGGGCAGGGAGGTGACAGGGCACCTTAGGACAGGGGACAGAGGATGAAGGAGGTGACAGGGCACCCCAGGACGGGGGACGCAGGGACAGGGAGGTGACAGGGCACCCCAGGATGGGGGACACAAGGGCAGGGAGGTGACAAGTCACTTCAGGATGGGGGACATAGGATGATGGAGATGACAGGGATGCAGCTGATGGGGCACCCCAGAGTAGGGGGTACAGGGATGATGCTGATGGGGTAGCCCAGAGTAGGGGGCACAGTGGGGCACTGAGATGCCCTGGGGTGGGTGACACAGGGACAGGGGCGCGATGGAGAGCCCCGGGTTGGGAGGGACAGGGATGGGGCTGCCGGGGCTGATGGGGCACCCCAGGGTTGGGGGGCAAGGCGGTGCCCTGGGATGCTCCAGGCTGTGCGTATCAGACAGGGGGGCAATGGGGCACCCCAAAGTGGGGAATATGAGGGGGCACTGGGACGCCCCAGGGCTGGGGGCACAAGGACATGGGGAGATGGGGGACCCCAGAGTGGGGGGCACAGGAGGACAATGGGGCAGCCCAAGATGTGGGGCACAGGGATGGGGCTGATGAGGCACCCCGGGGGTTGGGCACGGAGTGTCCCAGGATGCTCCAGAGTGTGGGCATGGGACAGGGGGACAATGGGGCAGCCTGACATATGGGGGACAGGGGTGATGGGGCACCCCAGAGTGGGGGGCACAGGGGGACACTGAGGCTCCCCAGGGTGTGGGCTTGTGGGCAATGGGGACGATGGGGCACACCAGGATGGGGACACAGGGCTGGGGCTGATGGGGTGCTCAGATCTGGGGGGCACAGAGGTGCCCTGGGATACCCCGGGGTGTGGATATGAGACAGAGGGACAATGGGGCAGCCCAGGACTGGGGACACAGGGATGCCCTGGGGTGGGTGACACAGGGACAGGGGGCACTGGGATGCCCAGGGGCGTGGAGATGGGGCAGGGGGCGATGGGGCACACGGAGTGGGGAGCAGTGAGGAGGGTGGCACGGGGCTGGGGACGCGCGGCCGGGGAGCGCGCTGGGCTCGGTGCGGCCCGGGCAGCGCCGCCTCGGCCCCGGTGCCCGCCCCACCCCGCCCCGTCCCGCACGGGCGCTTCCCCCCCCGGCCGCCCCGTTACCTTCCAGCGCCTCGAAGATCGCCTGCGCCATCTTGGAGAGCGGCGGCCCCGCCGGGAACCGCAGCGAGCGCCGCCGCCACCAGGGGGCGCCCGGCACCGGGCACGGGGGGCGGCGCCTGGGGAGCGGAACAGGGGCAGCGGGGACTCCGCTGTGTGCGGGACCCGGTCCGTGCTGAACTTGGGAAACGGCATCCCCGGGGCTTGCGCTACCCCCAGTTCGTGCGTAACGTCAGCATCAGCATCCCCGGGGCGTGCGGTGCCCGGTGTGTGCGGGGTTCCCTCTTATTTGCGGTACCCGGTGCCTTCGGCGCCCCCGCTGTGCGCGGCATCCCTCGGGGGTGCTTAATTTGGGCACCGCCATCCCCGGGGCGTGCGGTACCCCCGTGTGCGCTTAACTCGAGAGGTGGCACTCCCGGTGTGTGCGGCACCCTCGGGGTGTGCGGCACCTCCGCGGTGTGCAGCAGCCCCAGTGTCTGCGGGGCTCCCGGTGTGTGTTTAGCTTGGGCAGCAGCGCCCCGGCGCGTGGGGCACCCCCAGTGCGTGCTTAACTCGGTCAGTAGCGCCCTGGGGACCCGCGGAGGCCGCCGTCCCCCCGGGGAACCGGGTAGACACGGGGCTGACCCCGGGGTGGCCGCTACCAGTGCGGCGCCTCCATTCCTGGCGGCCGCGCTTAGTGGGGGGGGTGGGGACGACACACAGCTCTGCGCGCTCCCATTGGCTGCGGCGCCGCTGATCCCACCAATGAGAAGCGAGGGTGCGCTCCCATTGGCTGCCAGGCCGCTGCTCCCGCCAATGAGCTGCGGGGCTACGCTCCCCTTGGCCAGGCTCTGTGATTGACAGCGGGCAGAGCCAATGAGCGCCGGGCGCGGCACCGCCCCCGGGAGCGCGCGCTGCCGCCGAGGCCCGGGTCGCGCCATGGCGGACGGGGCGGCCTCTCTGCGCGCCCTGCTCCGCGCCGCCAACGCGCTCCTGAGGCAGCGCCGGTACCGAGCCGCGCTCGCCGTCATCAAAGGCTTCCGCAACGGGGCCGTGTGAGTGCGGCGGGGCGCGGGGAGGGGCCGCCAGGGAGGCTGGGGCCGCTGCGGGGCTTGGCCGGGTCTGGGGTCCCCCTGGGCCTCTCCGTGAGCGCTGAGAGAGCGAGGGCTGTGCGGCCCGGGGAAGAGGAGGCTCCACGGGGACCTTGGAGCAGCTCCCAGCGCTGAAAGGGGCTCCAGGAAGGCTGGGGAGGGGCCCTTGGTTAGGGGCTGCAGGGATGGGATGGGGGCAGTTTTCAGCTGAGAGAGGGGAAATAGAGATGAGGTCTTAGGGGGAAACGTTTTGCTGTAAAGATGGGGAGGCCCTGGCTCAGGTTGCCTAGAGAAGTGGTGGCTGCCCCGCTCCTGGGGCTGTTTCAGGCCATGGGGAGAGCACAGGCTGGGGGAATTGGGGTTGTTCACCCTGGAGAGGAGAAGGCTCTTGGGAGATCTTAGAGCAGCTTCCAGGACTGAAAGGGGCTCCAGGAAAGCTGGGGAGGGGCTTTTTAGCAAGGACTGTTGTGACAGGATAAAATGCCATAGGTTTAACCTAAGGGAGGGGAGATTTACACTGTATATAAAGCAGAAATATTTTTACAATGAGGGTGGGGAGGCCCTGGCCCAGATTACCCAGGGAAGTGGTGGCTGCCCCATCCCTGGAGGTCTTCCAGGCCAGGTTGGATGGGGTTTGGAGTACCATAATCCAGTGAGAGGTGTTGCTGCCCATGGTAGGGAGGTGGAACTGATGGACTTTAAGTTCATTTCGAACCCAAACCATTCCCTTCCAACTTCAGTCATTCTATCATTTCCTTAAGCCTGTGGTTCCTTCCAGTCTTGTGTGCTTCTGGCTGGCTTAAGAGTAAGATGTAGTTCCTTAGGTAGCACCTTTTGGCTGCCAATAGAATGGAAGTGCCATCATTTTACAGTGTAATGCAAAATGTTTGAAATATGTTTTCACTTTTGCAGTTATGGAGCAAAAATCCGAGCCCCGCATGCCCTGGTGATGACTTTCTTGTTCAAAAGTGGAAGGTATGAACCACAGTGCTGTGTTTCTGTGTTACTGTGTAGAGTGCTTTCGTTCAAGCATTTGGTTTTCTGTGTTTCCAGAGGGCTTAAAAAGTCAAAAAGATGTATGAGCTGTGGTAACAACCTGTTCTGATAGCAGCACAGGCAACGCATGTAGGGACACGTACACAAATACATATATATATATATATATATGCATGGGGGTCAACTGCTTGTGCAATGGTTGATAAGAACCATTGGGCTGAGGAGAAATTAGCAACTGCAAATAGCAACGCTCTGCTCTGCACTCTAAGGGAAGCCAAGATTTAGCAATGTGTGTCATGGCTTTCCCCGCTTATGCCAGAGGTTAGCACTTAGGCAAAAAATTAATGATAATGAAAAATAAAATAAGGCTCCTTGGCAGGTGATAGAATTGGAGAGAAGCACAGCCTGCAGTCTAAGCGGAGCGGTTGAATATATTCAGGGGAGCTGGGCATCGAGGGGTTTGTCATCCCTCACAAAGTACCTGTTCTGTGGGCTGAACAAGTTGTCAGTGTAGACAGGCAGGCCAGAGGGCCATAGCGTCCAGGCTGAGCGACTGCAGCAGTTCTGTCGTTTTCCTTTTCTAATTGTCTGCTTCTTTTCCTCAGCTTAAAAGAGAAATTGAAATCGATTGCTCAGGCTACATACACTCATTCCCGGAACCTGGCGTGTTTTGTGTTCACCTACAAGGGGCTGATGGCCTTGCAGGCCCAACTACAGGGGAAAAAAGTTCCATTTCACTCTTTCTTTGCAGCCTGCATCGGAGGCTGGCTAGTGTTTGGCGAGAACAATCCCATCAACAGCCAGGTAAATGCTCTTGTTTAAAGTTTCCGTGTCAGAAAACCCAACTGGCAGGTGGCTGTGTGCCAGGAAACGGTTGGTGTAGCCTGGCACAGTTCTGTGGTTCTTACAGTGTGACTTAACTCTTTTATCATATTTCTTTACACACACACAAGTTCTGTTTCTGGCTGCGCTACACTCAAATACTAGTGGTGGTTACACACGTCTGTGAGCAGTGTGTTCAGTGTGAGAGCTAGGAGGCCAGCTTTAGCTCCAGAACTGCGCTGTGTGCTGAGAAAGGCAGGTAGGCAAGCAATCCAGAGGCGTTGGGTTACCCGTGGTGTCATCTGGGCTGTGGTAAGTGACTAAACCCTGTAGCTGGAACACTGAGTGCAGAGCACAGTCAGTCTCTGAGCTACACAGACCTGAACTGGTTAAACTGATGAAAGCTGCTCAGGTTTGGCGGTTAAGTCACAGTTGCAGATGAATCAGTCAGTAGGACACAGTTGCAGTTTCATCAGAAGTGTTTTTCTTACATGGTCCTCTGTGAGAACATGCCTTCAGTCTGGTTTTAGGATGTGTCCAGTCTACCAAGTCTGTATCTGCTCGCCAGGTGAGCAGGGCCACTCTGGGGCAATTCCAGCAGCAGCATTGGAGGCCGTATTAACTGAGCAAAGATAAAAGTTTTGCAACTGCAAAGAGATGTTGCATCAAGAGTAACTTATCGATTGCTGCATTGGAACACCAGCAGAGAAGCAGGGCTTTGAGGACCTGGGGAAAGCACTGGCTGAGAGAGTTGGGGTTGTTCAGCCTGGAGAGGAGAAGGCTTCAGGGAGAACTTAGAGCAGCTTCCAGGACTGAAAGGGGCTCAAGGAAAGCTGGGGATGGACTTTTTAGCAAGGTCTGTTGTGACAAGACAAAGGGTAATGGTTTTAAACTAAAGGAGAGAAGATTTACAGCAGATATAAGGAAGAAATTTTTTACAATGAGGGCGGTGAAACACTGGCACAGGTTACCCAGGGAGGGAGTGGAGGCCTCATCCCTGGAAACATTCCAGGTCAGTCTGGATGGGGCTCTGAGCAACCTGATTGAGTTGAGTATGTCCCTGCTCGAGCAGGGGGGATGGATGGTATTACCTGTAAAGGTCTCTTTCAACCCAAATCATTCTATGATCTCCAGTTATAAAGGCTGCTCATTATGTGACCCTGCAGCCTGTTCGTTGTCAAGTTATGTAAATAATTTTCACCCCTCTTACCTCTCTTAAGGCTTCTAAATCGCTTAACTTGGCTACTGTATCTGGTCAGGTGATTTACCTAATGTTCTTTGGTTTTTCTCTCCATGCAGATCATTATGTACCTGCTGTCCCGTATCCTGTTCGGCTTGTCTCGGCTGGCGGTGGAAAAGGGCTACGTCCCACAGCCAAAGCAGGATCCCTTTCCACTTGTTGCTGCCCTGATATGGGGGATAGTTCTCTGGCTCTTTGAATACCACCGGGAAACCCTGCAGCCTTCTCTGCAGTCCTCCATGACCTACCTGTACGATGACAGCAATGTATGGCATGACGTTTCCGACTTTCTCATTTACAACAAGAGGACAGACAGCAAGTAGGTGGTTTATTGTAAAACACCTTTGAATGAGATGGTACCTTCCAGCAGCTGAGGGAAGAGGTTCTTCTGTGGCTCCTGACTGGTGATTTTTAAATTAACATCTATCGAGCACGGTTACTTCTTGTGTCCTGGGCAAAATGATGAGTCTTGGCTCTGTACAGAGCAAGCAAATACCCAACAGAAACTTGTTGCAGTCCTCAGTGAGAGGATTCCTTGGGAATGAGTTAAAGTAAGTCTTTTTTTAAGAGAGGCCTTATTTTCCATGCGTGTGTGTGGTTTTATTTATTAAAGAAACTAAATATACTGACAAAATGACAGCCTGACAATAAGTGGGGAGCGTGTCTAATCATGTAGAAGTGTAGGGGGTGTCTGTATGCTCGTAAGGCAGAAGTGTTTTTCCGCGCTGCTGCGCTCACTGTGGTGTGATGGGAATGGGGACCTGCTCCGGTCTGAACGCAGGGATGCAATGTCTTGATTCCTGTGGATGACTGGAAATCTCATTTAAACTATTGTAAGGACAGTTTTGTGCTACATAAGAGAGTTTCTCTGCAGTTTCCCCTCAGGGATACAATGAAATGCTTGAGAACAAGACCGGTAAGACTGGTGAAAACCTGTTAAATTGGGTTTGGAAGGACTGTTTTTGTGTGGCTTCTTTCATGCGCTTGGGCTAAATATGTCCTTCTGCAGAGTGTGCTAATTAATACCTTGTAATCATTTTAAACTTGTTTGTAAACTTTTTTAAAGCTGCTTGAACTAAATACCAAAAACAGTTACGCAACTCGAGCTCCTGTGGAAACAGGCTGAGGCGCATCGCACGCCCTCAGATATCACGCCGGGTGCTTTATACGTAGAAGCAAACAACACTTTTAGCAAGCACTTATGTTTTGGTGGAAGATAAGCACATGGGTTTCTCTTAGCTCCAGAATCCGCCCTCCACAGCAGTGGCATGTGTTGGCTGTAATCAAACTTGAAGGTACGTGTAGTTTGTGCTGAGCCATGTTGAGGCCACGAATGAATATATGAGTGGATTTTCCTCTTAAAAACACACTGCTAGGCCCCAGGAACAGTGCAGCTCACACTGGGCTTCAACAGGAGACAGACTGGAGAGTTGAGAAAGAACAAAAAACTGCTTTAAAATTGATAAAATCAAACTGCTAATAGCCCAAAGCACTTACACTGCTGTGTAACACTACACTATTTACTTAATGATGTACATTTAAAATAATTCCTGAAACACAGGTTTTATGTGGTGATGTCACAAGAGATTCACTAAGCACCCTGTGCTAATCGTTCCCTTATCCATCAAGGTGATTTTAGTTGTTTCTTTTTTATCCCCTTTTTAAAACGGGTTAGTTCTCTCTGTACCCATCTGCTTTTCTATCCTGATTTAGAATCGTAAAATGATTTTTGTTGGAAGGAACCTCAAAGCCCATCCAGTTCCACTCCCTGCGATGAGCAGGGACATCTCCTACTGGATCCGGTTGCTCCAAGCCCCATCCAGCCTGGCCTGGAACACCTCTAGGGTTGGGGTAGCAACCAGTTTTCTGGGCCAGGGCCTTTACCATTCTCATTGTGAAGAATTTCTTCCAAATGTCTCATCTAAATGTTCCCTCTTCCAATTTAACACCATTCCCCGTTGTTCTGTCACTACCTGCCCATGTAAAGAGTTCCTCCGCTGCTTTCTTGTAGACCCCATCAGGTACTGGAAGGCCACTACAAGGTCTTGACCTTGTTATTTCATAATTCTGTTGCTGCTGTTCATCGTCTTTTGCAGCCTTTCCATGCTCCAGGCTCTAGCAGTTTGTCATGTTTAGTGGTATGAACAAAACACTACATTTAAATTCAGGTATCTTCTGAGCAGAAAACCTCAAGATTTCTTAAGTCACTTTTCCTTGTCCTCCTAAGCTCTTTTGTTGCTGTTCTACATCTTCTGAGTGCTGCTTTGCTCTTTAGTCATCCACTCTCTCTGTCAGCAAGAGAGTTGAAGGTTCCCCTTGATGTAGTCTAGTACTGTGATGTTTGAGATCAAACCACATCCTGAGTGTTCCAGGTCAAGTAGGAGCAGAATCTTCTGGCTCTCAAACCCAACCTAGTGCTGAATCTGACTGTGCTTGCTGAAAGATTGTAAACTGTGGAGGTGGGAGCTTTGGACAATGCAAGTCCATGATGTGCTCATCGGACAAGATATTGCTGCAATAACTGCTCACGGTACCTTCAACTTTTAACATCACCAGCTATTATGGTATGTGCTGGATGCTTGAATTTGAACACCACTCTCGGTGTTTAATCAGACAGACCCCAGGAAAGCCATAGAAGTTAGGAACTGGGTTTTTTTAATTTGTAGTTAAATATTTTGTTTGGTGTAGGTGAGCCTAAGGATTCACGTACAGGAAAAACCACTGAAGTTAGAGGTGGAGTTTGATTTCTTTGCAGACTTTGTATCTTTATTTGCACCACAGGACAGCTGAAGCAGTGCAAGTGCAGCACTCTTAGGTCAGAAGCCTCAATATTATTCCATTTAAGAATGTTAATATTCTGCCAATATGACTGAATTCCTACAAGCTTTGATAGGACATCAGAAAACCCTTCCAGACTCTGACAGACATGGCTTGGAGTTTCTCCTGGGCACTATTAGACTTGCAAGACCCTGACCATCTATAATTAATACAGTAGAAAATGGTGCAGGCTAGTTATGTGAGCCCTGTGAGAAGTTTTTAACCTTTTTAATTTATAGCTGGCATTCCTTTATCTGAGAAAGGCTTGTGATTCCCTTAGAGGCGAAATAATTTTCTTCTGCTTTTAGTTTTACCACTGCAGACACGTGGCTGCTTGTGAAGTGCTTCTCTGGCCACGTGAAGGGGACTTTCTGTGCTGCCGGAATATCCCTGTCCTCTAGATCATAGAATCACTAGGTTAGAAAAGACATTTTTGATCACCAAGCCCAGCCATACCTATCCACTACTAAACCATGTCCCTAAGCACTTCTTTTACCCATGTTTTAAACACTTCCAGCAATGGTGACTCAATCACCTCCCTGGGCAGCCAGTTCCAGAGCTTGGTAACTCTTTTGGTGATGAAGTTTTTCCTAATGTCCAATCTGAACACGCTGTGGCATGAGGCCATTCTCTCTTGCCCTG
>WAAB01018599.1:124580-163660 GCA_013389865.1 Piaya cayana | reverse complement strand
ATGATTCTATGATTCTTTATCATAAAAGCCTTTCCATGGTTCTTCAGAGGAACTTCAGCTGGGGAAGAAATTATCTGAATAAAAAAAAAGGGGGGGAAAGGGATTTTTTAGCTGCAAACTTTCCATGAACCGTGTCAGTGCTAGCAAGAATATATAAAGTTATTTATCAAGCAAATATTACAGAGCTCTTTCACTAAAGGCCTATTGGCTTAAAAAGGCTCCAACCCTACCGATAGCTGAGTTTCTTTCACCCAGAATTGTTCAAATCAATGCAAGTTATATTGCTCCTTTTTCCCATTCTACCCCAAGTAAGTTTTTATTACCTTCTCTACCCTGCCACAGTCCTTGTGATCCCGGTACCTAGCCATTCGCTGCTGGCAGAGCTGTTCTACCTGCCATGCCCTGTACGCAGAATCACACAGACAGTTGCTTAAGTAGGGTGCGAAAAATACCACTGCGAGGTAGCTTCAGGAGTTTGCTTGCTTATTTCTGCCAATATCCCCGTCCTTGTTTGCTTTACCAGTGGAAAAGGGTAAATTAAATTATAGTAAAATGTCTTCCTAAATATGCTTTCTCACTCCTCCTTCATGTATACAAGCACTGCAGACACAGCGAGAGATTATGTATCCCAAAGGAATTTGGTGCAATATTTTGTAATTCTGATTGAAATGTGTTCTGTCTGGTCCCCATAGTTTAATTTAGAACAATTAAGGTTCAGAGTACATGAGCTTGCAAAGCACATTACAAACAATGGCTGCAGAATAAACTGCAAATCAATCCACACTAAATCACCCTGAAAATCCCTGCGAACACAACAAAGAGGTCTAGATTCACAGTCCTTTAATACAATCTCCTCTGTAGCCATAAGTAGTTCCGCTTCTTCCTTTATGGAAAAATGTGATCAAATTTTTGGGGGGTTTGGCTTTATTTTTTTGGTTTTGTTACCTGACACGAAACAAGAAAGAATTTTCCTATACGTGTTTATGCAGGCATGTCAAATCAAACCGCAAGAGAGAAGCCGCTGCTGTGCTCTGCTCCCCGCTTTACCTTGTGAAGCTTATTTCTAATGATTGCCTTGCTGCTTTTATAGAGGATATAGATGAGCAGTGGGTACTAATATAATTAAACATGATAAGAGGGTGTCCTGAATATCATGCACGTGCGTGCACAGCCTGTGTAATAGGGCTAATACATGTCACACATCAACTTTCTATGATTTTTACATTGCCTTTATGACGCCGACTGACACCCACGTTCCCTGCTTTTATGACAGTAGCTTTGCATTAATGCTGTCCCTAAAACACTATTTTGAGTGGGTTAAAGTCTGGTTAAAAAAAAAAAAAAGAAATAAAAGTTCCTCTGATATCTGCAAAACTAAGATTTTATTTCCTGTGTGTGCAGACTCCTAAGTCTCAGAAGCAGTAGACAATATATGATTTTTCAGCACATAGTCTCACACCAGCATATTCCCATATTGCATATTCCTTTGCAATAAGATGCAGCTATCAGGAGAAAACTATGAAACAAGCTGGTGCCTTGTTCTGGCCAGGGTTGGTGTAAGATCTCCTTTTCAAACCCTGGACAATAACCTATTCCTCACAATCAAAGTCCGGTGAAGGGAAATGGCTTCCAGGAGAGCGCGATAGCCTGGCCGGCCCCAGAGCAATCGCACTACGTGACAGAAGGCAAAGCAGGAGCTATCAGGATAATTGCCTCTGGAAATGACCACGGGGGAGGGCCTGATCCAAAACCCCCACCGGTCAATAAGAGGCTATTGCTGACGTGGGCTCACATCATCAGTGGTTATATTGGAAAGAAAATTTTCCAGGACAGTGGTTCTGATTTGAATGTTCTTTGCACACAGCAACAAATACGGATACCCAGGCACTGGACGAGGCAGGGGCTGAGGTGAGGAGGCTGGCATGGGGCTGACATGTTCATCAGCGTTTCTCTAGGGCTCAGATCATCTCTGCATAACCCCACAGGTTTTTCGACGATTTACCTTGGTCATATGGACATGGTTTAGTGTTTGATAGGAATGGTTGGACTCAATGATCCAGCGGGTCTCTTCCAACCTGGTTATTCTATGATTCTATGATACGTACAGAAGGCAGCGAGACAAAATGATACCGATAGGTTTCCACATCACCGTTTCACTGCATCCTGCAGCATTTTCCATGTTGCACTGTCCCTCCCGCATTGAGGTCACCATCCCTGCAGAGCAGATGCAGGTTTATGGATATTTGTGCTGTGTGTGGTGCGATCGGCACCCCCCGCGACACCTCCCACCGCTGCAGCACCCTAAACAGAGTGCAGCTCTGAGCCCCAAAATGCCCTCGGCACATGTCAGTCGCATCCCCATTGTGTTCAGCCCATTACAGGTTTTACATTTACCAGTGAGGGCAATGCACAGCCTAGCTGAGGCCAATCAATACGCTCCAGACCATTATCCTATAAAATGCCCACTTATTTAAAAAGAGGGTAGGGGGTACAGACCTTCCGATCTGGTCCAACTCTGTTAAAGTCAGTGGCCAAACTTCCATTGATTTTCAGAAGCAAAGAGTTGGCACGTGCTGTAAAATATTCACAATCCAAGAATAACGGCCAGAAGCAGAAAACTATAGAAAAGGCATCCTCAACCCATATACTGGGATCTGTGCGATACTTAAATTCATTAAAAATAAACAGTTGTTTGGGAGAAAATAAGAGTGCATAAGCAATTGTGCATGGCAGAATCCCTCAAAGCGCAGGCAATAATTAGAAGGGCAAGGCATAAAACCTGGTAGGTGTTTTATTTACATGTTCTCACACTGTTTTCTGAACCACTTTTCCTTCCCCCTAGCTAGCGCTCTGCTCATCCTCGCTGTTGTGCTCATTAGTCTGGTTAAGCTGCGCTGCAGGATTCAGCTTGTTATTTTAAGTAAAATAATTGAATTAATCTGGGATAGCATAATTATTCCTTTTGGGGGGATAAACATATTTAATCTGAGTGCAACGTTTGTTCCTTAACCTGGGAGCCTTGGCTTTTAAGCAGAGCTAACAGATGATTTTTGGAGAAGGTATTAGCACAGCACTTGTGTCTGCGGTGGTGTCTGTGTCGTGCCCTAATCCTGCGCTGCTACTGTGCAGAAACAACAGGGAGTGTCGAACTTGTAAAGACCTTTAGGAATTAGGTAACTTCCTCAGGGTACAGAGCTCTTCTGTCAAAGGTTCTGGGCATCTGTGATGTTAGCGCTGATCTGTGAGGATTGCATTAACTGATTTTCACTGTCACGGTGCCACTGGTGAAAAGGGAGATGGTAAAAGACCTTCTCGGTGAACAAGTGCTGCCATTTTCATGTCGAACAAGGCACTGACGTGGTTATTTTAGCCTTGTGCTCGCTGGGACAGTATGGATTAAAAGGAAGCAGAAGCATTTCATTTCGTAGCTATGGAGGTGCCGGCTGGTAGCTGCTGGCAAGCTTGTCCTTGGATACTGGATCACAGGGACAGATATGGGGTGCCCCTCTTGGGGCTACCCTCAACAGCGTACGTTGTGTAAGTGAGGTGCAGGGCATTTTCTTGGGAGCTGCTCACACATGGTGGTGATCAGGGCAAGCTTCAGACTGGGGAGGAAAAAAAAATGACTCTCTTTCTCTGGAAAAGTTTCTAAATCTTCTCAGTTTGGAGTGGTGGATGCTCAGCTCCCCAACAGCTGCACACTGGGGGTGGCCTTATTCTGGAGCAGATTTTGTGCTTTGAAGTTGTTTCCTCCTTCCTGGCTCTGGAGAAGCCCCACTGCTGAGGCTGCCACGCACCTCGGGGCAGCTCGAAGGGGTCCGTGGCGTTGTGGGGCTGCAGAGGGGCAGGGGGTCCCTCTCCTGCCTGGCCCCAGGCACAAGCCACCCAGCCTGGGCTCACGCTTTGCTCCCTGGGTATCTCTGAGTCTGTGTTTTGCCTCCTTTTATGAACGCGCCTGCTCCCTTTTGCTATTTCTCCTGTAAATGCCGCGATGCTATAGCTTTGTGGGCCTCCACTACGGAGGAAACGTTTTTATCTTAACAGCCAGTGACCCGGGAGGTTTATATATATGGGAGGACACTAACCTTTGGTCTAAATATTTCATCCTTGTTCTCAGCTCAGAGAGGGATTTTTATTTTCCTCTAAACATCTGTGAAATACTTCTTGGCTATTTTAGAGTCCTTCATGTATCAGGCTTGAAAAGACACTTCCTTCTTCGTCAATAATATTTCAGGTGCTTTTTACGCAAGAAGTAACATCAAATGACTATTTGCTTGTGTCTTTTTTAATTACATCAGCCCTTGGATGAAGCGCACGGCCAGCAGGGCCCGTTCTGCCTCCTAGGTGAGTGCCTTGCTCTCTCAGCAAGATGATCGGGCTTGTGGCTGTTCTTGCTGCCTCCAGGGACCCTTCCAAATTGCATTTCTCAACAGGAGCGGTGAGGAGCGATTTCTTCCCTGGCCTCCCCATGAGCTTTTCCCCTAGAAGAGTACAGTTCAGTAGCCACGACATCCCTGTATGCAAGCCTCTCAGGCAGAAGAGGAGAAAGCCAGGTCTCCCTCCACCTTAACCACAGGGTTTCTCTGGAAAAGAGAAGTAGCACCTTTTCCCTCAGCTATTTGAAAAGAAAGGAGAGACCAGACAGCACAGGCAAAGCTGGGGGGTATGTAGCAAAGCACAGAGGGTGGAAGAGCATCCCCTTCTTGGACCCCAAGAGGTGCTCACCCACTGAGGCTCCCCCTGAGCCAGAGGAGGTTCTGGCAGCGAGGAGCTGCGGTCACTTGAGCTTTAATTTTGAAAATGACGTTTAAGCTCCCTGGAAATCTAAATATAGCCAGATGGTAATTCGGAGGATGGTATTTCTGAAATCCAGAACCTGAATTTCAGCTAAACCGCTTTTTGGATCAAAACTTCCGCAGCTTCTACAAAATGTTGCATAAAACCCCGTTTTATTGTATTTGATAGTATTCCCATGTCATGTGAAAGCGCCGTTGTGTAGGAATGGATGCAAGTACGTGGTTGAAACTTCAGCAAATGCACAGATGCTCCTTTGAACTTGGGGGCCCAAGAAAACATCTTGAAAATTCCCCTGACTTGACCTGTGCCAGCAGGAACAGAAGAAGGGTCATCTCTTATTCTCTGTCCTCTTATCTACTCATTTTGCCTGTTGTTTTCCTCCTCCTTTAAAGTTGCGCCGTATCCAATCAACTAGAAAATTTCCAAGCCATTAGTGTGTGCCGAACAGGAAAGCCAGGTCTACCCTTTGCCAAAGAGCAGGAGGACGGGGGCAGCAGCAGCACGTCAGGGTCCCAGCCGGTGGCCTTTCCCCTTGGCCACCACCACACTCTCATTAAGAGCGATGGGCGCTCACCCAGGCCGTGGGGCGCATCCCATGCCACATCCCAGGGTGGCAGGGCTGGTAGCTGCCTGGTCTGTCACGGGGTAGAATACTAATTTCACAAGGGATTTATTGGAAACAAGACTTCAGATTGAATTATGGTGTAATTATGAACTGGGTTTGTGTGTGCTACAAGACTGGGCAACTTGCCACTGGGCACAATCCGCCGTGCATCAAGCAACCGTGGGAGAACCTGCCAGTGCTGCCAGCCCTCCCCTCTCCCTCAATTAAACACTCCTTCTGACTGCCAGTTACACAAATTAAACTGTTTTAGCCTCATTTACAATATCATAAGTGACGAGAGACAGGCTGAAACCATCAAACACCCTCAGCTTTCAGCAGCCTCGTTCCTGCAATGACCATATGCTTGTGCACAGTTGTCTTCCTCAGCTGATCTGATACAGAATTAATTGACACTCAGATTTTAGCTTTAACATACCAGCTGTTAGCTATAAAACAACTATCGGGGCCACTCTTTAATCAGAAAATGTACTAGCTACCTTAAGGGTCTAATTTTTTTGACAGCTATGAGTGATTGCTTGTGCTTACGTGATCCAGGCGTGATTTTAGACAAAGTTGAAACACTGCTAAATACGCTGCTTAAAAATACACGTTCTTTTCACTTGTGGCCGTATGATGTTTGGCAGTTGGCAGAGAGACAGATGTGGAGCTGCAAGATAAAGGATGAGCTGCTGTGATGGTGGCACAAGGCAAAGGACCTGATTTCCAGCCCGGGGAACCCTGCCGTGGCCCGCGCCGGTCCTGGCTCCTGCCAACAAGCACCTTTGAGTCTGATATTTCTGTGATTATCTGGGAAGCCTCCTTGGACAGCTTCTCAACTGGTATTATAGAGCACGAGCGATTTACCCCAGCTGGAAGAACAGGTTTGAATTTGGCAAATACGTCAAACAAAGAATGCCTGCTCTTAAAAAGCAATTGTATCACAGGACAAACTAAGCTGCAAGGGGATAAATTGGACAGGGAAGCCAGTTTTCACGGTATTTGGATATCTCACACGAGCAGCCAATTCATAAATTTGGGCAACTAAATCTCAACGCATTTAAAAACACAATATTTCTTCCGTTCTTTTGTTTTTGCTGATCTTTCATCCTGCTTGAAATTATATATATTTTTTTTCCATGAGTTCTAATAAAATGAGTTAAATAATTAATGCCACAATCCAATAACTGATTATAGAATTTTTTTTCAAAATCGAGTATAGCGCTTTTCACGTACTAAATCTTTTTGATTAATGATTTTTAAAGAAGGCTCGCTACATCTATAATGTAAAAAAAAGTAGAGAGGTGTAAGCTACTGAAGTAAAATTCTGAATACCTTTTAGGAAAAGTAATTTATTTTATAAGCTTGATTCTTGATGTGCGTGTAGGAGATACAAACACGGAAGAAATTTTCTAAAGAAAGAGCAGATAGAAACCTCCTCTTCCATACCCCCCTGAAATCTAGTTTATGTCCATAGGTGAATTGCTGCTGTGAAGCCACTGCAATTTGACTTTGTACAAAAAGGGTCATTGAACAGAAGGTCAGGCAGCTGGCCATTTCCATTTCAAAGATGCTATCAAAAGGGCAAGAGGCAGTTCATCCAGCAGCCCTTTAGCAAACAAGATTTTCTCCTTTCTCATTTATGATATTTTTTATGCTAAAATAGTTTATAGGCCAGCGAGAGAAGGGCTTTGATTCATTTTCTTCGGAAGGAAAGTGGACTAAGTGGAGCTTGGGAAGGACTTTGGTTCAAGAAATCAGGGGAGCTTTTGAGTAATGAGGAGCCATTTGGTGTCCACTTATCAAGAGCCTGGCAGTAAGGCAATAAATCATTATGGGGACCCTCTGCTTCAGCTGAAGACAATTGGAAAAGGTAGCTCTTTTATTACAAATTATGGCTTATCGCCTCCCTAATGGCAGGCCTCAGCTTTACCAATACTTGAGCTTATTAATCAAGATAAACCAAACAAGTTCAGAAAAGTTTGGGGATCCCGCATGCCAACGTGCCATCGCAGAGGAAAGTCCAGTGCGAGCTTTGCAGCGCTGCCTGACAGCCGGAGGCATCATCCATCCCCCCTGCCAGTCGCTGACAGCTCAAATGATACTGGTTCTTCTGGGACCAGAGAATTGCCTCTCGCCAATGAGCAGCTAAAATTCACCCATTACAGTGATTTAAAAATAGGCTGTTCCTCCTCCAACATTTAGCATAGCGGGACAAACAGAGCTGGAATTTCTCACTGATGCTTCACCCTGGGTGTTGACTCTTGTGAAAGTGCCCCTGCTCAGAAAGAGCGTTGGTAGCTTAGTTGGTCACCTTAAGAAAACACATATCTTGTTCTCTGGAAAAAAAAAATGCTTAAAATCAGTTAGGTCCCATATTTTACCCTACATACCATTCTGCTTGTCATCCCAGAGTGCTGCCACTTCATGGAGTTTATTTCTCTAACACGAAGTGGGAGAAGGCTGTCTTAGCAGCCTCTGTTAGAACTGAAATACCAGGCTGCTCGTGGGCAGGAGGCGTGGGCCCCCGACTCCACCGTGCAGCTCTTGGCAGGAAGAAAATACAAATATTGAAATATCTGAAAAGCACATCAAATAACCTTTCTGCACAAATCAGTGTAAGACTTTTAGGCTTCATTAACTCGTTATTTATCAATGAATCGAATGAAGAATGATTAATGCGGCAAATTTTGAAAGTGAATCCTCGCTGCAAACAGACCCCTGACCCGTGTTTGTGCTTGTACGTGCAAAACAACCGACAACAACCCAAAAGTCTAGGGAATCTTTGGTCATCCTCCCAGCCCTTGCCATGTCAGAGATAACTGAGTGAGCTCACGGCTTCCTCAGAGCACAAATATTTTCAGAAGCGTGTCAGCGTAAGTTCAAAATATGTCATTGTAAAATGTTTATACAACATTGACCTGAAAATCTATCAATAAATCTGTGCTGTACCAATACATCCTGATAATAAGAATGCTTCATCACAGCAGGTCAATATTTATAGGAGTAAATCAAGCCCTTGCCAAGGTGGAAATGGAGGTGTCCGTTACCTGAAATTGGAAGAGTTGTATATTCAATTATAAAAACTAACAAGTGAAGGCTTTAGCTACTATACAACATCGCTCTATTGACTTGATGGAGCTGCATCGGTTTACATCAGATAAGTCTGGTCCTAAAAGCCTTAACAGAGCATGTGGGAAGGACTCGCTTGACCTTTATGCAGTGAAGTTATACAGGGCAGCACAACCAGATATTCAGTGGGCAGAGGGGTCCCCTGGCATGCGACAGAGGAGGTGGCACCAAATATCAGCCCAGTGAGCACCACTCCTCTGCAGTGCAGCCCTGCCCTCCACTCAGCACCCAGAGGGGCAGGAAGATCGATGGTGCCAGGTACAAGGAATGGTTGGAATCGATGATCCAGTGGGTCTCTTCCAACCTGGTGATTCTATGATTCTATGTAAGGGGACAATGCAAGACTTAGCATGTGAGGGGAAGATCTTGGTCCTCTGGGAGCAGCTCTCCCAGCCGCTGGAGGTAGAGCCAATACGCTGCCCACGCAGCAAAGAGCTGCATCCCTCAGCGGAGGGTGAGTGAGATCGGGGATGTGGTGATGGAGGGCTGGGGAAGACTGCACAGAGAGAAATGAGTAAATTTTTCCTATTATTCCTCCATAGCTTTATCCCTGTTAACAATATTGATTGTGGAAAGTGAAGGTGAAGTATACGATTTTAAATACAGCTGTTGCGAGTCATAATTCAAATGGGATATTTCAAACGTGTCTGAAGCACGGCAGCAGCAATCAGCAGCACGGGGCCACTTGGAAATATGGCCACTAACAGTCTTCTGAAAAGCACGAGGCAAATTGCCAGCTAGATAAGAGCTAAAGGAGTACCACGGCCTCCTGTGTTTTCCAGAGGGGCCAGTGATGAGTCTGTTCATAGAATCATAGAATAAGCAGGTTGGAAGAGACCCACCGGATCATCGAGTCCAACTATTCCTATCAAACACTAAACCATGCCCCTCAGCACCTCGTTTGTGATGTCCTTTGGAGAAGGAATAGCATTTCCCCCTGGCTGGTTTCTCCCATGCCTCTGCCCCATAAGCTCGGTCGCTGCTGCCACTGCCTCCCGAGGCTGTGGAGGAGAAGGAACCTGGTGCCGGCGGCAGCGCTACCTCCCTCAGAGATATTCTGCCCTACCCCGCTAATGACACCGCTCCGCTCCTGGGCGGCAGCAGCAGCTGATGCTGCTATTGTTTCTTTGACAATAATACAGATTTTAGACTTACTAGTCACGGAGACATTTTTCTTTCTCTCTTCCTAGTGCAGCGTAAGCTACTTTGACACCCCAGGGACAGGCTTAGGCACAGCTCTGCAGTGGGTTTGGTGCTGCAGAGGTGAACCTGTGACCCCTAGCACTGCTGTGGACACGCAAGTAAATTCAGAGGGACCAAAGGTAACTCTGGGGCTTTGTGTTTTCTGCTCATTGGCTCCGCTTCAGCATCACAGCTGCACCTTGTGCCTTTAGACTTAGCTCAGTTTCCTCTTACTGGGAGGGGAATGAATTAAAATGTCAAGATCTGCAAATGCAGGTAGACCTTAGGGTGCTGCTTCTCCCACCAGGGTGAAAAGCAAGGCTCCTCTGACATTGTTCACAGCACTTATAAAATAACCATAGAGAAAAACGTTTGGAGTAACTCAGCAGCTCTTGTAAGTGCTGGAAATTGTCCTTAGGTGTTTCAGGGGGGCCTCCAGGCAGCCCCAGGTTGTGACTCGTTACTGTAAGGAGCATGTTTGGCATTTATGTAAACCACTGGCTCCACCAGATTTGAAGGTACTGGGGACATCAGGCTGTCACCTTTAAGGCATAATAATGTTTTCTCCTTAAAGTTCAATTGTGGAGTTTGTACCCATCAAAGTCACTGGGATTTTTGTCAATGGGACCACGCTTACATAAAAATACTATGGCAGAGGCAATCATTTTGAGGTTCTGTATTACCAAAGTGTAAAACAAAAGGACCTTCCTTTCTACAAAGCAATAGCATGTCAGAGAACCATAAACTTATAACCAAGAATTTATACCTAAAACCTGGAAAGGGAGAAGCTAGCAAGAGGTTGTAAGAAAAGGTCAATGGAACTGCACAAAAGGGTAAATATTCTGATGGTTTCCTCTCAAATGCATTGATATTGGGTTCAGAAAGATTTTTTCCAGGTATGCCTAGCGCTCAGTTTTCCAAGTAAATATTGCTTGTCCGCTTCTATTGCAATGTAGAATCACTAGCCGAAGCTCTGTGAAATTTCACTTAAAATTTGCCGTCTTTTTCAGTGTGAATTTATTCAGGCCGCAGAGTTGGAACAATTGCTGTTTCATTATATAAAATGATAACATTAAACCTGACAGCAATTCCAGGGCATAAAATTTCAGCAGAGCCGTGGAAGTGGTAAAGCAGCTATCTTTGACCTTTGATCTAGCATAAATGGGGAAAGAGATGTTTGTCTGAAGGGGAGAAAGTATCGGGCTTCTGGACCTGTTGCTGCTTTTATTAACACAGCCTCCTCATCAGCTCTGCTCCTCCAGCAGTGGCTTGTGGTGCTCACGCATCCAGCAGGGAGCTATATTGATTGGGATAAGGGCGGAGGGGAAAGTTTGAGGCAGAAATACTGAAACAAGTCTGCACGAAACCCTCTCAAGTGAAGCAGTTAGGAAGAGCACCCTGATTTGCATATTAAGCGTATAAGCTAGACTGAGTAATCAGCATGATAAGCCAAAAAGCAGTCACCAAGCAGGGCTGATGAGTGGTTCCTGCTAAGTGAGCATCAGCACCAAGCCACAGGTCTACGTCTGAGTCCTACTTCAAAGAAATGTCTTTAAGAGTCTTGAGGATCTGGGCACAGAAAGTGTTAAGGAAATACAAAGTACCAGAGACTTCTGATTTAGCTTAGCAATGAGATAGATCCAAGTTTCAGGGTATAAATAATAACGGAAGATCTAAATCTCTAATATCCTCTGCAATCCTCTGTTTTTCCCATACCTGAAGAAGCTACTGACAATGTTTTGCATGAGCTGTTCAAAATGTCATTGTACTCTGTCCTGGTCTCCTCTTTTGCTCTCCAAGAGGTACATATTTTAAAAGGTGTTCCTGAAGAGGCTCCAAGAGACCTGAGGTGGGACTGTTTACAAAGGCTTGTAGTGATAGGATGAGGGGCAATGGGTATAAACTGGAGAGAGGTAGATTTTGGCTGGACATAAGGAAGAAATTCTTTACTATAAAAGTGGTGAGGCCCTGGCCCAGGTTGCCCAGGGAAGCTGTGGCTGCCCCATCCCTGGAGGGGTTCAAGGCCAGGTTGGATGGGCCGTGGGCAGCCTGGTCTGGTGGGAGATGTCCCATGGCAGGGAGGTTGGAACTGGATGATCTTCAATGTCCCTTCCAACCCAAACTGTTCTATGATTCTATGATTTTCTTGTCTGACTGTCAGGCATGTAAGCAGTGGGTTTTTTCCAACTGGCTCTGTACCCAGGAGAGTGATGAAGCTGTATTTTCATTCAAGCTTCAGAGCATCAGCCTGGTAGGAATACATTTGTTTGGGTGCTGTGTGAGTATCCCCTTGCTATGCCTACTGCTATCTCCTCTTGCTGTCAGAGCAGCGGTACTCTTATCACTGATCTCTGAGTATGCTGTGATTTAAGAGTTTTTTTAAAGCTCCACAGCTTGAGCCAAGCAGCCAAAATGGAAAAAAAATATATATATAAATCCGACCATTTTGCTGCTTTTGCAAGGAGAGAGCGAGGAGAGACATGGGTCACCCTATGGAAATGAGGTTGAGACAGACAAAATGGAGCTGCAGCCTCAAAAAAATCAGCCTGCTGCTGAGTTCCCTGCCCACACACAGGTTTGGTACTAAAAAATGACAGTCCGTGACCCCAAGGACTAGGGAAGAGGCCCATGACCTCGTCAGGCACAAAGCACACCAACATGCAGTAGTATCACCCCAGTAAAAGGCTGGTTTGTGGGTCCTGGGGAGGCCACGATGCAGCTGCTGCCTTGGATGCTGATAGCACCTTCCTGCTGTATCTCCCAGCCCCTTTCCTGGCCTGCTGCTAGCAGGACGCAGTGATGATTCCCTCTCTTCATCTGCTAAGTCTGCAAAGCAAAGATAATCCCCTTTTCGCTTACACAGTGTTTGACCTGCCCAGTGCCTCAAGGGAATAAAGCAAAGGATGTGGGGCGGTGCAGGGCAGGGGGGGTGGCTCCGTCACCTGAAGGGAGAAAGCACGGAAAGCTAGTTAAAATGGATTTAAGACTGATTTTTGCCACCAGACCTACTTCAAAGAGCCGTAACCTGTGTTCCTGCAAATTCCACGCACACCGAAACCGGTGGATTTGGAACTTCCCTAATAACACACCAAATATTTCACACGGTGCTAGTGACAGATGTAATATCACAGTTAAAATAAATAATTGGCACTTTTAAAAGCCCTATGTTAATTCAACTGTGTTCTTATGGTTCAGATATTTCTATGGAATAGTCATATTTTCTTCTGACACCTTTACAAGTTCGGTTCAGAATGTATCATTACGAAATATGATCGGATGCATTAAAATTATAATTAAAAAATTGCTTTTCACCCTGACATGAAAAATTTAAAGCTAGTACCTAGGAACAAAGTACTTTAACCTACTGGATAAAAGGAAAGCAATGTATTATTTTAAAAGTGAATTATTTGCCAAGAGTTTATTTTATAAAGGTATAATGACATTTGCAGGCCCTAAAACAGAAATCTTAGTCCTCACAGTTAATTAGCTCTTAGAGGGAATTTTGCACACCCACATTATGAGTTATAATTGCCTGTTTCTGAGTTCACAGAGGGGACACCCGAGGGAAGCAGCACTCCCCAAAACCTGTGTGGAGGCCCTCGGGTGCCTTAGCAGCAGCGCTAAAGATGAGAAGGACGTCCCCACGAGGCCATCGCATCCCTTGAGGTGCTGTGAGCTCCAGCAGTTTTTCACCTCGCACAGAATCCCTCCCTCTGATTTCTCTCTGTAGCGGTATAGCAAGAACCATATAAAATGTGCAAAGGCAGGGGTTTTTAGCATGATCACCAACTAAAAAAATAAGAAAAGGGATTTTGCTCTAAAAAGGTTGCACGAGAAGGTTAATTGTGAAGGGACTCAGTGTGGGAAATATGAGCGTGAGGAGCAGTTGTCTTAGAAAGGCACGAGGTTATAGAAAGCAGGAAAGGAGCAGGGCTGACACGGCTCCTAGACTGCGATCAGCAAACCCATGTGGGCTGAATGGTCTCAGAGGGGAGAGATGGCCACAGTCCAGGGAATGCAGAAAGCCAGAAGAGGGTGCTACAATATCTAATTATCCAGAGAACTTATTTAAATAACTTTGTTTAAATATTCCTCTGACAGGGCTGGGAAGCCCTCCATCTGTCACGCGCACAACCCAACCGCTCCCGACTGGGCACCGCTCGAAATGTGGTTCCCTCAGGGGGTTGATGGGACCCTAGTGGTGTGCGACACGTGTAACCGGGCTAATGGGGTTTGGTTGGAGGCTGTGTCCAAGGAGAGGAAAATGCAGGATACTTAACACACTGCAGGCTATGAGGAAAGGACCTCCCCGAGTCCCAACGCTTCCCTGGTCACCACCGCCCGCTTTGCACAAGTTGTAATCTTAACTGCACTGACGGGTTCAGCACCTAGAGGTGAGGTTTATGGGAAGGCAGGGAACTGTTGCTTAGTTGCTCTGGTTTTGCTCACCAGGTATAGAATCACAGAATCACAGAATCACCAGGTTGGAAGAGACCCACTGGATCATCGAGTGTTATCTCCAGATAGTTATTGCTCATACAAAAGCGCAGCTGCAGGAGCGCTGTGGTGTACAGGCCATAGTCCTGATAATATCAGAGATGGCCCCTTGGCATCTCAAGATCCATTTTAAATCTAATTTAAACCTTCGCCTGACCAAGAACGCCATAAAATGTACTCATAAGACTGTATTATTCATTCGCTTCCAACAGTGCCAAATACAGGAGGGCTGGATAAGTCCCTTAGCAAATGGAGAATTATCTTTCCTCTGTATCAGGAGGGTGCAAGAAAGGGCAAATAGCCCCACTCCCAGTGATTACACAACACAAAATCCAAAGTCAGGTGCATTTATAAATAGTTTCTCTAGGTGCAGGCTTCATGTTTCTCCCCGCCCTGCAGGGAAACTGCAGAAAACGCTCTAGTCCATTGAGCACCTTGCACTGGGCATCTTGACTCTCCAGTCTATTTACAGGAATTCTGGAAATCAAAACAAGCATCGAATTAGCCCAATTGACACCGCTGTTAGTAACTAACTATAAACTGCTGAGAGAGCAACTAGTGTTTTAAAAATCACAAGGAGAAGCTATGGTTTCCTGTCCTCAGGAGCTTTGCCACACAGACAGATAAAACAAGTCAGGCACAAGACATAATCTAATATTGTTTGCATGCCAGAAGCCCCTGTACAGTAATTACAGAGATGACTAGAAGCATCATAATTATTAAGAGCTGTCAGCGTTTCCATTACAATCCCCTTTGCGCACGGCGTGAGGCTCAGATGCCCCAAGACGCAGAGGGCTGGAGGCTGCGTGCAGATTGCGGGTGCGCATCCGTTCAGCCGCCCGGGGTTCTCCCTGGCCGCTCTGCACTGGCAGGGAGAAGTAAGAAAATCAGAGGTTCCAAATGATGTTTTGACAATATACTCGGTTCTTGCAGGCTTTTAAGCAGCTTATGTAAGGAAAGACATTTCTAGAGGGCCAGAGTATGATGTTTAGAAGGTCAAAATCTCAGGTGATAGGTTTGAGAGCTCCAACTCCTTCCTTCACACAAGCCAAGTGGCTTTGTGCTGCAGACTCCAAACAGAGCACATTGCAAAACAGCAATAGAAATTGCTGAGAAACATTTTTACAGCCTTTACTTTTTTCCCAGTTTTTTGCAAAGTTTTCTAATTTACAATATTTAAGAGCAAATTTTAAAAAAATTAGCAAATTTCCCCCTGCTTTCTGTCAGGAATTTTTATTGTTAGCACCCACTTAATACTTTACAAGAAAAAATATGTTACCTGGCTCATTCTGAACTGCTCTCTCCCACCCTCTGACCTGGCACAAGATTCAGTGTCTTCTTCCAAAGGTGGAAACCTTCTATTACCACTTTTCTGAGATAATTCAAGTGATGCAAAAGGCTATTGGAACAACATTATGCAATATTCCAGTATTACATNTACGCAGAAAGGCCAGTGCTTGCACTTCTTCCTATAATAACTAAGGCCACCCTCAAGCTGGTGGAAAATGACTGCACCTTCGAGGAGGGGTGGACAGGACAGGTGACCCTAAACTGACTGACAGAGTATTCCAACACATTTACATCATACTCGGTAGAAAACTGAGAGATCACAAGGGTCTCACCCTCTTCTGCGGTGTCCGACATCCAGCGAGGACCTCGTCTGTCTGTTGCTCCTGGTCCTGGATCGATGCTTCCTGAATCCTGTTTCCAAGTCCAGCTCCCTCCTAGCCATGGACCCATTCCCTCATGTCTGCTCTACAGTCCTTGTGGAGGTGTATAGTCATCCAGGGGTGGGGGCACGACCTTGTATTTGTATATGTTTCATTTTTTTCTAATTATTTTTTATCATCATTCTTCTTATTATTTCATTACAACTGTAGTTTTAGTTTCCAACCCACAAGTCTTTTTCCTCTCATTTTCCTCCCTTCTTTCCCTGAGGGTGGGGGAAAGTGAATTGAGAGTCTAACTGCACAGCTTTAGCTGCCAAAATCTGCCCAGCTGGGGCTAAACCATGACAAAACCATATATTAAAATAGACTTATAAAATACATCTATGTAAAAAAAAATTTGATTTCTCATTCTTGTTACTCCTGTCTGTCTAAATACAGCTTTCTCTCTAACTTACACTGATAGCAAAGCTAGTCAGTGGAATAAAAATACTCAAGATACTTGAGATACTTGGACACCTGAAGATGCTCAAGGCCAGGTTGGATGGGACCTTGGGTAACTTGGTCTAGTGGGAGGTGTCCCTGCCCATGACAGGGGAGTTGGAACTGGATGATTTTTAAGGTCCCTTCCACTCCAAACTACTCTGTGATTCTACGATTAAAAATTGTAGGACAATATGTGGCAAATAAGCTGCTATTGAAGCCATCAAGTATGTTCAATACCATGGAGATATAAATATAAACTACAGACCCTTTTCCTTTCTGATTCTAAGGGGAGACACAAGCCTGGTACAGATCCATGGAGTCTCTCTTCAGCATCACTCAAAGCATCACATCAGCTCCAGTGCTCACATTCAACCCAGCAGGGATTTGCTGTCATCTGAGAGCACCTGCCTTCATTACCTGAGTAAGTCCAAGATTAACAGGAAAACTAGAAGCTGATAACTAAAAAGCATCAGGCTGAAACTACAATAACACTAACTGGTTTAGAGAAAATAAATAGTAGAAACTCCTTCCTGACTGCACAGGGAGAAAAGGTGGGTTGAGCTGCTTGAGTTTTGAAATGCCATGTGATGCTGGGGGGACATCATATAGTTGTCACTGGTGGATAACATCCATCTGTAAGCCCCATTTGCTACACCAAGATATGACCCCCAGCACTTGCTGAAGATGTTTGCAGTCCAGGGCTGCGAAGCAAGGTTGCCCTGCCGTGTTCTCCCGGGTTTGAACGGCGCTGGGTGCGTGCAAGCAGATGTGAGGGCGATCTGAGCTCGTTTAGTGCCTGCTCCCTGCAGGCACCGTGCGGGAAATTGAGAGGCGAAGACATCCTGCAAGTGTCCGTTTCAGCTCAGCCTAATTGGCTGTGGCCTTTCAATCAGGGACTTCATGAAGACACTTAGGAGTGTGCCTGCTGCTCTTCTGCATGGGCAAACTGGAGATGATTTGAGCCACAGGTTAAGAAGGGATGGGCCACCCCACTGCCATAATCAGCCCTCATCAATCACCGCATTCAGCCTGGACGCAGAAAGGCTGAAGTGCGGCTAACAAGACTTTGTCAGTTAAAAGCTAGAGCTGAGGGTATCACAAGTGTTAAAACACTCTATTTACTATATGTGAAGGTAAAGCAATCTATATCCCAATCGCTGGAGTCATTTGAGGCGCATGGGTTGCTGACAAATGTGGATGGACAGATATGTAAAGATGATGCGTCATGAGCTCTGCTGATGAGTTTACAGCAGAAGCCTCTGAATTCACATCAAATGTGTCAAAGGGTGACAGAACTACATCACACAAACTCTGGCAGTTTAATTTGGTGTCAGCTATTAGTGTTGACTTTCAGCACTCTTGCTGCTCAGTGTTTCTGCCAGCAAGGTGACATAGCCTCACAGATTGCTAAATTTCTTTGTTGTAAGAAATAGGGTTTGCTCACCGCCCAGTAGTCCTCTAATAGAGGAAATCCAGAAGGTCAGAAAACTATTTTTCCAGGCTGCAGTACTGCATTTTGTGACCTACACTTTTCATTACATTATTTTTGGTTAAGTATTTGATTGTGTCACTACATGGAGAAAATGTCTATATCTTGGGGTTTTTTTAATTATTCTCAGTTGCTTGGAAAGGTCTTGTTCATATTACGGGCTCTGCTCATGCTGGGATATACCAGATGCATGGGAGCACTGTTGAAGTGCAAAAGGCTTTGAGACCTGCATTTTCCACTCAAAACATTTTTCAAGGCAAAGAGGTGTTTTAAATATATTTTGCTCATCAGACGCGTCCTTTGAAGATGGTTTAGGAGACTGGCAATGGAAAATGGACTAAATGGACTAAATGACTAAAATGGAAACTTTACAGCTTCCCTTTCTTCTATCCCTTTTTGTTCTGAACCTTGCAAAGGATTGGGGAAAACAAAAAGCTACACTACTTGAGAACAGAAAAGGTCTTAGGGGAAATAGATCCAAACCCAAAGCATTTCAAAATAAAACAGTTTGGGTTGGAAGGGAACTTAGAGATCATCCAGTTCCAACTCCCCTGCCATGGGCAGGGACACCTCCCACCAGATCAAGCTGCTCAAGGCTCCATCCAATCTGGCCTTGAACCCCTCCAGGGATGGGGCAGCCACAGCTTCCCTGGGCAACCTGGGCCAGGGCCTCACCACTCTCATAGTGAAAAAATTCTTCCTGATGTCTCATCTAAATCTACCCCTTCCAGTTTATACCCCTTGCCCCTTGTCCTATCACCACAAGCCTTTGTAAACAGTCCCTCCCCAGCTTTCTTGTAGCCCCTTCAGGTACTGGAAGGTTATTGTGTAAAGTTGTTTCCTTCTTCAGCAAAACAGTGTGGGCAGAAAGAACAGTCGTCTCTTCTAGAAGGACTTCAGATGCTTGGTATCCAATCACATTTCTTTTAAAATGTCCAGTGTGAGCACCCAGGCGTGAATGCAGATGTACCCAGACCCCCTGCTCTCAGAGTCCCTGCAGGGCGGGGGGTGTCGCTGTGGTGCTCCCAAAGCTGGAGATGAAAAAAATACAACTCCCACTGCAAGGAGATTGTTTAATACATACTCTCTATCATTCACCAGCGTAAGTTTAAGCAGCACATAAGCCACTTTGACACTGCAATATATCATTCAAAAACAAAACCTGTGCACTCTGCACCGGGCATGGGCGGATGGATAACTCATCAGAGGGAGAGAGTCTTTCATCAGCTGCCTTTCACCGGGTGATGACAATAATCATTTCAACACAGCGTACACAACCTAGAGTGATGAAGGCAGCAGAACACATCTGGCCTGATCTATTTAATACCGAATATTTTAAAAACCTGAGAACATTTGTCGGGGTGGTTCAACACAATGCCTGAGCCTTAGGAGAAAAGGTTACGTTTATTAAAAGAAGAGCCAAGAAAAAGGAAGACAAACTGCCTGTGACAGGAAAGCATGGTTTGTGCTGCATCCTGCTCCAACTGTGCTAATAACTTCACAATAGGGGTGTCAAAAGGCCAAAAATGTTTTACAGCTTTTAGCATCTGATCCAAAACCAACCGAAGTCAATGCAAAGCTCCCGCTTTCTTTGATAAGTTTTGGCTTGTACACTGTTGTTACACCAACCCCGTGCTGTTCTACACAGCACTATTCAGTCCTTAGGTTGTCCTTGTCCTTAGGGCACAGAAAAACGCTGTATAAAAGTGGTCAGCATCGTTACCACAGGGTACCGAGCAAGAAATGGATGCAAAGCAGTGAACTTGCTTGGCTGAGGTCACCCAGGAGATTCAACACAAAGCCACGTCTGGAAACAGAAGAACTCTGAGCCCTCAGGTGGCATTCAAGTGCACTTGGGTTGGTTCCAGCCACAAAGCAAGCTGCCAGGTCTAGAGGAGCTTTAAAAAGTGTCATGTTATTTGCTGGTATCTCACAGGTCCCATATATGCGTGATCCCATGCAAGAACTGTACACAGATACCTCCCAGCCACAGCCTCAAGAGGTGTCTTTGGTCTAGAGCTCAAGGACAGTTTCCTGCTTGTCCTCTGCATTTAAACAGTACACAAGGAGGAGGTCCATCTTCTGTCCTAGCCAGTAAAGGACTAGGAGTACAGAAGGAAAGGCTGCATGACAAGACATGGGGGCATGAGATTTCTTTACCATTCAGAGCCAGCAGGAGAAAGCACTTCAAGAGCAGATTGCTTCTTAGCATCAGAAGGGAACCAAGTGGACGTGCACACATACAGTTCCTGGGGCACATTTCTTCTTTCGTGTGAGGTGTCAATAATGTCCTGAAAAAACTTCTGTTGCATTCAAGTTAAGTGGCAATGGGCATAATTCAGGTTCATTATGACCTTCTGGCAAGCTAGAGAACTTCAGCGAGTCTAGAGATAAAGGCTTAAAACAGAGCAAAATTATCTCTTTGCATTTCTCCAGGGATTTCCTTACAGTGTCGTCTGTATATCATCTGCACAAACCTGTTCTCCGCCTGGTAGCAGGTATTTTTCATTTTCTGTATTCACTGTAGAACTTCTATTAAAAATCCTCTGTTAAAAAGTCTCCTAAGAGCATAGTTAAAAACGGATTAAAAATGAATTAGTGTATTAACATGCTGGTCAGAAAAAAAATGAGATGGAGAAGGGCATAATAAACAAGACAATATGAAGAGACACAGCTAATTGCCAGCCTGGGAGAGCCATGCGGCACATTCCTAGTAAGCTGTCTGTCTTAAACCCTCTGGATCAAAAAGTGATTAATCCTACAGACAAATGTAGCCTTGATGGTAGAGATACGCAAAATCCCCTAAACAGAGCTGTGTGGTGTTATACTTACCGTTCTGAAGGCCTCAATTAAAGGGTCTTTAACTCCAGCCTTTCCCATTATGTTCCCTGACATACCAGGGAGCCCCCTCCTTGCAGCAGCCCAGCCTGAGCCTTAAAAAAAAAATGTTCTTGGCAGTGCCCAGTGCTGCTTAGCCAAGCTTTAGGCCTCCCTCAGCAGTCCCTTCCCCTTCCTCTGGGTCGAATTAACCACCCAGGGTAGGAGCAGGTACCTCGGCATCACCCACCACCCACATCTCCTGCAGGTTTTCAGAAGGGAGCAGCTCTGCGGGCAGCCCCAAGCTCTGCTGGTGGAAAAGCCAGGAGGCATGTGGGAAGGTGCAGGGGTCTACAAAGGTGTGTTGGCTGCTGGATAACATACCTGTCTGTGTCCTACCTGTGAGCAGGGCATGGGCAGGCAGGGGCTGCTCTTCAGCCTCCAAGAAAACACACAAAGAGGAGAGAAAAACCAAGGGAGTTTTTATGGCCTTATTTCTACTCAGAATCATAGAAATGTAACTCTGTGTCTCTTGCTCACATGAACCACAACTTTATTTCTTGTACTAGACCTGGCTCCTTATTGCCATCGTAGTCTATCTCCACAGCTCTGAGGAGAAGGACTTGGGGGTGTTGATTGATGCGGTGATTCTGCCCCTCTGTTCCTCTCTTGTGAGACCCCACCTGGAGTATTGTGTCCAGTTCTGGAATCCTCCTGGATTCAGGTCCAGAGGAGGCTACAAAGATGGTCACAGGGCTGGTGCACCTCTGCTACAAGGACAGGCTGAGAGAGTTGGGATCGTTCAGCCTGGAGAAGAGATGGCTCCAAGGACCTTCCAGTACCTGAAGGGGCTACAAGAAAATTGGGAAAGAACTGTTTGCAAAAGCTTGTAGTGTTAGGACAAGGGGCAAGGGGTATAAACTGGAGAGGGGCAGATTCAGACTGGACATTAGGAAGAATTTCTTCACCATGAGAGTGGTGAGGCCCTGGCCCAGGTTGCCCAGGGAAGCTGTGGCTGCCCCATCCCTGGAGGGGTTCAAGGCCAGGTTGGATGGAGCCTTGAGCAGCTTGATCTGGTGGGAGATGTCCCTGCCCATGGCAGGGGAGTTAGAACTGGATGATCTTTAAGGTCCCTCCAAACTCAAACTGTTCTAGGATTCTATGAAGTTCAGTGGGACTTGAGCAAGCAGCCACAAAGATGGGAATAATCATCAGCATGTAGTTGATGCTGACAGTGTGAAACAAATGCATCGTTCAACTGCTTCTCTCCATTTGCCAACCAAAACCAGAATTCCTGTGCTTATAAATAAGATCCTTGCTCTGCACAATGTGAGACCCTGAACTTCCCTGCAGCGCTGTGCTATTTCACATCCCAAACACTGCTCGTCTACTGAACCAACTGGAAAAGACGGGGGTTCCCAGGGGAGGAGGGCAGGGAGTGAGTACCTTCCTGACCCCTACAGTTGCTCATTTTATGCCGTGAAACATGAAATTTGATTACTCTTATCATTAGCTTAGCTCACATAGCTACAAATGTTATTAGTCGCCATAAAATTATCAGGGCCTTTTTAAAATCCATTTTTAAAGAGTGTGTGACATGTATTAGCAGATCTGAAATCCTGATTTCAAATACCCTCGCTCGAACGTCAGAAACAAAATGTCGAGCTAAGCAACAGTGACAAGGCTCGAGAAGCGCTAATGAAGAGCGGTGCCATTGCCTAAGAGAAACATTACACATTATTAACACATTAGCCCACTAAGGCACTGTGCCAGCTGTAATAAGCAACCAATTTGGCACACTAACTTAGATACGCAGGACCATTCAGAAAATCTTCCTCTTTTTTTTTTTTTTTCCCCTCCCCCTGTGGACAAACACGTGGAGCAACCTGTTCCCATCTCCCTAATGCCCAGAAAATCAGTGCTTAGCTGTGCCCTAATTCCTGTGCACAGTTGGTCACTACGCTATTAATACTTTGACACCAATCTTTCTGATGAAAGGTCCAGTTCACAAATTGGCTACATATATTATCCGTGCACGGGAGTGTGGGAGGGATAAATCATATTCATTATTCGCATTCATGAAATTCCAAACACATGGGAAGTACTGATGGCGTCCTTGGGGAGCGAGAAACAGCTTGTCAGAGATATCCAAGTAAAAGGGGTGCAAAATCAATTATGAAAGGAGGTGTTTCCTGCTCTAACAAGCTAATTACTGTACATCAAGTCACAAAGGGAAAACTGATGCTTTTTATTTTTTTAATGGAGGTGCTGTCAGATTAAATCAACTTGGAAGGGCGACCGAGTTTAATGTATTCCCTCTGCTGATGCTCTCTTTAATGCATTTACATATGCAAACATGTTAATATTCTGTCAGAAGCCGTGAAATAGGGCTGACAGGGCAGAACCTAACAAAACGGTTATGTGACCCCACTCCTGCAGCTTATTTACATCATTTACGTACGCTGCTAACTCCGGCTCAAACTAAGAGTGATTGCTTGGGAGTCGCTACTGTGAAAGCGGGAGCATCTCAGCGGGGAAATGACACATCCCTCCTGCTGGAAGGATCCTTCTTAGAAGGCAAACCGAACGTATAAATTGCTAATGAACTATCCCTTCCTGCCCAGCACAGCTAGCGAAACTACAGATGGCTCATTCCCCCTGGGACAAGGACTAGGTGAAGCTGGGTATTTCTTAGACGGCTTCCAGGTTGTCTGCTGGGAGCAAACAGCTGTGGGGTGCTGCCTTTGCCACAGCAGGAACTCAGAAAGAGGGGGATTCACTGCCTGCCTCTCACACTCCCTCGGCCAGCCCACACCAAACGTGGCTCTGTGGCTTTCCGAAGGGCTTCCACCCCAGTGCTTGCCTGGGACAAGCACTGCTCTGCTTCGTCTGTTGCTCTCAGCAGCTACCTGAAAGGAGGGTGTGGAGAGGAGGGAGCTGGGCTCTTCTCCCAAGGGACAGGACAAGGGGCAATCAGAGAAATCACAGAATCACCAGGTTGGAAAAGGCCCCCAGGATCATCGAGTCCAACCATTCCTATCAAACACTAAACCATGTCCCTCAGCACCTCATCCNAGCTCTCTCAGCCGCTCCTCATAAGGCCTGTTCTCCAGCCCCTTCACCAGCTTTGTTGCTCTTCTCTGGACTCGCTCCAGAGCGTCAACATCCTTCTTGTGCTGAGGGGCCCAGAACTGCACACAGGATTCAAGGAGCGGTCTCACCAGTGCCGAGTACAGAGGGAGAACAACGTCCCTGGACCTGCTGGCCATGCTGTGTCTGATATAAGCCAAGATGCCATTGGCCTTCTTGGCCACCTGGGCCACTGCTGGCTCATGTTCAGTCACTGTCAACCGACATCCATGACATGCCCAAGAGCCCTTGCCTGCAGGGGCCAGCAGGTTCCTCTGCCAGCAAACCCTGGCCTTCAGCACAGCTCCAGGGGCTCCAGAGGCTGCTGGATCAAGAAAAGGTTGTGTCACCCCATGTACTTACAGGACAGGGAACCAAACCCAGTCTTCAGTCTCACTGACTCATCAGAGTGGGCTCAGCAGAAAGCAACTTCAGCGCTTTGGCCAAGCTCTCCAAAGTTGGTGGCCAAACCGCACACAGACAAAAGAAGCTTTTGAGGGAAACACACGGGCTGTGCCTGCTGCAGCTCTGCTGGACGGCATTTGCCGGCTCCGGTGCGATGGCTGCATCCAGCTGTGTCAATCTGTTTCCACCTCTGAGCTGACTACAGCTGAAAGACAGATGACCTGTTATATATTCTCTTACCTTTAACAGTTCCCACATGACCGGAATGTTTCTGGGATATAGATAATAGGTCCACTCTGAAGTCTTTATCAGGGCCAGGTTGTCGCTGGACCCTGCAACACCAGGTGTACAGGGGAGGATTGGAAGGACTGATCAGATTTCCGTTTGTTCAGAGCAAAGGCAGGAGAAATTTCTATACTTAGAGGTAGTAACAAACTGCTTTCCATCACACTCACTTGACAAAGCCTTGTTCTAAAAGAGCTGGAGCATCTCCCACTGCACTCCTGCAGAACAAACCAGGAGAGAAGGCTTCATTTCACAGAAGGTGTTTCAGCAATGTTGCCTCTGAAGAGGAACAAACCAAGCTCCTCGTTCAAGCAAAACTCCTAGCATAGCTCCACTAAAATTCAGAGGGAGTAAAGATTTAAAACCTCATTCAAGATGAGCCAAATATCTGTTTATTTGCCTGTTGTCTTCTCTCCCACTGAGTAAGCATGGGCGACGCCAGGGGAAACCATGTCGTTCATAAAGTAGATTGATGTCCTCAGAGCTGTTCAGCTCCTTCTTGAGGAAAATGCAGAACCTGTGTCTTACACTCAGATGGATTCACTCACTTGTGGAATTTATCCCTTGATACCATTGTCTGACAGAGGCTTTCCTTCACACACACATCTGCAGACAGCAATTTCCTATTACAGATGCTGCCCATCACCTCCATGTTCCTTTCTTCCCCTCACAAGGAATTCAGATGTAGGCACTTCAGAGCAAACTGGGAGAGCTGAGGGAGTCTGGCTCTGGATCGCCTGCAGTTTAGCACAGACCCAGAGGAAGGATCTCTCAGAGGAGGTCTGTGACGCAAACCAAAGTCAGGCTGCGTGACAGAGCCCTTTTCTCCAGCCTCTGTTTCCCTGGCTCTCCTTGGCAGCGGCACCAGCAGAAAGGGGAGTGACATTAAAGATAGGGGCAGTCCCCATAGGGAGATGCAGGGACCGAAAACTAAAAAAAATCAGTCCTGATCAGCATGCAGGACTCCAGGCAGGTGGAAGCTGATGCTGTCGAATGCACCGTGCAAGGGAATTGGGGAGATGGACTACGAAGGGAGCGTGTGAGCTGCCGGGCGTTTCAAAGCCTGCTCTGCTGGGCAATGTCCGTTTGCTCCTCCACGCATGGAGCAGATGAGTTGGGCCTCTGGGAGCTCTCTGAAGAGCCTGCATTGGCCCCACACGCTAAGATGCACTCTCCAGTGAAGTCTATCTCCTCAATAAAGGAGAAAATGGAGAAGATGAAGACATCTGCTGGGAAGCTGTCAGCTTTATTAGATACATGCGGGTTTGGGGACGGAACAGCAAGAGGATCTCAAGGAATCTGAGCTCAAAGAAATAAAGGCAACTTCAAAAGGCACAAGCAGACCAGCAGAATTGCTTAACAACAATAATTTTTTTGCTGGCAATACAATTGAAAACATCTGTGAATCAAATCGGGATTCAGCCTATCCCCCTGCCCGGAATTGCAGCTGCTATTGATTCTGGGCGATAGATCTTAGGAAAACTCCTCCACAAACTCCTGACACCGGCCATTACAAGCGATCCCAGATGTGGAAGGATTTATGGGATCCTCACACTTTTAAATATGTGCAGATTAAAGACAATGCTAATTCTAAAGCTAGAGGGAGATAGCGCTCACGCGCCTTCCACTTTCCTCGGTGCCAGGTGTCACCGCAGTGCCACTGGCTGGCCAGGGCAGAGCCGGCTCAGCATGGGGAAGAGGGAGCTGTGGTAGCTCATGGAGTGACCCAAGGTGTCCCCAAAGAGGGATTAGGAAAAACATATTTAGAAAAGCTCTATCGCAGTCCATGTTAAATGGTGTAGCATCTCCATTAGGAAATCCAGTGCAAGTCAATAATCACCTGCAGTTAACGGTCCTGCCCCAAGAGCAGTTCTTTCCCCTTACTTGAACCACCTTGCAGCGGCACAGAAGAACAATTATCCCCTCATTGCTCGCTGGAGGAGCCCAGCTGCCGGGACGGTGCTGTAACCACCTGGAGCTCCTACATGCCCCACATCAGCAGTGTTATTTTATCCTGTCCAGGGACCCTGCAGCAGAAAGGGGTAGATGGAGGGATGGCAACAGCCAGTAATTGTGGAGGGGAGAAAATACGTGGCAGCTGTAGCCTTTGCAAAGCAAAAAGGTGACCTGGTCCACCTTCCACCCAGGCTAGTGCCCCTAATACTGGGGCAACAATTCACATAGACTCCAGATGGGATGAAATCAGCCCCTTGGTGCTTTCAGAATACCAGAGACTGTTTGTAGTGGTAAACACCAGGTCAGCTACGTCCAGATAGGGCAGCTCATCTTCTGTGGCAAAAGGCAGGAGTGTATCTCCTTGCTGTGTATACCTGCACCACTGCAAACAGCAGCAACACTAAAAGCAAGTCGATGCCATGTAATTTCCATGTTCTTTGTCTTTAACAAAACAGTAGTCTTTAAAATAAAGAAATTAAAATCTACCTGCTTGGAAAGCCAGGTGTGCGGCCACTTGGTGAGGTTTGAATGCAGCAAAGCCAACCGCCAGCTTTTGTTCACACACATCTCCAAATGGTCTGTGAGGTCTCAAACCGAATGATCGATACATTGTCTGTCGTGGTAAACAGACATTTTTAAAAGATTCCTGCTTCATAGTCCACAGAAGAATTTCATTTCCATGCCTATTAAATAAGGATAGATTTTATGACAGCAAATGTAAGATCTATCATGTGACTGGGATTAACTTTTGCTGCTAATCCAATATCTGACCCCATAGCAAAGTAACTAGTGCTTCACATCTCCAGTGCAGCACCCACCCCTGTTTTGCAGCCTGAGCTTGGGACAATCTCCTGGGTTGGATCCTCCTTTCCCCAGGATATTACGAGGCTGCAGCCAGCTTGTCCCAGAGCAAGCACAAAAATACACCAACATCCTCTGCTTTTCTGAATAGTTTGGGGGTGAGGGTGGGAGGGAGGACGCCCAGATTTGCAGGATCCCGTCAGGACATTAACTGAAAACTGTTCTTGCATGTATTTTAACATAGGGATTGGTGTTGAGTCCCTGCTCATCTAATGACAACCCACAGTTATTCTCATACTGTGTGAGGCTGAGCCCTGGGTGCGTGTGGTGGAACGCGGTGCCTGCTCGAGCCAGGTACCAAACCAGCAGGGTGCTCTTCCTCAGAGGAAGGCTTCACTTTTTGTTTGCAGGTGAAAAAACAGAGTCAGAATAAGTAATAGTTACCATAAGCTTCTCCTTAACTAATTATCCAAGTCCATAAACAGAAAGGCAGTTTCCCAGGGGCTGCTGCATCAGGTGAGTGGCACAGCTGCCACACAAATGCTTTAAAACTGCCAGAACAAGCCCCAGCTGAGCTGCTTGAAGCCCCACAGACCCTTCCACCGTTCTGAGTGATGTTTTCTTTTGCTTCTTAACAGCTTCAACGGTGAATAACTTGTAAAACTGCAATAGCTAAGGGTATTAAACAGCTACTGAGGCTCTTCAGAGAATGCAAAGCTCTGCAATTGTTGGCAAATACTTGCGATGTGCTACCTGCTACCACCTTGAAAGAGAAAACTGCTCCCCCTCAGCAGCAAATAGTAAGTAGATCAAACAAGAAAGTCTATCAAATCTATCAAATACAGATGTGGTAATAGATGTATAATCTGCCCTCAAAATGAAGTTGGGGTGGGGGGTGGTGTTCTCTTGCTAGGTGCACTCCCACGGGAACAGTAAACATTGTGAGCTTATGGGAGGCAGAGGAGCNTAAGGGTATTAAACAGCTACTGAGGCTCTTCAGAGAATGCAAAGCTCTGCAATTGTTGGCAAATACTTGCGATGTGCTACCTGCTACCACCTTGAAAGAGAAAACTGCTCCCCCTCAGCAGCAAATAGTAAGTAGATCAAACAAGAAAGTCTATCAAATCTATCAAATACAGATGTGGTAATAGATGTATAATCTGCCCTCAAAACAAAGTCAGGGGTGGGGGGGTGGTGTTCTCTTGCTAGGTGCACTCCCACGGGAGTGGTAAATATTGTGAGCTTATGGGAGGCAGAGGAGCTGGTTGCCATTGAAAAAAAAAAAGAGGAAAATCATTCCTTATCTCCCTGAGACCAAGTAAGAACCCTCTCTCCTCTGAATATATACAGAATCTGCTGCAGGTGGGGCAGCCGTGGGGTTGGTTGATGTGGCTGGAGCCCCTCTCTGTCAGGGTGATGGCATGCTCCTCGTCAGAGCAGCGCGCGTAGCTGCCTCAGCTTAGTCGCTCAGCACACCCAAACTGAGGTGGCCATCAGGGAGGCTCTCGGAAATGAGTCAGATGTGACAAGATCCCCCTTTTGGACCCATCCAGCTCCCCTGGGGGGACGAAGGGGCAGGGAATGGGATGCTCGGATTGCCCCAGCCACTTCTGGGACAAACGTTTACTTTAGATTAAGTGGCATGCGAAGGCGAGAGGAGCCCTCTCTGGCTGGCTGCTAGAGTTGATAGTTAAATATTTATAACGTCCAAATTAGCATAGTGAAAGCTCAATTCATCAATTTGTTCTGGTCTGTTTGTAAGAAGGGGAGGGGTGTCAGGCACCCCGCGGGAGACGCAGCCGTGGGTGGGCAGGGCACGTGTGCCGCCTCCACCGCAGGTCCGCAGCGCGGCTCCCTGCGGGCACTGAGACTTGTTGCCCACGTGCCCCCCTAACGCAGGGCAAAGATGGGATGCGGGGCAGGGATGCGGGAATCCCTCGTCGCCTTCAAAGCCAGGAGTAGCCATGGGGGAAGCTGCAGGGAGCAGCCTGGCACAGCAGCACCAGTGTCGGCCGGCACGAGGGGGTCGGGGAGGGCTGCCCTGGAAGGGTTAAGGCTTTTCAGACCAAAATCCCCCAACAGAAGGCAGGGTCAGGCTCGGAGCTGAAATCGAAGTGCTAATGACTGATGCCCTTCACCCCTCTGTTGCCTCCAAAGGCGAGTGCCCTGGATGAGCCGAGGCCGGAGAGCATTTAACATTTGAACTTCTTCTCGTCTGCGAGGCAGCAGGCCGTTGTGCGCGGGGTCGCTGACCCCCAGCCCGCTCTCCCCAGCCCCTCAGCTGCCTCCCAGCCTTAATTGAATGACAGATGGTCAGCGGCAGGGAGAGGGCAGGAGCAGGGCCCCATGCCCCCCGTGCTCCTTCCATGCGGCTCCGTGCCAGCTGCCCCTGAGGCTGCCCAGCACCGTGGCCCTGGTGAGACTGGACACGGGCAGGGATGGGCACTGGGACCAGGGTCAGACCTTGCCAGCCTAACCCCAGTGCTTCTCAGAATCACTAGGTTGGAAAAGACCCCCAGGATCATTGAGTCCAACCATTCCTATCAACCATTAAACCGTGCCCCTCAGCACCTCATCCACCTGTATTTTAAATACATCTGGGGTGGTAACTCAACCACCTCCCTGGGCAGCCTGTTCCAGTGCCTGATGACCCTTTCTATGAAAAATTTTCTTCTGATGTCCAGCCTGAACCTCCTGTGGCAGAGCTTGAGGCCATTCCCTCTCGTCCTGTCCCCTGTCACTTGGGAGAAGAGCCCAGCTCCCTGAAGAAGGAGAAGAGAACCATCCTTCCCAGCCCTCTGCCACACAACAAAGCATCACTACGTTCATGGAGGCTTGACCGGGGCGGAGGGGCTGAGGCCTCCTGCCTCTCCTCGCAGCGCCAGAGCCAGGGAGGGCAGCGAGCGGGGATGAGCTCTGCAGGGCTCTGGGGCAGAGCAGGGAGGCTGGGCAGGGGAGACGGGGTGCTGGACGTGTGGGAGACGCCACAAGCGACAGGAAAGGCCTTAGCTGCAGCCACAAAGGGGCCTGTGGAAATGGCTCCTGGTGGGACCAGAGCTGCGCCTGCTGCTCCTTGCTGCCCGGTCAGCTCCCTCCCAGACAAAGCTGGGGAGGCCCAGGTGGGCCCTCCGGCTGCAGGGGCTGTGCCGGCTGGCCCTGAGCGCAGCCCCCCGTGCCCCCCGCTGCAGCCCGCTGTCCCTTTAACAGAGAGCCGTGATTCCCACAATTACTGGGATTACAAGGAGAGGGTTATCGATTTGCAGCCTGCACAGTGTGATCGGCGCCCAGGCTCCCCCCCGCCCCAGGCCCACCTCTCCTACTGTAAGCACGAAACCATTTATAAATGTTTTATTTCACTGATGGCCTCACCCTTGCTGCATAATAATAACCCCGGCAGCATGGCGATATATTCTCTCCACTCCCACTTTCCCCCGCGCCCGCAGCCTGCAAAAGGCACCGACGTGATGCGCAGCGGCCCCCTGATTTGTGTGTGTGTTTTAATTAACAGAGAAACCTGTACACAAGCATAAAAAAAAAAAAAAAAGGGTGAGGGAAGGGAAGGGGAGAGCAGGCCCAGACGGTGGAGGCAATGGCAGCCTAATGCACCGCTGGCTGACAGCGACTTCCGCTCAGGCACCTTCTCCAGATCGAACCCTTCGATTGTAACTGAAACAATTTGCATACTGATTCCTCTCATAGCCTCTCCCGATCCATAACCAGCCCAGGCAGCTATTCAAATGCAAGTAGCATCCCTAAATGCAAGGCTAGACTGACCAAAATGCGCTTGTCCGACAAGCAGGAGGAGAAGAGGAGAGAGGGGGGGGAAAAAAAAAAAAAAAGCCTTGATTATTATTTCTATTTTTTGTTCCTTTAACCTTTAAAAGATTTAGCTGGAAGCTTGTTTGTTTACGGCTGGGGCTGTAAGGGAAAGAATTGATCCTGGACTGGACTTAAAGATGGAGCAAAATGGGGCACTGGAGAGATGATTTTTTTTTTTGGTTGCGTTTTGGTTTTGCTTTTTTCCTATTTTTGTTTTTACCTAAGCCACAAACCGAGGCTCTTTTTTGGGGGGGTTGGGGATAGAGGGTCTGTCCTCTCTCTCCCACCCCCTCCCTCCACCAAATGCATCTCAGACCCAGGGAATACGCAAATCGCTGCCCGTGCCTCTGGTGCACGTTGGGCTGATGAAGAAGGTGTAATTCTGGCTGTAAATTCTTGCGGTTAAGTTGGTCCAATAAAAGATCTCTCCTACACCTGGCGAGGGTTTGGCACTTTATTTTTTTTTTTAACGGGACTGGCGCGGCAGCTGCATTTTTTTTTTCCTTCTTATTTTTCATCTTCTCGTTCTCCCTCGAAATTATGCAGATAGATTTTTTTTTATTATTATTATTTTTTATTTTGATTTTTTTTTTCTCCCTCCTGGGGGGGGGTAATTAAAACCCGGGAGGCGATCCCGCATCGGATGCTGCGGCGGACGGCGGGGTAAGCGCGTGCCCAGCGGGGCGCGGAGCGGCTCCCGCGGCCGCGGAGAGGATGCGCGGAGCGGGGGGAGGTGGGTGGGAGGGGAGGGAGAGGAGGGAGCCTCGTGCGACGCCTCCGCACCCGCGGAGCCCCATGTCGGGGGGTTGGGGGGGTCGTTGACCGAGCGGTGCGGTGACCGAGCTCTGTCCGCTCGCCCATTCGGGGCTGCTCGTCGCCAAATTCCGCACCGAAAGCATCGATCCCGAGAATTTTGGTGTTAACGAGGGCTCCGGTTTCCTCCCCCCCCGGTCGCTGCGGGGCTCGGGGTGGGGTGGGGGGGGATGCGGGTTCCTTTCTTTCTCCCCCCCACCCGGGTTCTTGCGGCGCGGAGAGCAACAGCGCGTCCGCGGGGATAAATGATGGGGGGGGGGGGGAGAAGGGACATATTTTATGCTTTAGCGACAGCTCAGGGAACGCTCCGAGGATGCGGCGGAGCTGGCCCGGCTCCTCGTCTCTCTAAAATTCCCATTTGCCTCGGGCTGCGACCTGCGATTTGACCTCTAGGNCGGGGGGGGGGTGAGGGACACGCGTTCATTTCGGTTCCATTCGAAGCCATTTGCCGGTTGTGGCTCTTCCCCTGGTTCTGTTGCCTTCCCCCCCCTTTTAAAACAGTAATTCAAGATGTAAGTAAAAGTGTTTTCATTTTTTATTGATCCCGCTAACATCTTTCATTACCCGACGCGTAACCGCAACAAATGATCGCCCGTTTGATACGGAGAAATTTTTGATCGACGCTTCTCCCCTCTCGGAGCTCCAATCCAGCAGCCCCAGCCCCGCGCTCCCTCCCCTCGGGGCTGCTCGAATGCGGGGCCCGACCCCCCCCCCCAAAAAAAAAAGAAAAAAGAACCCTAGAACAGCTCCCAGGCCCTGTTGAGGGGGAAGGAGACGCTCCCCCGGTTCGGAGAGGCCCGACGGGGCGCACGGGGCTGCGGGGGGTCCCCCCGTTTCGTTCCTTCGCAGTTGGAACCCAACAAGTAGCGGGGGGCGAAGCGGCTGCCTCCTCGCTCGGGGAGAGCTGGAAACCAGATCATCCTCTCCCTCTTTTTTTTCTTCTTCTCTTATTTTCCCCTTGTTTCAATAGGCTAAATAAATGAAATCTTAAAAAAAAATCAAAAAAGCATTTTACTTTTTTTTTTAAAGCAACTAAACAGAAATCCACAGACCTTTGTGGCTATTAGAGAATTCCAAACGATTTAAAACGTTGGCTGCCGTTTCGTTTACACCATCCCTGGCAGCGCGAAAGGTTTTTAGAAGCAGCCACCAAATGCTGCTGTTTTAACCGTCTTGGAGAGCCTTGTTTTCGTCCTTAATGCCAGGGAGAAAGGCGAGTTTATGAAGGAGACGCTCGAGGAATTGGTTTCGATGCAGCCGACCTAGAGTGAAATTAAACTAGGTGGATTCTTTATTAAATGATTTTCGGTCTTCTGTGTTTTTATGAAAATAAAAGGCAGCACTTTGTCATTTTTAACAATGTAAGTAGGCGATAAATCTAATTTTCACATTGATTTCTGCAGGAATTAAGTGTTATCTACACTCTCTGCTGTGAATTGTTTTTGGAAACAAGTACCACTTTCTCCTGGCAGAAGCTGGTTTTTTTAAAAAAAATTATAATTACAAAAATTTTTTTTTTTAAAAATCTTCTTTAAAGACAGCAGATTTTTTTTAAAGTGTGAAATAATTTTATCTACGTGCTTGGCCGTGTCTACACAAAGAGTTTTAGAAAATGCGTTAAGAAAGAGGGGAGAGGGGAAAAAAAAAAGAAAGTCAAATAGGAATTAATTAGAGCAGGGAAAGGTGATGGAGCCCTCGGTCCGAGGAAGAGAGGAGGGGGGGAAAGAAGGGATAAAAAGAGGGGAAAAACTAAAAGAAAAGGAGGTGGGCGACTCTATTCGCTCGTAGCTGTAACTAATAGAGACCTCAGAACCTGCGGGAGCGGCGAGCAGCCCCGCCTGATTAAAAAGTGTCCCTGCCCTAATTGATGAGCCCTAATTGCTGAGCCACGTGCCTGCGCGGGCAGGTGCCCCCTCGCTCAGCACCCTGAGCCCCGGCGGGGGCTTCGGAGCGTCTCTCCCTAAATAATAAAGCAGATTAATAGCGCTCGTCGCTATAAGCGCCATCGATCCCCATTGTGTGACCGGCCGGGCAGCGCCTTCGGACCCACCCGCTCGGCAGCCCCCGTCGAGGGGCAAGGTGGGGGGGGGTCCCCATCGGGCCTGGGGTTGGGGGGAAGCCCAGGCGCGGCTGTGGGGCAGCCGAGGGGGGCCCAGCCGAGGCCGTGGGGCAGCCCCCGGGGCCGGTGTCTCGGGGTCAGGGATGCGCAGCGGGGCAGGCGCGGCCCGGGCCCCGACGGCAGCGGCTGCTCCTCGGGCTCTTCGGGGTGGGGTGGGGGGTGCGGAGCTCTGTCCCCCCCGTCCTTCGCCCCCCCGAGAGGTGCAGCCCTCAGGGAGCAGCCCCGGTGGGTCGCACATCATCTCTCCCCCCCCCAGCATCCCTCTCCCCCCACCTCCTGCCTCCGAGGAGGCGGCGGCGCAGAGTTCAAACGCACCCAACTCTCCCAAGTCATTTATCCGCTTCCATAAATAACGTCCTCATTATTCCCCGCCCCCCCCCCCCCCTTTAATTCATGCCCCTGTCCGCGCGATCGCGGGGCTTCAGCAGATAAAAAGTTTATAAGTTGGTCGGGCCCTTGTTTTCCTTTTTCCATCATTAACATCATTAATACAAGCTATCAATAACCCTGTCGTTTGGAGCATAGCTTCACAGTATTGATCCGCGCGGCTATTCATCTCTGCCATGGAAGACACGGAATAATTTTCGCATTACAGTAGCTCGGATTTGCTTTTAATTCATATTTAAAGCTGCAACTGGCTCTGTGGAGCTCTCTGCGAAAGACTAGAGGCGCCTAATTAATAATAAGTTAGAAACGAAGGAAGGCACCGGCGGATAAATAATTAATACAGACATCACTGTCTCTTTGAATATTGCTACTTTAAAAATTTAGAGTTACCAGGGCCATACTGTAAGTCTGCAAGTTATATTGAGGAGATGATTTAAGAAAGCTTTCTTTTTTTTTTNTTTTTTTTTTTTGCTTTTTTGTTTTCCTGAAATACAATGCTAAATTATTTACGGTGTTTTTGCAATCTTCCCTAAGTTCCTTCATTAACAAGCGCTGCGGTTTGTGCCGGGGGGGTGCGGGGAGAGAGCGGCGGCTCGACCCGGGGCAGCGCCCGCAGCCCTCGGGGCTCTCCCTGTGCCCCGATTCCAGCTTCGGGGAGGTTCGAATGGAGAAAAGGGGGGAGCCCTGAGCCGTCGGGACTCTCTCTGTGCCCCGATCCCAATTCTGGGGGGGTCGGAGGGAGAACAGAGGGGGAGCCCTGCGCCCTCGAGGCTCTCCCGATGCCCCGATCCGAACTCCAGGGGGGTTCGGAGGGAGAAGAAGGGGGAGCCCTGCGCCCCCGGGGCTCTCCCTGTGACCCGCTCCCAGCTCCGGAGGGAGAAAAGGGGGGAGCCCTGCGTCCTCGGGGCTCTCCCGGTGCCCCCATCCCAATTCTGGGGGGTTCGAAGGGAGAAAAGAGGGGAGCCCTGCGCCCTCGGGCCTCTCCCGGTGCCCCGATCCAAGCTCCGGTGAGAGAAAAAGGAGCCCTGCGCCCTCGGGGCTCTCCCAGTGCCCCGATACCAGCACCGGGGAGGTTCGAAGGGATTAAAANGGGCCCCCCCCTCCCGCCTGCCCCGGCCGGTGCGGCCCCCTTTTCTCCGCCTGCCCCCGACAGATGTACGTGTTTTTGTTAGCGAGCAAGTTTCCAAGAAGCTCGACAGGGGAAAGTCTGGAAAAGTTAATCCCCGCCGGCAGCTGTTGGCTTTGGGAGCCTTGGAGCGTCACCTTTGACACGCTCCCCCGTGCGAGGGGACCCGGGTGCCGCAAGCTGTCACCGCGCGGCTCCCGCTCAACCTCANCCGAACTCCAGGGGGGTTCGGAGGGAGAAGAAGGGGGAGCCCTGCGCCCCCGGGGCTCTCCCTGTGACCCGCTCCCAGCTCCGGAGGGAGAAAAGGGGGGAGCCCTGCGCCCTCGGGGCTCTCCCGGTGCCCCCATCCCAATTCTGGGGGGTTCGAAGGGAGAAAAGAGGGGAGCCCTGCGCCCTCGGGCCTCTCCCGGTGCCCCGATCCAAGCTCCGGTGAGAGAAAAAGGAGCCCTGCGCCCTCGGGGCTCTCCCAGTGCCCCGATACCAGCACCGGGGAGGTTCGAAGGGATTAAAAGGGGGAGCCCTGCGCCCTCGGGGCTCTCCAGGTGCCCCCATCCCAGCTCCAGTGGGAGATAAGTGGGGAGCCCTGTGCCCTCGGGGCTCTCCCTGTGACCCGCTCCCATCTCCAGAGGGATAAAAGGGGGGAGCCCTGCGCCCTCGGGGCTGCCGGGCGGGCTGCCTGCGGCTCCCCTCGGGCAGAAGCCGCGGGGGAAGCGGGGGNCTCAGCTAAAAATAAAATAAAATAAAATAATGATTTAAAAAAAAATTGAAATACCCCGCTCCGGAGCGTTGGGCTGGCGGCGTTGGCTGCCGTCGGGAGGGGGATCCCGGCCGCTCGCCGGGGTTATTATCTGGGATTTAAGGAGCGAGCGCACACGCCACGCAATTCAAACAAGCGAAGTTGCGTTTTAAGCCCGCTCCGAGTATCTGCTGATCAAATAAAGACTTAAAGGCGGTAACGATTATTCTGTTAAATATCTGGTACTTGACTGCACAAGCAGGAATTGATTAGCGCACCGAAACGAGCTCCGAGCCGCCGCTCCCCCATCACCGTCTCCGACGCCGGGGAAACCGTCCCGAGAGCCGAGTTGAACGGGACCCCGCGGCCGGGCGGCCCCGACGGGAGGGACGGGGCCGGCCTCGCCTGCCCCGGGCCCCGGGGAGCCCATCCCGGGGGGTGTCGGGGCGCCCCGGGGTCGGGCCGGGCCCGGTTGCCGTCGGGGAACGGCGGCAGCGAAGCTTCTGCAGGGGCCTCCGCACCCGCGGCTCTTGCCGCTTCGCCGTGGGAATCTCCCCCAAAAAACCCGGAAAAAAATATTTTAAAAAGAAAATCTGCTTGCAGGACTAGGGGGAGAGGGATGCGAATCTACAGCCGCTCTTCTCCGAGCTCAGAAATCGAACCCAGCGCGTCCCGGGACTCTCCAGCCCGTCCGGGCTTCGCTTCGTGCTTCTCTCTCCAAGAAATATTTGATGCCGCAAATTTTCTACAAACTCGAGGGACTGACCGAGATTCGCTCTGATGTTTTCTCCGGTAGCTAAACGCGCGGGGAATTAAATATTTTTTTAAAATTAAATTGTAAATTGTACATTGCACAGATAGCGAGAACGAAGAAGCCGACAACGTTCCGATTAGATCCGTGTCAGCACCTCGCGCTGGCCTGGAAAACAACCAGGGCCGCCCAGTTCGGCCTCGAAAGGCTCTCGATAATTTTATTTTGTTTTATTCTAAACGTTTTCCGAGACCGTTAATTAAGTTTCGAGTCTAGCGTTGCTCATATCCCTCATTTATCCCTCATAAAAAGAAACGGAGGCGCTGCTAACGTTACCATCACAAAAAAAAATCAGAGCGAGATGGAAGCGTTTGGGGCTGGGGGATGGAGAGAAGAGGCAGGAGCCGTGCGGGGGCCGCGTGGATGTTTTTAAGCGCAAAATAAAACCCGAAGGAGCTTCTTGCACCCAGGGAGGGTGAGTGGAGGTGAGTCCCGGGCGCCTTCAGCGGCTCCGAATTAGTACAAATTGGCGTCTCTGCGTGTTCATTGAAGGAAATAAATAAACCTGCTGTGGGAACTGTGAAGGAGAGGGGGGGAGAAAGCCACGATGCTCCCTTCCAAGGCTGCCCACGCACCACGGTTCGCAGAGGGTTGTGATTTTGAAGGTGTCCTGCCCGGCACTCGGGTTGGTTTTAGCCCCCGGGGCCGCGGGGGACAGGGAGCGGGTGCCGCTCGCTCTTTGGAGCCCGCACCGGCCCCGCAGGCCTCGTGCAGGAGCGGGGCCGCGCGCTCCCCGTCGAGGCTCCTCCGAGCCCCGCGGTTCGGGTGCTGCGGGCAAAGCAGCCGCGAGTCCCCGCGGGGTCCCTGAGCGAAAGCCCCGCAAGGCTCGGCCGCCAAGTTTGGGGCTCGGAGAGTTTAATCCCCGGGGTTTAACCCCAGCTCGCTCCGCGGGCCACGCTCGGCTCCTGCTGGCACCGGGCCGCTCGGGGCTTTGCGGAGGGCGCTGATCGCCCCGGGGAGCCGCGGGACGAGCGCCGCTGGGTCCCTCTCTCCGGGGCGAAGGCCCCGACGGCTCCGCGGGGGGGGGGGAAAGCGGCGGCTGCTGCGGGCCCGGTGCCTCCCGGCCTTGGCCCCCGCGGCTCCCCCGCAGCGCGGCTCGGCCCGCCCCGTCCCTCCCGCCGCTCTCTGCCCGGCGTGGGTCGTTATTGTTAATGGGCGAACAATAGGCACATCTGCCCTTTCTTCCAGCATAAAGGCACCTTGGCTAACGAGGGGGGCCGGCGGGGGGGCTCGCTTTTTCTTTCTCCTCCTCCTTTTCTTTCTTTTTTTTTTTTTTNTTTTTTTTTTTGAGGGGTTAAAAAAAAATGAAATAAAAGGAAAGCGGCGGCGCGTCCGGCTGCCGGTGGCCTCGGGCATATGCTTCGCCTTGCACCGGCGGCCACGGCCCCGGCCGGGAGGGGGAGGCGCCTCTGCCGGACCCCGCGGGATCCCCGGGGGGCGCCGTGAGCTCGGGAAGGGGCGGGAGACGAGGCGGAGGGGAGACCCCGCCGGCCCCGGGGCGCAGAGTCGCTCCGCTTCACGGGGGAGACGCGGCGCGGGGCGGCGGGACACACACACGGGGTGAAGGGGGGGGCAAGAGCTCACGGAAAACGCGCAGTCACCGAAGGGGCGGGGCGGGCCTAGTACCCGAGAGCCGCCCGGGGGTGTTGCGGGAGAAAGAGAACGGGGAGAGCGGGAGGGGAGCGCGACCCTTTCTGCCCGAGGGGCCGCGCGACACCCCACGCTCTGAGCGCTGCCGCGCGGGGCCGGGCTCTTTAATAGGGGCGGTGACGTCACGTGGAGGGGCGGGGTCTGGGTAGTGGGCGGAGCCGCGCATGCGCGGGGGGGCGGCGGCGGCGCCGCTGCGGCAGCGGAGCGGGGTCCAAACGGCGGAGCGCAGAGCGAGCCATGGCTAGAGATGGCGAGGGACGCGGCCGCACGCCCGCCGCGGCTGCGGAGCCCGGCCTGAGGGAGCGGGGGCCCTAGAGCCGGCCCCACGGCCGCAGCCGAGCGCGGGGGGCACGGAACGGAAGAAGAAAAAAAAAA
>WAAB01018599.1:100944-124527 GCA_013389865.1 Piaya cayana | reverse complement strand
AAAAAAAAAAAAGGAAAAAAAATTGGAAAAAAAAATTAAAAAGGAAAAAGCCACCAGCCCGCACGGGAGGAAAGGAAGAAGAGGTCCGGGACGCCCCGCCGCCCACCAGATAGATGAGCGGTCCCGCCGCCCGCCCGGCCGAGGATGAACGCGCAGCTGGCGATGGAGAACATGGGCGACCTGCACGGGGTGAGCCATGAGCCGGTGCCCGCCGCCGCCGAGCTGCTGAGCGGCAGCCCCCACCAGCACCGCGGCGCCGTGCCCCACCGCGGCGGCCACCTGCCGGCGCACCCGCGCTCCGTGGGCATGGCCTCCATCCTCGACGGCGCCGACTACCACCCGCACCACCGGCCGCCCGAGCACGCCCTGGCCGGCCCCCTGCACCCCACCATGACCATGGCCTGCGAGACGCCCCCCGGCATGAGCATGAGCGGCACCTACACCACGCTGACCCCCCTGCAGCCTCTACCTCCCATCTCGACCGTCTCGGACAAGTTCCCGCACCACCACCACCACCATCACCACCACCACCACCCCCACCAGCGGCTGCCGGGCAACGTGAGCGGCAGCTTCACGCTCATGCGGGACGAGAGGGGTCTGGCGTCCGTGAACAATCTGTACGCCCCCTACCACAAGGACGTCGCCGGCATGGGGCAGAGCCTCTCGCCGCTGTCCGGCTCGGGCCTGGGGAGCATCCACAACTCCCAGCAAGGGCTGCCCCACTACGCTCACCCCGGCGCCGCCATGCCCGCCGAGAAAATGCTCACCCCCAACGGCTTCGAAGCCCACCACCCCGCCATGTTAGCCAGGCACGGCGAGCAACACCTCACCCCCCCCTCGGCCGGCATGGTGCCCATCAACGGCCTCCCGCACCACCCCCACGCCCACCTGAACGCCCAGGGCCACGGGCAGCTCCTGGGCTCGGCCAGGGAGCAGAACCCTTCTGTAACCGGTTCGCAGGTCAACGCTGGAAGTAATTCAGGGCAAATGGAAGAAATCAATACCAAAGAAGTAGCTCAGAGGATCACCACCGAGCTCAAGCGGTACAGCATCCCCCAGGCCATCTTCGCCCAGAGGGTGCTGTGCCGCTCCCAAGGGACCCTCTCGGACCTGCTGAGGAACCCCAAGCCCTGGAGCAAGCTCAAGTCCGGCCGGGAGACCTTCCGCAGGATGTGGAAGTGGCTCCAGGAGCCGGAGTTCCAGCGCATGTCTGCTCTGCGGCTGGCAGGTGAGCCCCGCGGGCCGCTGGGGCGCACCGGGACCGGGGAGGGGGGGGGGGGGGGGCCGGGGGAAGACTNGCCCCCCCCCCCCCATCCCCACCGCTCCCGGCCTCCGCCGCCCCGTTCCTCTCTCCTCCCCGCGCTGCCTCTCCCGGCTGCCAGACAAAGCCGAGCCGGGGGGCTCGGGCTGCGCACTGCGGCGAGGCGGCTCCGTGTGTGCGTGTGAGTCCCGGTATCCCCGGAGCGCCGCGTCCCCCCGCGCTCCCCGGCAGCCGGAGCGGGCAGGGCGAGTCGGGTGGGGGGGGGAAAGCTCCGGTTATTAACGTTCATCGCGGCGAGCGGGCCGGGCCGGGGCTGGCGGTGCGATGCGCGGGGCCCCGCGGGACCCGGGGGGCTGCCCGGGAAGAGAAACCGGTGCGGTTCGCTTTGTGCTGCGGTGCGGGATGCGGCGCTTATCTCCGCATCCCCCTCGGGCTGGGGGGTCGGTGCGCTGGGACGGGGTGATCCCCCCCCCCCCCACCCGGGACCAGCGGCTGAGAGACGCTGCTGGCTAAAACCCTTCCATTTTATTTATTTATCGCCGTAATTAACATTAATCCGTGGAGGTTTGAGTCCCGCGTGGCCGCCCCTGGGCGAGAGGCTCCCGCATTGTCCCGCTCGGCGCCGCTTCTCCTCCTCCCCCCGGCCCCGCTCCCAGCGCTGAGTTTAATACGCCGCGAGTGAGGGTTTGTTAATTAAGTGATAGGTCTCCATTAATTCGTCCCTGGAGAACGCGAGACAGTCGATCCGAGCTGGAGCCGGGGTCACCGATCCGTCTCGCAGACAAAAAAAAAAAAAAGAAATCGGTGAAAGAGCCAAATCTTTCTCCTTTCAAAAGCACAAACCCCCCTGCGCTTCCGACGGTGGGAACCGGGGCCGCTCCCCGAGCCTGCGGGGACCCGTCGGGGCCAGCCCCGAGCCCGGTTTCAGCCTCTCTGAAGCCCCACGCGGGGCTCGGCGGGGCCGGTAGGAGCCGTTTGTCCCTGCACGGCGAGGACGTTGCTCCCTGGGGCTCCCGCGGAGCCGGTTTCAAAGGTCTCGCACAAACCGCGCTCGTTCCGCCTCCCCTTCCTCGACAGCCGCCGCACCGGGAGAAGCCGCTGCGGGTGCCGGTGCCCGTCGGGCGAGGGGGACGGCGCTTGCGTTCCCGGTCTCCCCGCAACGATCGCTAAGGCGAACTTTCTTCGATTTGGAGCGTGTTTGGTGTCTGTGTGTGTTTTGTTTTGTTTTGTTTTTTTTTCCTTTACGGCAATTCCGTCGACCTGCATCTCCGCTCATTTGCATCGATCGATATTGGAAACAACCCCTCGCTCCGGATGCCGCTGGCATCCCCCCCCCCCCCCTCCTCCTCCTCCCCGGCCCTGCCCGCCGGGAGGCTCCGCCAGCCCCGGGCTCCCCCGCGGGGAACCGGCCCCGCTCCGCGCAGCTGCCGCCCCGGAGAGCCCCATTGTTCGCTCCTTCCCTTCCTCCCGCAGCCCTCGCCTAAACGGATCCCGGTAATCCCGTTAGAGAGGGACAAAGCCTCATTATTCCACCCCCAAACGGAGCCCCGGAGCCGGCACCTCGCACCCCACGGCCTCCCCGGGGCTCCCCCCGGGGCTCTNCCCCCCCCTCTTCCACGGGCTGGAGATGCATCAGGTATCGATTTTATTTGGTGCAGGTTTTTAATGTGTGATGATCTTCCTAAGTGGTAAAAATCCGGGCCCCCCCCCCCGATTGATATCGACGTGCGAACATCAATTCGAAATATCATAAATTACTCCGGCGGACGCAAATTAAATTTCACATCCAAATTATAACTCGCTCCCGGGCGTTTAAAGAATTATCGGGGAGGGAGAGAGAGGGAGAGAGATACCCGGAGCGGAGCCATCGCCGCCTTCATCTCTTCCCTTTCTCATTTCCCGGAGGCTGCGAGGTAGCGGGGGATGGAACCTGCTTATTTTTAGGCCTGGGAGCCTTGGCCAGCACTTTATCTGGAGTATTTGCCCCTTCCAGCCGTCCCTGGGGTTTGGGCTGGTTTTTTTTTCTACCTCCCAGATTACAGAAGCTCCGACAAATAGAGGAAAAAAAAATTGGTGGTTACATGGAAGCGGGATTGAGGTCTTGACACTTGCTGGGCTGTCTCTTGAAATGTAAGCAGAACTGCTAATTGCGAGGCTGACCTCTTCCAGCCTCCATCTTATTCATCCCATCTTCCTTCTCCTCCCTGCTCCCTTTCCTTTGTCTGTCCCCCCCCCCCTCCCTCTCTCTCTCCCCCTCGGCCTCTGAATATTTATCTATTTGGCTGTTTCTCCCTTAGTTCGTCTTCCCCTCCCCTCCCACTGACATTTGGGAGGGCAGAGAAGGGGTACAGAAAAGATAAATACAATTTTAAAATGACAAAAAAGACAAAAATGACAAAAAAGACAAAAATGACAAAAAACCAAACGGTGCAGCCCTTCTTGCAGCCGCCTGGGATTTAAGGGTGAATTTATTTCAGGTTATATTCGTAATGGGGGGACCAGAGGAGGGGGAATATAAGGGGATAAAGAAAGCAAAAACTGACACGCCTTATTCGGGGAAAAAAAAGGAGAAAAACCCAATCTGCTTTGAACCATTCGTTGTTCCAAACGCATCTGCCCGAGGCACAAGCTGCCCCGGCGGGGCGGGAGGGGAGCGCCCGAGGGACAAACGGTTCGGGAAGGGGCGAGGGGGGTAGGAGGGACCCCAGAGGCCCCTCGGCTTCTCCTGCCAGGGGCTCCCCCTGAGCCAGAGCATCCCGAGGGGCTCCTTCCCCCCCGGCTTTCCCGAGGGGAGCGGGGGCCGAGGAGGAGGGAGGAGGTGACCCAGCCCTCCGGGGCCGCTCAGCGTTCGCCTGCCACCCGACTCTTTATTTCTCACGTTTGCATCTTTCTCTCTCTCTCTCCCTTCCTCTGTCCCTTTCTCCTTCTTAAAGCGAATCCGGGCCGAGCCGAAGCCTTGGGAAGCCGGGGAGAAATTCTCGCCCAATTAACTATAAAGAAATCGATGCCGCAATCAGAGCGTTTTTCCACGTTAAATATGGAACCGAACGAAGAGCGTTCGCCCCGCTGGGCCCGCCGCCCCCCCCCCAGCGTGAGCCCGGGAGGGTCGGTGCCGCCCCGGCCCCGGTCGCCTCATTAGGGCCTGTTTAATATTTACCCGGCGGGGACTTTGCATAAACTCATTTGCATCGGGGAGGCGGAGGGCACCCACCGGCGGTTCCACCGGGCCCCGTTCCGCGCCCCGCGGGCGGCGCTGGGGCTGAACCGCGGAGCCCCGGAACCCCGGAGCTCCGGAACCCCGGAACCTCGGAACCCCGACCCGGGGGGACCCGAGGCCGCTCTCGCCCCGTCGGGCGCTGGGAGCCGCGTTTGTTTGCCGCCCGCGGCCTTGCGGCGCGATTGATTTACAGCCGCGTTTGCCCTTGGTTAATGTTTGCCCAGCGGGAGGCGGGGGAGCGGGGCCGGGGAGCCGCGCTCCCCCGCACCGGGCCCGGCCCCGCGGAACCCCGCGGCTCGTTTGTTCGTTCGTTTGTTTGTTTGTTTTAATTACCCGCCGCGTGGCGGGGAGGCGCCGGGGGACGGGAGGGGGGGTGTGCCCTGCTCCCTCCCTCGCTGCAGTTCGGACGAAACAGCCTCGAAATGGGGTCGCTCCCGCCCGCCTGGGCCGCCCCGTCTGGCCGCCCGGGACCACCGAGCCGCCCTCGGTTCCCGGGGGCTCTGCGCCATCTACTGACCGGCAGCCCCGCCGGCCCGGGCACGGCGCCCGCGGAGGGAAGCGGCGGTTTCCCCGGCTCTGGGAACGGCGGCTCCGTCGAGCTCCGCGGGGTCGGGGCGCCCCGCGCTGAGTCCCGGCGGCCGCCGGTGCCGCGGGAGGGAGCGCGCGGGTTCAGCACCGCGGACAGCTCCCCGCTCCGCCCCTGGACACCGGGAGCCGGACCCGCCGGGAGCCGCTTTGGGATCAGGGAGCGAGAACCCCTCGTCGGGCCTGGGAAACGCCAGGGAGCCGCCTCCAGCCATCGCGGGCGCCGAGACAAAGCCGGTTCCAGAGTAGATCCCCCGCTCCCATGCATATGGATCCGTTTTCCCAGAGATCTTATGCATATTCTATCGCTTCCCGAGGGCTTATTTTAATGTTATGATGAACGCCGCAACGGTCTAAACTCCGGCTGGTTTGGAGCTGGCTCCTGCTCTCTGCTTAGCCTTGAGTTTGAGATAGAAACTTCCAACGGGGGGGATTCCAGAAGAGGCGTCTGCTCAGCACGGATCGCGCGTTACCGGCTTCAGAGAACAAACTCTCCGTCTGACTTTTTAAAAAAAATACGGTTAGTTAGATGAAACTTAACTCTGCTTTAGTTTAAACCTAAAATATCCCACGTTCTGTAACTTCTCCCATCACCGGCGGCCCCGCTCCCGGTCCAGCCCCGCCGTTCAGGGGACGAGCCTGTTCCACGGGGACCCCCCGCAGCATCGATTCTGCCAAGAGCAGCCGGTAACCAGCGCTGCGGGGCGGGCTCGGAGGGGCTGCGGGTCCCCGCCGGGCGCCCCGAGGGCTTTCGGGGTCGAGCGGCTCCTTCCCCGCCCCGAGGGGGCAGAGGGGGAGCAGGAGGATCCCCGCAACCCCCCGCAACGAAGGACAAATTCGTTCCGAGAGGGACCCGAATCGCCTCTTTAGCGCAGGAGCCTTCGCTGAAGCGCTGGCGGCTCCAACCGGAGGGCACCGGGCACCGAGGGAGCTTCTCCCGGGGACCGAGCCCGGGCGCCTCCAACCATCGAAACGATAAATGTCGATTCGCTTTTCAAAATGTGAATCTGCCCGGATAAATCACGCCCTGACAGCGAAGGGGCCGGCGCTCAGGGTCTTTCTTGGGAAATGCAGCTTATTGAGCCGTTTTACTTAAGAGGGAGCCGGGTTTATGATGCTGAAAGAGTCGTTTATACGGACAATTTATTAGCTCGGCAGCAGTTTTGATTTTTTTTTCCCCCCCCGTTTCAGGAGGAGGGGGAGTCTCAGCGGTGATTTAGAGCAATTAAACCGCGATGGATTGTTTGCGGGGCTAACTAAACGCTTGCGGGGCGAGGACTTGCTGTCAGGCTTTTAGAAACGCCGCTGCTGCTCCAAAGAGCTAAAACACTTCAACCGGACCCCGCGGGGGGCTCCTCCTTAGCGACTCCGGCTCGGTGACCCGCTCTGAGGTGACAGATACCGCTCAGGTGCGGCGACAACCACGTGCGAGCGCCCCGGCTCTGCGGGAAGGAGCGACCCGGGGCAAATATCGCGGGTGGATCCCCCGCAGGCAGCCAACCCGCCCCCCCCCGAGGAGAACGAAGCTCTTCGTGTCGTTATTTCTGCTTCGTTCGAGACGTATGTCGCTATTTCCAATATAGTTTGCAAACCTCACCGAGGGCTTAAGCGTTTGGAGCGGCCGTAGGGAACGAGCTCGAGGAGCCGTCGGGGTTTTGGGTCGATTCGAAAAGCCTCAGCGCCCCGGGGGGGGGGGGGGGTGTCGGCCGAGGGGCGCGTCGCTTCCACCGCTCGGAAAGTCGCGGCTCAGCGGCAGAAACGGGCTCGGCGGCGGCCCGGGGAGCAGCGGGGCGGGGGCGCTTTAAGGCCCCGCGGGAGGGAGCGGGGCGGGGCGAGGGGCGGGGCCGGCGGCCTCCCCGGGAGCGGCCCTGCGGGGACCCGGCGGAGCCGTGCGGAGCGGAGCGGAGAGGAGAGCTGGAGCCGAGCGGGGCAGCGCGGGTGCGGAGCCGTGTGGGGGCGAGGCAGGGCGGTGCGGAGCGGCGCAGCGCGGGTGCGGAGCTGTGCGGTGCAGGTGCGGTGCGGGGCTGTGCAATGCAGCGCGGGTGCGGAGCTGTGCAATGCAAGGCGATGCAGGGTGGTGGGAAGATGTGCGGTGCAGGTGCGCAGCGGTGCGGAGCCGTGCGGTGGCAGCACTGGTGCGGAGCTGTGTGATGCAGCACGATGCGATGCAGGGCAGCGCGGGTGCGGAGAGGTGCAATGCAGGGCGATGCGGTGCAGGTGCGGTGCAGCGCGGGTGCGGAGCGGTGCAAGGCAGGGCGGTAGGGTGTGGGACAGCGCGGGTGCGGAGCGGTGCAAGGCAGGGCGACGCGGTGCGATGCAGGGTGGTGGGAGGGTGTGCGGTGCAGGTGCGGTGCGGGGTAGCGCGGGTGCGGAGCGTGGATGCGCAGCGGTGCGGGCAGCGGCGAGGAGCGGGCGCCCCCTAGGGGCCGGGAGCTGCCGCTGCCGGTGTGGGGGGGGGTAGGCGGACACGGGCTAAAGCGATGAAAACATTGATGTCGTCGCAAAAATCGTTCATTAAGGCAATTTAATCTTTTCTATTAAACGTCCTTTCAATTCATTTGGGGTAATTAAGATGCAGTTGAAGCGATTAAATTCTAATTACTTATGCTAGATGAAGAAATATTTGTCACGGGGATATGGTTAACTAAAGACCCAGCTAAAGAAATTTAACATTTGCTTTAAATGATATCGCAGGAGAATCAGGTGCTTTCCTCACCTGATCCACTTAGCGACGTGCTCAGGTTTTAGTGATTGGTAGGAATGGTTGGACTTGATTATCCAGTGGGTCTTTTCCAACCTGGTGATTCTATGATTCTGTGATTCTCTGCAGTGGGGATGTCAACTCACTCAGATCCATCATAGAATCATAGAATCACCAGGTTGGAAGAGACCCACCGGATCATCGAGTCCAACCATTCCCACCAATCTCTAAACCATGTCCCTCAGCACCTCGTCCACCTGCACCTTAAACACCAGGGAAGGCGAGTCAACCCCCGCCCTGGGCAGCCTGTTCCAGTGCCAAATGACCCTTTCTGTGAAAATTTTTTTCCTTATGTCGAGTCTGAACCTCTCCTGGTGGAGCTTGAGGCCATTCCCTCTTGTCCTGTCCCCTGTCACTTGGGAGAAGAGCCCAGCTCCCTCCTCTCCACAACCTCCTTTCAGGTAGTTAGAGAGAGCAATGAGGTCTCCCCTCAGCCTCCTAAACAGTTCCAAACTGTTGAGTCAGCGCTCCTGAGTCAGGTCAAGTTTATTATTCCAGAGGCAGCAAATTAAGGTCCTTCATTTAAATACAGCACACGGGAGTGAGGTGTTTACCATTCAGTCTCAGCTGGGATCTGTACGTTGCTGGCTGATGTCATTCTCTGAGCTGCCCATGTAGGAACATCTTTTTATCTCTTTTCATGTTACGGAACAACAAAGGAGTGTCGCCTCTTCTTGATGATAGAGAAATAAGATACAGATCAAATGACCTCTGAGCAGAGGGACACAGCCACGCTCTAAATAAAGCATAAATAAAAAACACCGGAGACACAAGGGCAAAATGCTGAGTGATGCCAGGAAAGATGTTGAACGGGTCCAGAGGAGGCTACAAGGATGATCAGAGGGCTGGAGCACCTTCCGTGTGAGGACAGGCTGAGAGAGTTGGGGTTGTTTGGCGCTTAGGAGACCTTAGAGCAGCTTCCAGTACCTGAAGGGGCTACAAGAAAGCTGGGGAAGGACTGTTTACAAAGGCTTGTGGTGACAGGATGAGGGACAATGGGGATAAACTCAAGAGGGGCAGATTGGGACTAGACATAAGGAGGAATTTCTCCACTCTGAAAGTGGTGAGGCCCTGGCCCAGGTTGCCCAGGGAAGCTGTAGCTGCCCCATCCCTGGAGGGGTTCAAGGCCAGGTTGGATGGGCCTTGAGCAACCTGATGCAGGGGGGTTGGAACTGGATGGGCTTTAAGGTCCCTTCCAGCCCAAACTATTCTATGAATATTAAGAAGTAATTTAGCGCAGGTTCAGACCTTTCAGAATAGCCCATACTCCCTTCAGTGGAAAGGGGAGTTTTGGCGAGCAACCAGTGAACTGTGTCACCTCTGCAGGCTTTCATCACTGACATGTGCATGGCCTTATTTTATGGTGGGTTGAAGCTTTTGGGAATGCTCTTTGCAGCATCAGTGCTGTGTGTTACCTTATGCCATGGGAGGGCCCTGTCTCCAGGCCTCTCAAAGGCCCTCGGACAGTGACAAGCGAGATGTGGGGGACCCATGAAAGTGAATGGGACACAGCAGCTGTGGTTATTCATCCAGGCCGGGTTGCATAGTGAAGTCTGCCCTCAGGCAGCATGTGTCTTACAGGATCCTTATCTTGTGCTCATATTCCCCCAGTTATGAAGTTTCTGATAATTAGGAAAGATCTATCATCTGTGTCTGTCTCTCCGCGCTCCAGAGGTGTTATTCACGTGATAAGGGTGGAGCTTATCATGCTGTATGATCATCAATGTGAATTTACTGTAAGCTTTGGGCTGCTTGCTTCCACAGAGCAGCCTGGGCAATTAGGGATATGTCTGATGGTCAAAGGCCTTAAGAACCTCCAACCTTCTATCCTCATGCCTTTTGCACCCAAAGGTAGAGCCTCCTTCAGAAGAATATCCTCCTGATAGTCTCTAGCTTGTACAAGTGAAGAGTTTCCACTCTTTGGAAATGTTATTAGTTATTTTGTGTTGCTTCAAAATTAGAAGCAGATGCTTTAGAAGGAGATTCCCGGTTTCCTAGAAGGCACAGTTCAGACTGTAGCTGAGGAGGGTCCCAGCCTTTATAGCTCTTTACACAGCAGAGATTAGAAAATACATGTAAGGAGAGATGCTAAAAGAACTTCTAATGTTTTTAAGAAATGTCCTTTACACATGAGGTTGGAATACCTAGAAGACTAGGCCTTGTGAGAGGAGGGAGAAAAGGTCATCACAAAACTTTTGAGAAGACTCAAGTCAATCTAAAATATGTCTTCTTGTCTCTCCTGTGGCAAGCACAGAAACGATGGCTTCTGCCAGCACGTCTGTGAGCTGGGGTCCATCATTTCTTGGGGTTTTCCCATTCATGGGAAGGGTGACTGCTCTGAACCTGCAGCAATGAAGCTGTTGGCTTTAAGCTCCTCATTGCTTTCAGGGAATCTCGCTCTGGAGTCTTTGAGAGAAGCAGAAAGCCATTGTGTTTGGTTTGTTTGGTTTGTTTTTTTAACTTCTGTCTGCCTGAAGCAGATATAATGCTCATGAATAGTAAGAGTGAGACAGTCCTGAAAACTAAACCAGTCTGGTGAGGGTGGTGGGGAAGACCACAGAGCTCAGTGCTGAATTTACCTTCTGATGTGAAGCAACCAGAAAGTGCTTCCTCAGGCAAGACTTGTGAGAGATCCCAAATCCTCTTTGTTACCCAAAATGCATATTTTGGCTACAAAAAAAAGGGTTCCTACAGACTTAGACTCCTCCTGTCTGTGTCCTTGCTCTTTTTCCAGATACTTTGTACAGTCAAAAAACTGGTCATGGCCATCATGTGCCTGTCCCAGAGCGATGGGAACTGCAGCTGGTGAGCAGTGGGACCCTTCAGAGTGCGTGTAAGAGCGCGGTGCTCAGTGCCAGGTCTGAAATCCCCTAAATCCTCCTCCTTCTTCCTCAGCATCTACCACTTTTCCATCCTGTGCCTGTGCACTCAAGGTGGCAGCTTGGTGAGAGGCGTCCTCTGCCCTCACCACAAGCCATGGGGCTGGGTTTGCCCACGTAGGATTTTCTGTTGTTGTTCCCCCTGGCTCTGGTGCTCCTGCACAGCAACCAGCAGGGATTGTGGTGGTATTTTATTATGTGCCCAAAACAAACCAGCAGAAAGCAGGTTAATTGAGAATATTACTAGTTTCATCCTTTGCTTCTGGTTTTTAGAAAGATAATTTGTGTTTGCTAGATACAGCTGTGCAGACGCATATGCACCAAGTGCACCTGAAAATTGATTTATAGTAATGAGGTTTTGGTTTTTTTCCTTAGATTTTAAGAAGAAATTCACCCTGTAGGGTTGGAAGACTAGAGCAAGTGCCAGGGTTAACACCTGAGCTTACTGTAATCTTGACTTTTAGGCTGACAGAACGGGTGTAGTTCACAAGTGGGAGAAATACCCTCTTCACTGACTCAACCCAAAGATGGAATCGGTGTGTTTTCAGAGAGGAGGCATTGCTGCTCGCACCTCCAGCAGAGCAGGACTGATCCCACCACGCTGCACAGAGCTGGGGCGATAGGGGAGCTGCAGTGGTGAAATCCTGGTTCTGTATCGCACGCGGGCAGCTGGGTCTCTCTGAGATGTACAGACCTTGCGAGGTTTGGCAAGTTGACTCAGTCAAATCCCTCGGGCAACTTAGAAAGGAACAAAGGGAGACAAAAATAGATTGATGGGCTGTAACAGGAGAATTGCAAGTGTCAAAAATATCTGTTGCTCAGGGCAGGGGAAGATGGAAGTGACTAGAAAAGGCCAGAGTTCAGCAGTGGATTTATAAGGCTCCTTCTAGTGCTGATAATATTACATTGTCATATCAGCACGTGTGTTGCCAGAGTCAGGGTGACTCTTTCTTTATCCTCTGCTTTGTTTTTTTTCCTTAGCTAGACTTTTTAAAGGGTTTTTAAAAGGCATCACAGAGAGCATCGCTCAGCCGGGGCAGCCTAGAGAATACGTCTGGCTGCACCGGTGAGCGAGGGCAGCGCGCGAGCAGGGAACCGTGGGAGAGGTGCACGTCTTTGGGGAGCACAGCACCCCACGAAGCACCCGGATCCACCTTCTGTGCTGTGCGAGAGGGTCCGCTCGCAGTGCCAAGGGCACACGAAGGACATGAGTGCAAATTGCTTTTATTTTATTTTCTTCTGCTGCATAAAATAAAATCCGGGTGAAGACATGAGATAAACCCTTTTGAAAACAGGCTTTGATGCTGTTTCAGACAGCGTTTCTGACTTCAGCAGACAGCCTTGCTAGTGTTAGAGGAGGAGCTGGCCCAGGCAGGCGTAGCTGCTTTGTCTGAGCGTGACCTGGGCTGAGCAGAGGCTGCTGTCACCGGGCTGCATGGCCCCGATTTGTCAGCCCTCGCCAGGCTCTGTGCCTGCACTGGATAGACTCTCGCATCGGAGCAGGTTTTATCCCGTGGCGTACATTTGTTCTCTGGCAAGCTGGAAGCTACAATTTATTATTAAAATTGATTGGCTCCAGTGCAGAGAAAACGATCGTAAGGAAACCCTATTACGGTTTTTCATTATCACCATTATTTATTTTTAAGTGCTATTAATATTCCTGAGCCTGGACAAGGCAGAAGATGAGAGGTGGTATCCACCCTTGTTGCTCGCTACTCAAGTCTTAACATACTGTCTGCAAGGGCTCTTTGAACAATTAAGCATATTAGAACAGTTTTGCCCTTAGTCTACGTCTGGCGAATGCCAACAGGAGTAGAGCTGAAAAGGAAACAAGTTGGCGTTGCTTGGAAATTTCGTGGATTTTGAAGGTGTTCCCAGCCTCCCCCAGGTGGAAAAAGGCTCTGCGAGCAATACTGAGCAGGGCCAGGGCGGGTGTGCTGGCTAACTAGAGCGTGTCTTCACCTTCTCCCGCTGGCTGTGGACCAAGTCTTAGGAAATCAACCCTCCTGCATAATATTTTGTTAAAAAATAAAGTCCACAACAGCCTGCAGGAGGGAGGGATGGCCCCCCAGCTTCTCCGGGGAGCACCATAGGAACCTCAGTGCTGGTTTCTGATGGGCTTGACTGTAATGCAGTTTTATTTGCAAAACATTAAAATCTGCTTATTTGTATCATAGACTGGGTAAGGTTTATTTTTTTCTCCTCGGCAATGAGCACTGTCTTCTTACCTCTATGGTGTTACTAGCAGTAATTATGAGGTTTTGATACAACTTAAGTTGAAGAACAAGATCTGTTGTAACTCTTCGGATGTTTTCTCAGGAAATAATTCTTCAGGAACATTATAGTTCAGGAGGGGAGCACAAGCTTAGGAAGACAACGTGTTAAGGAATTTAATTAACAGCGGATGGTTGGTTTTTTGGTTTTCTCTATGATTTCAGAGAATACATGTGGTAGATTGTGATGGGAACCCCAAAGATTTACACCACTAATTGAAGTAGTTTTGCATGTAGTGCTGCAACTGTTATTTGAGATGCAATGATTCCCACTGAAGCATCACGCAGTGCTGACTCGGTTCACGCTATTTCTGTAGTTAGGACTTTGTGACAAGTGATGATCTGGACAGAGTATCTAAGCAGAGGCTGGGATTTGTGTAGTCTTTGAAAAAGGAAGGTGTAAAGCAGCATGAGCAGCAATGAAGTGCTGGGCATGGCAGATGTTACCTGAATTTGGTTTGTCTGTTTTTGTGCAGGAGCCTGTTAGCAGGGGCAGAGTTGGAGCTGGAGGCTGTTACAGAGCTGAGCTTCTGTGGCTGCTTTCATGGGACCTTCTAGTGTCTCATGGTTGGATATATTTTTTACAGAAAGGGTCACTAGGCACTGGAATATGCTGCCCAGGGAGGTGGTTGATTCGCCTTCCCTGGAGGTGTTTAAGTTACGGGTGGACGAGGTCCTGAGGGACATGGTTTAGTGTTTTTGTGGGAGTGGTTGGACTCAATGATCCAGTGGGTCTCTTCCAACCCGGTGATTCTGTGATTCTGTGATTCTGTGATATCTAAAAGATTGAGACGCTGTTGATATCTTTTGCCCTTCAATCCTAATACTTGTTGGTAAATACCAGACTATTCTTGCAAGAATACTTTTAGTTATCAATGTTACCTCAATGGGGATGCAGAGTTATTGCTATAGGAACTCAATACAAGAAGTGGTTGCTGTTACAAAAAGTGGAATATATTGATTTAAGCTAAACTACAGTTATATTTTATCTAAGCAGTTGTGGTTTTCTGGAAGTTAGACAGAACATCCCTCTCAGAACACGTTTTCTTTCTCTGAGAGCATGTTTTCTTAGTTTCTGCCCCAGACACTGTTAATTCTTTGAAGATGGTAACACCTTGTGTTTGGTGTGGTCTGGGCTGAACGATGTCTCTTCTGGAATCGCCTCTGGAGTTTCTATGTATCTTAATAGGCAAGGTCAGGCAGAGCTGGAGCTGGCTCCAAATTAGCAAGAGTTTTGACTGTTGTGAAGTTTCATTTCATTAAAATTAGACCTTGAAAATGCATGAGATTTCTGGGGAAAATTATACATCTGCATATAATTGGGAAATCCATTCTGTCCCAGCTCTTGTCTGGCTGCACATGGTTGATGGAGATCACTCCCTCACATTGCCCTGGCCTGATAAAGGGTGCTTGCATTCTAAAACTCCAAAATGAGTCTTAGAGAGTTTTATTTGCTGGCATTTTCGGTATCAAACTGATACCCACAGTGAATTTAGCAGCTTGACTTCAGGGGGGGAACTCGCTTGCAAGAGGAAACCTGGTTTTCAGCCCAGAAGCTCCACAGTATTTTAGAGGCCAGGATGTAACCTCAAAGCACCCTTCAAAGGTTTTGAGATGAAAATAACTGTAGAAGATGCGAGTTTGACATCCCAGTCCAATTGATCGATGTGTCATTGCTTATGAAAGAACTGGAATATGTATTGTTAGGGAGCTCTTCAAAAGCTTCTCCTCAGAGGGGCTGAGCTGCTGCTGTGCTGGTCCCTGCCTGGGCCAGTAGAAGGTGCCTTTGCACCTCCTGAGTTTTGCTGTTTGATCTGTGCAGCTGCTCTTTCTCCAAGTGCAAGAGGTGGATGACTATTTTTATACCTCTCTCGAGCAATTAAACACTCGTGCTAAGGCTGGCTCTCGGTAGCAATAAAAGATGCAGGAAGGACTTTTGTAATTTGCTTTTTTTTTCGTCCCAGTAACTGTAGAATAGGTAGAGGTACTGCACAAAATTCTTTGTGTCATCAGCACAGACCTCCACAGGAATCAGGACTAGACAGGCCCGGAGATATCCGTATTACCTTCAGAAATTCATCTCTAAATCAGCATTAAAAGACATTGTCTGTTTCCCCCTCTTTCTCTAACAACTTTAGGCTCTTTTGAAACTGAGCTACAATAATCTGTCCTCCCAATGAAACCTTTTATCTTAGCAAAATGCTAACAATGATGGGCTGGGAGACAGTCCAAGGTTGGCAGGGGAAACAGAGTCTGTCTCCAGGCCCATTGGATCCTGCCTGACACATGGTCTGTTCAAATTGCAAGTGCAAAATAACATTCTGAAAGGGAAAGAAGGGTTGATGGATGTAACAAGATGAAATTCTGTAAGGAAGATTAACTATATTGTTGTTCTGCATGTTAAAACGTGGTTTATTTCGTTCAGAATACATAATCATTTGGCCTGTAAGACTGTGGTAGCATCTCGGTTTCTCCCAATTCCTTCTCAGCCAATAAAAAGCTACAGAAATTAGCTGACAGCAAATAATGAAGGTGGAAAAGGTGGGCAAGTTTGACTTTATAGACCAGTGAATTTCCACTCCATCTCACAGGGATGTTACATAGTTAAATTCCCAGCGCTAACGGGTGTTTTTAAAGTATCAACTCTCAGCATTTGGGTTTTAACAGGCAATAATAAATAATTTCTGTTCCTTATATTTTTATTATCTATAGCACGTTAGACATTTAAATTGGAGTGTCATACATCCTTTTTTAATTTGGAAGCTGAAATGAATGATCCTTTTTCCCTAGTTTGTTCTATGCTGCATTCCTGCAGACTCTCTTCCAGCCTTCTCTAACCACCCTCCCCTTTCTTGCAGCGTGCAAGAGGAAAGAACAAGAGCACGGGAAGGATAGAGGGAATACCCCCAAAAAGCCTCGGTTGGTCTTCACGGATGTCCAACGTCGAACTCTACATGCAATATTCAAGGAAAATAAGCGTCCATCCAAAGAATTACAAATCACCATTTCCCAGCAGCTCGGGTTGGAGCTGAGCACCGTCAGCAACTTTTTCATGAATGCACGGAGGAGGAGTCTGGATAAGTGGCAAGACGAGGGCAGCTCCAATTCAGGCAACTCATCTTCTTCATCAAGCACTTGTACCAAAGCATGAAGGAATAACCACGAACTAAACCTCGGTGGAAAAGCTTTAAAAATAAATAAATAACTAAAGACAGACCAGGACCTCAAGATAGCAGGTTTATACTTAAAACTATTTGAAAAAATGTTATTTATAAGTCCAAAGAAACCAAAGACTTATTTCACCTGCATTATGACTTTGTTCTAAGACACACACTTTAGTAGGAGGACGACTTGCAAAAAAAATAGAGGACGAAGAAAGTGGAATGGAGGGAATGAAACGGAACGCAAAGAGAAGAGAAGCAGACCACTGGTCTTACACCTTCGTCCATGATCATTTTCACCATCCTTGGCTATTTAGTGGTTTGGAGCATAGTGATTCCTTGTCGTTGAACAGACATCTCTTCAGATACGGCTCTTCATTTCCACAGCAATTGCCATGAAGGTGTATAGTTGTGCACACCAGTGGTTAGGGACTTAGTCAGGGCTGGGCTTCAGAGAGGCTTGTGCCACGGCACAACCGACAAAGCGTGGAGTCGTCTGAATCCATTTGAATGGTAGTGTGATTTTTGCTGTTTCACGGTTTGAACTTAACCAGTGCGACGCCTGGAGACAAGTTCAAACTAGGCAAAGAAATTTTGAATGGTACCTAAACCAGTGCATTCTCTTTGTTTGTTAAGGAATGTTCAGATTTAAAAAAAGGAAAACTATTCCATCCATAAAAAAAAAAAAATCGACTAGCTACCAAAGAACACATTTAATAATTATATTGCAGGTATTTTATTGCAATGATTTTAATATTCCAAAGCTATTTTTACACAAAATACTATGTAGAGCTATAGGTATAAACTAATCTAACTGTATAACACATAAAACTTGTAATCAAGACTGTTATTTGCAATTAGTAAAACCACATTATTGTTTCTTTCCGTGATTGGCAAGAAAGAATGTCATCCGAGGAGATGGCAGCCCCTGTCGGAGCACAGGTACTGATAAGGGGGTGCTGCTTCGGTTGAAGTTGCTGACTTCAACGGGAGCAAAAAAAGGGGCTGTTACAGCCACGTGTAAGACGGTGTGATAGGTATCCTGCACGCATCCCCTTATTACACTCTCCCAGGCTGATATTGCTGGAAGCCCGTTGAACGACGCTCTTTGCAAGCCGTGTGCTGTATATAAACATAGCTCAGCTCTGCCATCTAGCCTGCAAACAGGAGACCTGAGGGAGCGTGTCTGCAAAAAAATGAAAAGAATTGCAAAATGTAAAACCACAGGGCTCAGCATCTGATCAATACTCATTGACATCGGTGAGCTTTTTTTTTTACCTATTGACTTTACTAGGCAAAGGAATAGCAATAGTTTTGAAGGCTCACAGGCTTTACGTATTGAAAGCAGTGGCGCAACATCAGTTAACGTTGGTGGGAAGAGCTCCAAGAGGAGCTCCAGTAGCACTTTTGGAAGCTAAATTGCGGTTCCTCTCAAGTCGATAGTAAAATTCCCGTGATACTGAGATACAGCCTGCAGTTTTGCAGTGTTGTATCTGCGTGCAGCAGGCTGAGCTTCTGTCCCGTGCATTCTTTCTTGCTCATCTATTAATCAGGATAATGCATGAAATAGTTTAAAATTTGTAGCTGAAAAGCTTTACATGCTTTGTCGCCAACAGACCCGTAGAAATCACCCCATTCCTACTCTGATGAAATTAAAAAGAAAAGCGTGCAACATCTTCATATTAAATTTTAGCATAAGGGGAGAATAGACTTTAAAAAAACCATACACGTGCCTGTTAGACTTCTAACCGGTGTTTCAAATTACTGTAGGAATTCTACTAGGTATATTAAATTCCAAAGTAACCAAGTATGCAGGTATAGGCCCAATGCAAGGATTAGAAATAGGTAATCTTACTTATACCTTTTTTTAATTTAAAAAAAAAAAAAGGAAAACAAACAAAAAAAAAAAAAGAGAGAGAAAGGAAAATTCAAGGTAAACTAGAATCTGATCACCGTGAACAATAGCAGATGCTGGTTTTGGGGATGAAGCCCACTCAAAATACTAGCGACACCAAAGGTAAGCAACTTTCTAGCACCAGTGGTTTCCTGAGAGGACAGGGTCTAGTCAGGGTTCAGGGTATACAGTTAATTTCCAGTAAGTGTTTAGAACACAGCTGAAATATCTCTTCATTAAAATAAAGTCAAATAAACCCAAGATTTTTGGCACTGAATACTGCTCTACTTTTTCCTACATTATACCCACTTTAAGACTGAGAAAGCAATCGGCTATGAAAATGTGATCAAATCCATGAATTTTTTTGAGTCTCTAGCTTACCTTAAATTTTAGCAAGCTTTCTTTTAAAGTGTCCCACCCCCACAGAGACATATTTGACATGGAAACGTTAACGAGTTCACGTATAAAGTATCTTATGAATTCAGTCTCATTAGTGTAAGGTTAATAAAGGACAGCGATACCTAACGTTTTAGGGTTTTTTTCCAGCAAAACACTGCTTTGTAACGTACCTATAGTTTAGAAAAGAAAGCCTTATTTATTTAAAACTTGAGAAATTAAAAATGCAGGGAAATTCAAAGTACATTGCCGCATTTTTTTTTTAGTATTTTCATTGTATTGTCTTTAGAGACGACTTGCTGAAACCAAAGAGAACTTTTCATACCAGCATTAAATTTGCACCCAATATGCAATTTCAGGATCTCCGATACACGCGCATGCAAGCCCCCCAAATAGGTCTGTGTGTATATACACGCCCACACATTTCGATGGGGTGTCTGTATGTATACACGTGCACACATGCATCCACACACTCTAAAACAGATGCACAAGTTATAGTTTTTAAGTGTTTTGGGGTTTTTGTTTTGTTTTGTTTATTTTTTTTTTTACATGTCTGTTTAAGTCTGTATAAACCTTTTGGGTTTTTTATAAGCCATTAGGAACAAAACCACGCTTCCCATAAGCAATACGCGCCTCATACTCTGAATAGGCAAGGAACACACTTTCCTTTAAGCAAATAACTATGGAACTGCTCATTCTACCTGTAAAGCTGTTTTACCTCTGTGCAGACTGCCCGGCTGCACCGACTGAAGCACGGACAGGCTACCTGCTGCTCCCTGGCTCGGATTATTGCCATTCTTTAGCAGGGCGTCCTTAAAGGGAGCTTTTTTCCTAATGCTACACATAGCGTTACGCCGGAAAGCCTGTCTCTGTTGTATTTAGTGTTAGTCTTTCCATTCACTTCGTTCCTGACAAAATGGAAATCAGCTTCAAATTCAACAAAAGGACCTAAAAATCTGCCAGGAAGGGTTAGGAGAGGGAGCAGAACCTGAAACAATTTGGGAGCATCAGGAGATGGGGCTTCAGCCAAAGGTGACTCCACGGGCAAGAGGGCATTTGGAACACACATTCGGCTTTAAGGCTGCAACCAAACCTGACTGCAGTGATCCGCAAGGGGAGGCTGGCCAAGAGGTGAACCGTCCGCATCCATCCCCATTGTAAATGGCATTTTTAGCTTTCCAGGAAAGAAAATAAAAATCAGACTGACCCATCCCGCTACCTTAGCCCCCAACATCGCTTTCCAGGGGCCTCGGCCTCCTCTCCTTACTCAGGTAAAGCAAACCCGACAAGAGTGAGCGAGCCAGCAATAGGGCTTTCACTTGAGAATTTGCTCCTGCTCCAATCGATGCCAGAGGCAAATTCCCAAGCAGCCAAAGTGGTCGGCATGGACCAGTGCCGGGGCTGCCCACGGGCACCGTGCTTCTCCTGAGAGGGATTTCAGGATAAGGCTGCGGTGATGGCAGGTGCTGCCCAGGGCGCTGCCGCTGCCTGGTGGGCTCGGAACCACCACTGAGCTGATACCAAAGAGTCTTAGGACACCTCTTCTCACCTGAGTTGTAAACTAGACATTTTTCCCTGAAAAACGGTCCTTCTTTCTACTACTCTTCCTCCTGCCCTCCTCCTCCTCCTCCTTTGTACATAAGGATGAAAACTATGCATTTAGCAAACAAAGAGAAAGCACTTACCCTTTTCTATCTCGCTGCGTTTGGGTGCATTCAAAGGCCCAGGGGCTAATTTTGAGACTTTGCTTAGCCTCCTGGTTTATTATTGTGGTGTGGTTAGCTTTACAATACATTTGGTAACTATTTGCTAAAGACAAAGAAGCAAAAGGTAAGGAATAGCTACTTCCACGTGTTAAAAAAAGAAAAAAAAAGAAAAAAAAAAGAAAAAAAAAGTGTGTAAAGATCTACTATTTATAGTGTGAACCAAAGACGCTACCTCACTCGATTTCCATTGGTGATTTTAATCACATTGATGATACCAAAGAATACCAAAGATTTTTTATGCACGGCCTCAGTCTGGAAAGGGAACTCATCCTCCTCCTTACCCCTGTCCCTCTGATCCCCCTTCCTCACCTTCACTCAGTGTGTAACCTTGTCTTCATCCTTAATGGTAATGCTAATAACCTTACGAATACTTCTCTTGCTACAACTGCTACTACTGACGATGATAAGGATAATAATAATAATAATAAAGCTCTAGGCAAACATGTTGCAAACTTTGTAAACTCATAGGACGAGTGCCTTGCTTGAACCAAAGTGTTAAACCGCTGTTGACCTCTTTATCTCTCACCTTATACTCTTTGAATACCTCAGCCTGTTAGAAAGGCCACTAATGAAAAAAGGAATAATTCTTCACCGTGGTGCTTTTTGCCGTGCAACCATGCAATGAAACTTTCTTTGATACCAAAGGAAAATGTTTTTTTCCACTTTCTTGCTGACAAACCAAAGGTTCCCTCTTCTTTCCCCCGAGCAGCTTGAGTCCCTCAGCCCAGACAGGCCGTGCATCGCTTTTACCAATTCCTCCAAATACCTCATAGTAATAAATCTTTAGGGTTATGTTGTATAGAGAGTCTATGTGATAAGGCAGAACTTACTAGTTTGATAATTGTTAAGGTTACTTAAAAAAAGCTTTATAATTCTTATTTATTTTGTAGGGGTTGTTTTGTTTGTATATTCCTTTTATATCATTTGGTTTGGGTTTGGGTCTCTTCTTTTTTCCTTCTTTTTTTCGACAGAACTTCTCTGTTATACTCAAGGAAGATCTTATTCCTGGGAATGTTTTGAAGTGGGTAAAGATCGCTGTTTGCAATGAATGCAAGAAAGGGAAACATGGCTTTGATTTCTTTTGTTTCAACTAGGATGCTTTGTTTGCTAGTCGACGTTCTTTTCACAGGGTAAAAAAAAAAAATATTCTCTGCTGTGATGAATGGTTCCTATTTTTTCTCTATAATGTGCTGTGATTTTTAATTTAATTACATTTTGTATACGCTTATTTAATCACTGCTTTAATTTATGACTATGTAGTTTAAAAACAAACAAAAAAAATTGTATATAGTAGATTCAAAAATGGCCAAAGCTTTATGTTACAATCTTTTCATTCTTGATGCCGAGATGAACTGAAGGAGAGTGCTTCTCTTGACTGCAGGGTGTATCTTCAGCCTCGTCTTGGCATGCACTTCCACCCGTGTTACAAACACTGCCAGGTTATCCCCCCCGGGCCTCCCTTCCCCCAAAACTTGTACATGCCAAAATGAGTGTTTCAAGGTAGTACTTTTGTCACTTAGAAAGCAGAAGGCATTATTAGTGTGTTTTTTCTTTAATTTATTTGTCTTTTTCTAGAGAGGTTGCTTTGTGGGTCAGACCCACACATCCAAAGAATTTAAAAGTCGTTTAATGTTTAAAAGCACTGGCATTTGTGAGAGACTTTGCTGAGTTTTTTTTGTTTTCCTTCACCATTCGCACGGGTAGCGCAAGTAGTGGGCGTAAGCCTTGGGAGAAAAAGCTAACTTGAATTTGGAAACCTTGCTCATGGAACAGCCTTCGCCAGTGCCCCCGGGGTCCCCACGGGGGTTCTCCTCCCTGGGACATGCAGGGGATGGTCGAAGGGCGGCGGGGATGGCATGGGCCAACCTGGAGAGCACGTGAGAGCTTAGACCACCCGTGGGCCACCACCGCGCCACCGGCTCTCCAGCCAGGGGTGGGTTGGGGCACAGCCAAGTCCCCCCAGAGCTGCAGACGCATCCCAGCTCAGGGACCGTGGCAGAATCGCGGTCAGGGCAGGGACCCATGCGGCTTCCCATCGAGGGGAATGGGTGCTGTGCCTGCCCCCAGCTCCCCTGCAGCTCTAGGGAGGAAAAAGCAGCTCTGCGCTGAAAAGCAAAAAAAAAAAGAGTAATGACAATGATAATTCTGCAAAGCTGATGATGGCATCATGGCACAGAAAATAGGATGCCACTCACCTGTATTTTATTTTGCATAAAGAATAGATTCTGTTTCAACTAGATGTTGTGTACTGACATGGTTTGTGACGGCTGTAAATATTTCCTTTCCCCGCACAGTAGCTGAGCTCCAAGTGTACCTTGTTTTCCTTTTGGGGGGATAGCAGAGGGGTTGAGGGAGGGAAGGACAAGGGCAGGGTTTGAGCTTTTGGTCAGAAGTTACACTTTCTAGGTACATTTTTATACTTCAAGTATTGAAATGGGGCAATAAAGACGCTCTGAAATGCAGGATCATTAAATGGTCTGTTGGTAAGCATTGCCTAAATGTCTGTTTTTAATACACAAACTAACGCCGTGCAATGAGTTATGTTTCACGTGGAGAGGGGAGACAAAGTATTAGTCTACAAATCCAACATGAGCCATCAAACACTGAGCAGAACTGTACTTAGGGAGACACAGTTTCTTTTTCCTGTTCTGGTAGTTTTATTTTTTCACGGTCTATTCTGCATTTATTGCATCCTTACTGTGGAACCACATTAGTTTTGCAGTCTGAACCGAACAACAGTGTTAAATGATAATAAACTTTAAAGCGTTGTCTTTTACTTGCTTTGGTAGTTGTCTTCATAACCCCCCTGCCTGCAGTCCAGCCCAGCTGAGCTGGAGCCTGGGCCCCCCCTGGTCCCACCACCCCTGCCGCCTCCCCGTTAGCTCCATCCACTGCCGTGCAGAGAGGGTGCCAGAGACAATCACAGGTTCCAGATCCATAGAGGTAGGAAATCTTCTGAGATCAAGAGGGAGGTCTTCCAGAGCAATGAAACAAAACCAAAAAGTAGGAAAAAAAAAAAAAGAGAAAAAGAAAAAAAAGAAAACAAAGCGAAGATTTTGATAAAAGACCATTTTGCTGTCATTTTTAGTTTGCCCATTAGGAAGCAGTAGTCGTTTATGCGTTGCATCTGCATTTCAGACTAAGTGATTATTGTACCTAATTACGGTCGATTGCTAATATTTCCTCAATCTCTCTCTCTTAGTCAAGCGCTTCTTCTTCTGTATTTTTGTGTGTAGCGACGACGAGTGTAATGCGCTAGGCATTATTCTGGTTTGGTTATGAGTATCTCCTGTACTGCGTTAAGATTTCCTTAAGTTACTTTTTTTAAGCTTTGCTACTGTTCTCACTTTATGCCGTGCAATATCATCTGCTGTGTTTGCTAAGCAAAAA
>WAAB01018599.1:70240-100909 GCA_013389865.1 Piaya cayana | reverse complement strand
AAAAAAAAAAAAAGAAAAAAAAGCAAGTGATGATGTCATCATGCTTTTCAGTGTTACAATGTTTCAGCGTTTATGTAGTCACAAAAAAATGTAGTAAATAAAAGGTTGGATTTTCCAGCACTTTAAATTTAGACATTTCTTGCCTTCTTTTGTTTCTCCGTGCGCAGCTATAAGGCACGAGGCTGCGTTGAGGGGAGAGGGTGAGCCCCACGTTTGGCTGCGTTGCAGGAGGGACATGAAGCGGCATCTCGGGCTGCCTGGTGCTGTGTCTTCATCCTTCCATCTGTGTGGAAGACTGCAGCCTCCTGCCCCAGCAAACACCCCCACTCCCAACCACAGGCCCTACGGGGTGGGAAGCGAGTGCCGAGTGTGGTTTGTACCTGATGCGCTTCTCTGATTGAGGGGGGGAAAATACGTTACGAAAATAAGCGAAGCAAATAATCTTGGTTTCCTTTATATCGTCTGAGAGTACGGATGTCACCGAACTAATTCGCAGAGGTGTTTCCTTTTGTGTGATGGAGTCCACCTCAGGCCCGCAGGATCAATATTTAATTGTTTAAAGGGATATTGTATTCCTTTCCTGTCACTGTTGTTAATGCCTCTGTGCTCTGTAATCCCACGAGGTCTTTTCCCGAGGATCTGATCAGAGAGATTACCCGTGGCTTGGGAGCGGTGGGAGGAGACGCCCTGGCCGTAAAAGATTCAGGAATGCATTGAACCATTTTCTCTCTATCTCCTAATGAAGTGATGAAGCGTGTGCCACAAAATTTAACAGGGTTTTGTGGCAAATCGGGTTGCGCTGCTGAGAAGAGGATTAAACCTTCATCTTTGTCCCATAAATCACGGCATCAGCTACATTTATTCTGATGGATGGTCTGGACTCTACTGACAATATTTTATCTTTGGAAGTGCCTGCAGCCTGTGCCCTGATCTGCAATTTCTTTTTACTACTGAGCTGAGAAAGGTACAAAGCTCATCCATTAAGGGGGCTCCCCTTGGGCTTAGGATTCCATGACCATACCAGAAGCCAAAGCATCACCAGCAAACCACATCCAGGGCACTTGCAAAGGCAGAGGGAAGATGGGCAGCCAGAAACATTCTCTATACGTGGGATTTGCTCTTCACAGCATCATACTGGTCAGGCCTGCGATAACTCAGCACTGGCTCAGGTCAGTAGATCCACGGGACATTGCTGGCCAGGGCTGCAGTGCAAACCCTCATCCAGAAGAGAAAAACACCTTCAGGGACACAGCAAAAATGATTTTTCTAGAAAAAAAATAACCTGGAAACGCCACAGGGGTTGAAGCCCACCAGGGAGCAGCAGGAACCACCTCCAAGGTTCTCATCCCACAGGTGACGGAGGACAATGGGGAGCCCACACAGCCACAGCAGGTCCCTTCACCCTTGCCACTGGGACAAGCCGGCTGCAGTGGCAGGTGTGGACACTGCGGGGCCCAGGAACCTGAGCAGCCTCATAGTTACTTCATTGCACTAGAGCTTTATATTTCTTTATATTTACATACTTAGTGCACCCTCAGCAAGTTTGCAGATGACGCCAAGCTGAGTGGAGCAGTTACCACACCAGGAAGATGGATGTCACCCAGAGGGACCTGGACAGGCCGGAGAAGTGGGGCTGTGAGAACATCATGAGGTTCAGCAAGGCCAAGTGCAGTGTCCTGCACCTGAGTTGGGGCGATCCCCATTTTCAGTACATTATGGGGGATGATGTGATTGAGAGCAGCCCTGCAGAGAAGGACTTGGGGTGCTGGTCGATGAGAAGCTGAACTTGAGCCGGCAACATGTACTCACAGCCCAGAAGGCTAAACCGTGCCCTGCGCTGCATCCAAAGCAGTGTGGCCAGCAGGGAGGAAGGGGATTCTGCCCCTCTATTCTTCTCTTGTGAGACCTCATCTGGAGTATTGTGTCCAGTTCTGGAATCCTCAACATAAGAAGGAGATGGAGCTGTTGGAATGGATACAGAGGAGGCTACAAGGATGATCAGAGGGCTGGAGTAGCTCCCATGTGAGAGAATTGAGGTTGTTCAGCCTGGAGAAGAGAAGGCTCTGAGACCATATAGCGACCTTCCAGTACCTGAAAGGAGCTACAAGAAAGCTGGGGAGGGACTGTTCATAAAGGCTTGTGGTGGCAGGGCAAGGGGCAACGGGTACAAACTGGAGAGGGGCAGATTCAGACTGGACATTAGGAAGAATTTCTTCACCATGAGAGTGGGGAGGCCCTGGCACAGGTTGCCCAGGGAAGCTGTGGCTGCCCCATCCCTGCAGGTTTTTAAGGCCAGGTTGGATGGGGCCTTGGGCAGCCTGATCCAGAGGGGTGTCCCTGCCCATGACAGGGGGGTTGGAACTGGATGGGCTTTAAGGCCCTTCCAGCCCTAACCATTCTGTGATTCTATGGTTTCTTTTGGAGTTGTTATAAACACACTCTGGAAACGAAAACTCTGAGAGTTTGAAATATCTCTTTTATTGTGGAACGAGGCCAGGTGCACAGCGGGGGTTGAGGCGAGGCCTCCCCTTTTATACCTTTCTTTTTGGCACAGAAGGGGTTACATTTAGGGGGGAAAGGGGAGGGAGGGGGCTGGCCAGGTGTGTTTTCAGGAGGGGCCGCACCTGGTGTGTTTTCAGGAGGGGAAGCGGTGCTGCCCCTCGGCTCAAGCCGGCATCGCAGACTGGCCCAGAGCTACCCAAGAAATCTTCGAAGAGATTCCACCCCATGACCCAAGCATTCGGCCTAAACTCAGGTACAGCCATAACAAATAATACATTTGGATCTCCACCCCTCTTGACCCGCCCCCTCCCACCCCCCATTCCCTTTATTCAAGCCAAAACGCTGAATAGCCCGCTTGTTACAGTTATATTTACCTCTGCTGTGCGCACCCTTAGGGTAGGGGATTCTGCCTCTCTATTCCTCTCTTGGGAGACCTCATCTGGAGTATTGTGTCCAGTTCTGGAANACCTTCCAGTGCCTGAAGGAGCTCCAAGAAAGCTGGGGAGGGACTGTTCACAAAGGCTTGCGGTGATAGGATGAGGGGTAATGGGTCTAAACTGGAGAGGGGCAGATTTAGACTGGGCATAAGGAAGAATTTCTTCACTCTGAGAGTGGTGAGGCCCTGACCCAGGTTGCCCAGGGAAGCTGTGGCTGCCCCATCCCTGGAGGGGTTCAAGGCCAGGTTGGATGGGCCTCGGGCAGCCTGGTCTGGTGGGAGGTGTCCCTGCTCACGGCAGGGGAGCTGGAACTGGATGATCTTTAAGGTTCCCTGCAACCCAAGCTTTTATGTGATTCTGTGATTCTGTATTTAAGCCCAAAGTGATGATACTGCTGCTTCAGAATTTCTTGTTTTTCACTATGTATGCAAATAGACAAAAACCCTTCACGGTTTATTTCCACTGTGCAAAGCAATCAGGTTGGTCCCCAGCAGGTACGGGGTGGGGGTGGCTGTGCTGGGGCTGCCTGGAGGCTGGGGCAGCCTCAGGACAAGCCCTGAGCAATTTGCTCCTCATTAGGACATTGCTGTGAGGAGAGGAGGCAGCTGTGAAGTGCCCAGCCCCTGGGCTTGGGCAGCTGAGCCGGTTTTTTCTCTGGGAGACAATCACTGCTGGGGTTGGGGATGGTGGTGTCCCACCCCTGCATCTGGGAGACAGAGTTCTGTTGGTTACTTGCAGGAAAAATCCCTTTGTTAAAAACATTCTATTCATCAAGCAAAGTAATTTCCTGCCCCAGGGAGGTGACCAGAGTTTGATTCTCAGTGACGCTTTTAGTATTAATTATCATGTAAGGTTAAAGATGATTGGGAGGCAAAATTAATCCTCATTATCAACCGAAGGAGTCTTCATTAGGAAGAAAGGTTGCGATGCAAAGTACAAACACTTCTTGCAAGTGAAATCCACAGTGGCTGCTCATACATAAACCACTGGCAAGCTCAGGGTATCAGCTGAAAATTGTTGGCAGTGGGAAGCGTGTTATTGCTGCGAGCTCCCCCAGCCTGCGTGCTGTGCCCTGCTTGCTCACTGCTGTCCCCCTGGTCACACAGATGGCCCTTTGGTCTGCCTGAGCATGGCTAGTCTTTTCTTCTGGTATTCTGAACAAAATACAGCCCAAAACTTTGCAACTCTATCCCCAGAGCAGCAGAGCTTGGCCAAGGTCTGTCTGCCACTTCATCCTGAATGGGTTGATTTTGCACAGGTAGGCGAGGCTGCCCTTATCTTCTCTTGGTAAGGGTGAAAGGGCTTTTGGATGCTTGAAAGAGGAAGGAGGATACAAGCTGGTAGTGACTATGGCAAAAGATTTTGTGTTTCTGGTGTCACCTGCAGGCTTGGGCTCATGTTGCTTAAGTTTTTCCCCTGCCAGATAAACACAGTGGTTTAAACGAGACGCTTAGCATGTGCCAGGCACAAAGTTCCATGGTTCAGTGTGGTGTGACTCTTGCCTATTGTGCTCAGAACAAAGGGGCTGGGTGAAAGAATAGTTTGGGTTGGAAGGGATCCTAAAGCCCATCCGGTTCCAACTCCCGTGCCATGGGCAGGGACACCTCCCACCAGACCAGGCTGCACAAGGCCCCATCCAACCCTGGAGATTCAGGGATGGGGCAGCCTCAGCTTCCCTGGGTAACCTGGGCCAGGGCCTCACCACCCTCATGGTGAAGAAATTCCTCCTTATGCCCAGTCTAAATCTGCCCCTCTCCAATTTATAGACATTATAGGCTATAAAGGCAGCAAAGCATCTTCCTATGAGTTTCTCTTAGCAGAGGGACTCCTATAATCTGATAACATATTGCTCTGTAAGGAGCAGGAGCTGTGAGGTAAAAGGAAGGGTTGTGGTCATTGCAGGAGGCTGCGAGGCTCCTGCCCCTCAGAGGCAAGACCCCTGCAAGGGGAGCTGCCCAAGGTGTCTTGGTTACAGAAGCAACTGTGCTCATCGCAGATGTCCCCCGGTGATGTGGGGACAAGGCTAGTGAATTACTCAAATTACTTGAATCTCCCCAGTGGTGCACAGAGATTCAATCTTGGCATGGCATTAAATCAACTCAGTGACATAGATCAAAGGATACTGCTTTAATCACCTCGTTAGGCCGCAGACATCATTAGTTACTCATTATGATGTGTTGATACTGGCATTCTCTGTAACGCAGTTATGTACACTTGCTATCAGACATTTTTCTCATCAAACGGGATGTCAATACCTTAACATCTTAATGAGTTACAGTCAATATCCATTGCAATAAAGCTCGTGTTTTCTCATGATTTCATCTACCCTTAGGGTTTTGATTAAAATGTCTGCTTTTTCCAGGTAATTGATTGAGGAATTATGGAAATTCCATGTAGGAATGAGAGCACACACTGCTACACAGGCTCCAAACCCCTTAGATTTTATCCAAGTGCTTTAGAGGCTACTAGGGAGTTTGTTACAATACGTGTTTTGGATACTCTTGCTTAATTCTTCTTTCCTAATCACTTGTCAAATGAAGTAATTAAAATATCCAAGAGCGTATTAGTAAAATGTTACAAGCAAACCATCAGTTTGCAAAGGTCCAAGAATGACAATAGGTGCTGCTGCCAGATGAGCTCTAGTTCAGACAAACAGGCACAATAGTAAGTTTTTCTGATGTACTGCGTTAGCCAAATAAATTATTTGCAGGATGAAAGCAGCCGGAACAAGATGTGGTATAATTTCAGGCTAAGGTTTAGCAAGTGTATGTTTGCAAAAATCCTCAGTTTTCCAGGCTAGGGGTAAGGCAGCATCTATTTAGGTAAAGCAGATATTTTAGCTAAATAAACTGTGGAATGAGTGACTACAGCAGGAAGGAGGAGTTTTAAAGGTCCCCCAGCTCACTGGCCGTCTTCTGTTTCTTTTTCCTCTGAGAAAAATGTTCACACTTTACCAACAAAAAGAAATTAAGCCATATCCTGAACACCATATCCTGGGCTCCATCAAAAGAAGTGAGGCCAGCAGGTCAAGGGAGGTGATTCTGCCGTTCTAGTCCTCTCTTGTGAGACCTGAACTGGAATATTATGTCCAGTTCTGGAATCATCAACATAAGAAGGAGCCTGCCACGCTCCAAGAGGCTGCCTGGCGCATGTATTGAGAATGGCAATTATACAGATAGTTCAAGGGTGCATCTGGAGGAGGATCTGGCATCTGGAGGAAGGTCTGACAGCCGGTGCCTAACGAGAATCTCCTGGACACTGACTGAGCCACAGGGTTGGTGACTCAGTGGTTGCTCTGCCCTGCAGTCTGAGAGTTTTAGGACTCCCACTCACGTTCAAGCTGACCTAAACAGATTGGCAATTATCTCTTTCCTGTGCAAGTGTAGCTTCTTATAAGTCTCTGCCGTTCATAAGTTAGTGTGGAAACAAAAAATCTGAGCTGACTCCAGTCTCCAGTAATACACAGCTGTAAACACCTGGCTTCCTGCAAATATCCACTAAAGCCCCTAGGATGTAAGAGTGCGAAAAGAACACGTGTGGGGCATGGATGTAGGTTTACTCCCAGTTTTGTGAGGGATTTCATCTGTCATGAGCCCTCCAGCAGAGTACCAGCCCATACTGAGGCGCATGGTTTAGAGATTGGTGGGAATGGTTGGATTCGATGATCTGGTGGGTCTCTTCCAACCTGGTGATTCTATGATATGATTCCTACCTAAAACCCAAGATGGTGTTTGAACCTTCAACAGTCAAACTGGAGATGGAAAGGCACAACTGTGGGATCAGAGGTAAGCCAGGCAGACCAGGGGAAAACAGGATGGAAGAGAGACACCAGAGAGGAGGTCTGAGACACGACAGCTGCCTCTGAGCTGCGGTAGGAAGTCGGGGCAGGTCTGTGATTAGATCTAAACAGAGCCGAGCTGTGTTCAGAGCCCTGCTGTACAGGGTTTTAACCAGAGACAGAAACCTGAATCATCAAAAATGTTCACAGACAAGAAATACCACTATACCTAATTGCTGAAGAATTTCATATCGATGTGCTTGATCAAAACAGTGTAGCCCGGCACTTTGAACACCAAACACTCTGACAGCAAAGCACATTTCTCCATGGCAGCGTGCTGACAGGCAGCAATTGCAGAAGCTGGTGCCCTCACAGCCTTACAGCCCACATTTCCTACTGGAATATCACCTCCCAGGACTCAGCCAGGCTCAGGTGTGACTTCAAAGATCTTATTTGTAAGGAAAACAGCAGATTCAAGAAGTACTTTTTAAAGAGTGAGTGATGGGGAGCCAGTGGTGTTTTCCCAGCTGCAGACTAAACTGGCAGTGGAGCTGTAGCATCTTTCTTAGGTGCTATTCCAGCAAAATACTTCAGTATGTGCGTAATTAAATCACGTGAGAAGCTGAAAGGGCTTGAAAGCTTGCAGCTAAATGCTTTGCTGGGGACTTCACGCCTCAGTTTCCCTTCTCCAACACAAATAAAGATAGATACTTAACATACAGACTGCTAACAAGCTCAATTCAGTCTTACTTGTAAGATGTCTTATGGGCCTTTGGGAAAAGGTGCTCTGAAAATCCAAATATTATTCTGCACTCCCTAGCAAGACAGTACTTAGCTTTGTGTATTATTCTACTGGTGATACGTCTCCCTCTGGCTGTAACAGCAGGAGCAATTAATATACGTAAACCAAAGGAGGCTGTTTAGAATGCATATTCCATGGAATATGCGAACATCTGATGGTGAATCCCATCTGAAAAGTTAGAAAAGTCAGTGGTTTTAAGGGGTTTTACTGCAAAAACGTACATGTGTATGACTTTAGAACAGCATTGCTGTTTCTCCAGAGATGTCTTTTTCTATTCCTTTTTTTTTATTTTTAGCTTTTGCTGTTAATTTTTCAGTTTTCCTGCCATTTATAAGTTAGCAAGTTGTACTCTAACACTGTTCTTTACTTCAAATTTTCTTCATGGAGCTGAAAAGAATTTGGAACTGACCTCATAGGCAGCCAGAGTTAAGTGAAGTCAAGGGAACCACTGCCAGGGAGGGGCCTGCAAGTGGAGCCAGCATGGGAGAGGTTAGGGTAAGGTTTATTTTTGGAAAATCCACATTATAATTTAAAATAAACTTCAGTGATTCTGCATTGAGAAATGTTGAAAAAACTATTTGGGACAGAGCATCCCAAGTAACACATTTTCCTTGAGTTTTGCTGGCATCAGTATAGCTAACATGGGCATTTTAGACATTTTTAACATTCTTTCATGCATTGAAATAAAAATATACTGTAATACCTGCTCCTTTGCCAAAAGTGTGTGAAAAAGCATTGCTTCAAACTATCTGTCCAGATAAAAAAATGACTGAAAATATGATGCTCTCCACTGGTGGCTTCTGTGAATCCTCATTTCCTGCCTGTATTTCTGACTGAGCTTAATGTCTTTTCTTATCTTTGTCTTTTTTGTTGTTGTTGACAAATGATACTTAAAATACCACATAGTAAACATCAAGAATCATAGCTGTTCCTTTGGCAATATTAACATTTACTGTGTATTTCATTCACATTATTAGGATGAAAGTGAGTTTTAATATATTTCCTGAATATCTGACGGAGTAACAATAACAAGTCACGAATGAGAGACTTTTCTCAGAAAGTATTTTTTGAGGTATGAACACTGGCAACTCCCTCCTCTGTGTGTTTCTGCCCTGCCTTTCCAGTAAAATTATAAAAATAATACTTCCTCTTCTATGCCTGCTGCAAGTGGCACACAATGGACCCTCATTACTCAACAGAGACTCTATGTGCCATGAAAAATAAACAAACTCCAACTATTTCAGTAGGTAAATATTGCCTTCCTCGCTCCTGTGCATAATATAGCTAGTGTTTCATGTCCGGCAGTAATCTCTTCTGTGGGTTCAGCTTCCTTGAAGACCTCTGTCATGAAATCCTGTGCTGACAGTGCTGTTTGTCACCCCTTGTGGCTGTCCTGAGACCAAGGGGAAGGGGTCAGTTGGAGTATGAGTCCCCATGACTTGTTCTGGCTGTTAGGTCAGAGTGAAGTGAGGAGAAAGTTTTATAGATGCTAGCCAGGTGATCATTTTCTGCTCCAGTCATGTTCAACTGAGCTTTGTCTTCTGATAGATGACAGGGTATGTGGCCTGCGAGTTCCATGCAAATACTCTCAGAGGATGAAATGATGTTCAGGTTCCATTGAAAGAGAGAAGAAACCCAGCCCTGCTTGCCTGGGATTCTCTGGCTCTGCAGTTTTGAGGTCAGTGCTGCCCTGGCCATTTCTAGCAATTGTGGGTGGGGACAGAATGTGAGGACCACCCCTGTCTGATCAGAGCTGATCAGTCTTCCTTTCCTGTCTAGGTACAGCAGTTAATTTTCTTAGAATCATAGAACAGTTTGGGTTGGGAGGGANCTTGGAGCACCTTCAGGTACTGGAAGGTTGCTATAAGGTCTTGGAGCCTTCTCTTCTCCAGGCTGAACAACCCTAACTCTCTCGGCCTGTCCTTGTATGGGTCTTAGTGTGTTTTCCCCTTGTTTTCTTCACTATGATTTGCCCATTTTTCTTCTTGTAACTATGCTACTGGAAATATATATTCCCTCACCCCAGAGAGGTGTGAGGGAATTTCTGATTTTTCTCTTCAACACAGACTGTAGTTTCTCCATATGCTGTGATAGCTCAAGTGTTCTATTTTATAAATAAATTTCAGGTCACTGCTTTGCTAGATAATGTTTGCAAAAGACTGATCAGCACTTCTGGTGGTACTTATGGTGTTTGAGTAATGATACAAAACCTAAAAAAACCAACACTTCAATTTGCCTGTCATTTCTAAATCACTCAATTTGAAACTGTCATCAGAAGTGGTGTGTGGGGCAGACTGTGTCAATCAGATCATGTGGCTCTGGCTTGCGTAAGGTGTGTGCAGGTTTAATCTCCACTAATGCTGTACAAGCATTGTTGAGCCTGTGCTATACAACCACCTGGAACTGCTCCCAGGTAAATCTTTTGGGCACCTATAGTGCAGAGAGAGGAGACTGTTATCGGAGGGGGAAGTGCCACAGTGCAAACAAAACCCAGCACTCCTGATCAGCATTTAAAATCCACAGAGGGAAAGGGGAGCAGCCAGGTAGCAGCCAGTGGGTGCGTGGCATAACGTGAGTGGTGGTGGCGGCTCAGTGCCTGAGCTGCTGCGTTGTCTGTGCAAACCTGCCTCGCCTCTGCTGTGCACGACTGAACGGGCTCTGGCTACAGACGGCTGATGCTGGGGCAAGTTTCCATTGCGATATGGACCTGGCTTGCAGATTTTTAAATGTTAAGGGAGGGGAATCCAGAAGGATGATAACAAAGCAGCGATAAAAATTCAGTGCTACAGTAACCAGAGCCCTGAAGGAAGTGGGAGAAAAACAGCTTCTTGCAGTTTTTGTCTTCATAAGTCGATGCTGTGCTCGGGCAACTGGAAGGCACCTGCTGTAAGTTAGAGCAGGTCTAAAGATGTTACAGTCTTAACTGCAGTCTCCTGAGATGGTCCAGAGCCCAGGGGCTCTGTGTATGTGTCCTCTTCCCAGCTTCTCCACTCAGTCCCCTTCACAAGTGATGTATTTATAGAAGTCCACACAGGGGAAGGTTGTAAGTCTTGGTATGACATTTCTTTCATTTGCCAAGAAAAACCTGTAAGCATTAAACATGCGGAACAACTGACTTGGTGAAACAAAGCTGAGCAATGGCTTTCAATGGAGCTTTATTGCTGACAGCTGATGACGGTTTGCTACTGGCTCCAGCGGACAGTGGAAAAAGTCATCTCAGTGACAGCGAAGAAGCAGGTTCAAAACCTTCCCATTTCTTAAAATCACAGCAAGGAAATGGACTCTTAGCATGACAGGTTGTGACTAGGGCCCTGTTTCTGAAATGGGATCCACGTGTGCAAATCCCAAACAGCTCCGATGCCAAAACTGCAGCACTACTTTGACATTTCAGTTGAGAACAAATGTGTTCTGTACTCATCTTTTCCTTTTTTAAGCAAAAACAATTAACTTTGAAACAAGGGCTTTGATTGCTATCTCTCTGACGTCAGCTTTACATTGATGTAATTCTATAGACTGGTGCGATCACTGCTGACTTGCACTGGTGTAAGCAGGAGAACAATTGGGCTCTGTATTTTCCAGGCAGTGAGGCTGCTTGTGTTTCGTACAAAGAAAGAAACTCAGTTAAACAACTTAAAGGGAAAATAAACTAACCGGGAAATTCAGAAGGAGCCAAAAGCAATCTAAGCACAGATACAGCTACAATGCTCTAGATATATCATTAATTTAAAAAAAATCCCTAGCCTAATTAAGTAAGGGTTGACTTTGCTACAAATATGTACAGCAATCTTTTTCATTTTCAAGTTTTAACAGACATCCAAAGGTGAGAAACTTAATTACTTACTGCAATTTTGTTTTTTTACTATACATAATAGTATACTTTTGTTTGTTTGTTTGAGATCCTTGTACAAATGTCAACTTCCCTTCAAATAATGTTATATGGGTCTAGAGGAGGCTACGAAGATGATCAGAGTTCTGGAGCAACTCCCATATGAGGATAGGCTGAGAGTTGGGGTTGTTCAGCCTGGAGAAGAGAAGGCTCTTAGGAGACCGTAGAGCAGCTTCCAGTACCTGAAGAGGCTCCAAGAAAGCTGAGGAGGGGCTGTTTACAAAGGCTTGTGGTGATAGGATGAGGGGCAATGGGTCTAAACTGGAAAAGAAAAGTAAGGAAAAAGAGTACCAGTGAAACTTGCATCTGGGTAATTTTCACACTTCTGTACTGAAAAATCATCCCTGATTCAACCCTTTCTCTTCAGTGCTGTTTCCATTCAGTATTTACTACCTAAATATATATGTGCTACTATATATATATACACACGACAGTAAATAGCCATGAATATATTAGAAGGGCCCTGGATAATAACTATACAACTAAAATTTTTAGAATAAGGCCATGGCAGTTTTGCAATAGCTCTGGCATTTACCTAATAAATCCCCACTCACTGACTAGTTCAGTAAAGGATACACAATTTCTCTTGTAAACCACGTGTGTGGTTACGTTAAGTATTGCCCTGTATTTAACAGCGTGCTACTTTCCTACCCTATTCTCCTGTAAGTCTAGTAGGAGTTGCAGTATTAAATTAGCCTGGGTGGAACTATAGGCTGGGCTTGTCGTTCCAGGCTCCTCCACATAAACAAATTATCCTTTTCATTTATGGTGCCTGTGGAAAGTTGTCTGTAATTTCAATACACTTAGCAGTGTAGCTGTAGTAATTCTTTAATGTGCTACAAGTGTACTTGCTGTCTGTTTTTTCCTAGATGCAACAGCTGTGCTTGCAGGGTGAGATGTACAAGCTGGCCCCTTGGAGGGAGGCTGGCACTGCTTCACCGCTGTCTGCTGGACTCTTCTGCGCAACTAGTATTAATGTGAGGGAGGATGAGCACCGCCTGAAACTAGTAAGTCTGAAGTCTGACAAAGGCTGAGGGATGGCAAGTCTGCTGAAAAACTCAGCAAAAAGTGGCTGCAGTACAAGCTCCAAAGGAGTAGCCAGTAGCAGTGGAGACACGCGAGGGCAAAGTCTGTGGATGTGAGTCCTGCTGTAGATGAGAGAGCTGCCCGAGCCAAGAGAACCTTGCTGGGATGTGTTGGTACAGTGCTAACCAGGCAGCTGCTGCGGAAGGAGAGAGAAAATAAACAGCACTGGCGGAGGCATCAGAAGTTGAACTTTGTGAACTCCTACCAGATGGAGTTACACCAGCAATTAATTTGGTGTAATTACTTGTGCAGGACTGTGCTGGAAATTGTTGCAGGATAGATCAAGTCATTAGTAATAGGTAAACACCATTGCAAAAGTCCAAACACCTCCTTCCAAGTGTTATGCCCTCACTTTCCATTGAAGTTAATAGAAATAATGTAATTGGGGTGCTTGGATTCCTGCCCAAGCACTGCAATGAGTAACTGGGGTACAGCTTCTGGATACACCTGCTCAAAAGTAAACTGAGTGCTGGGTGGCGAGAGATGACCTAGATTAGAAACGGTCCTCGTGCCTTCTGTTTTCCCAAAAGCTTCTACTCTTGGTGACATCTTACTGTTTCTTTTGATAAACACAGATTTCTAGCTTCTGTTTGGGAATGTCAAGTCTTTCTGTTGATACATAGACTTCAGTTTTAACATAGAAACCTATATATTTTATGACTAATGTTTCCATTAGGCTTAGTCCTGGGTAAACATTGTGTAATACTAGCCTTCATTGGGGAACTTGCACAATTCTCTTGAAAAGATATTGGAAAAAAAGCCCCAAACCCTTTGCAGTACAGAATGACCATCACAGCCAGATCTGCTGTGTAAAAGAGAATAATCTCCCTCTCTTTCAGAAATTAATGATCTATTCACAAGTAGATCGTTTACTTTCAGTGTGTCACTGCCTGATTAATCAAGTGGTGAGGCAATGAAACTTAACTGTTCCTATCTTATTGAGTAGGTGTCCACTTAGATTGACATTTATACAAAATGGGTGGTTAGGCTTCTTTGTAAAGCAGAACCTTTATGCCTGTTTATCTTCATTATTTTATATTTAGTGACCTTCCAGTACCTGAAGGGGCTAGAAGAAAGCTGGGGAAGGACTGTTTACAAAAGCTTGTGGTGACAGAACAAGGGGCAATGGATATAAACTGGAAAGGGGCAGATTCAGACTAGACATAAGGAGGAATTTCTTCACCATGAGGGTGGTGAGGCCCTGGCCCAGGTTACCCCGGGAAGCTGTGGCTGCCCCATCCCTGGAGGTGTTCAGGGCCTGTTGGATGGGGCCTTGTGCAGCCTGGTCTGGTGGGCAGGGTCCCTGCCCATGGCAGGGGGATTGGAACTAGGTGGCCTTTAAGGTCTCTTCCAGCCTTCTAACCCTCCCAAACTATTCTATGATTTCCATTGCTACCGGTCAGCACTTCAGATGAAACAACACTATTTTGTGATTCTATGATTCTCTTCTACAGCTGGTATCTAATTACGCACCAGAGGTCACTTACTGAAGAAGCACACGAGGTTTATGACATATCGTTTTAGGAGTTGCTCCAAACAGAGAAGAGATATACAAGTTGCTGTTTGTGAAGTGAATTATGAAAACACATGAAGGGCTTAATTTCAGGTGGCAAGAAGGCCTGACTGTGAGACCTCGGTTTCTGGAAGAGTGGCAGAAGAGATCCCATCCTGAGAGGCACTAAGCTCCTCTTGCTGCTGCCAGCAGAGTGAAGGCAGCACAGGGCATCCCATGTGATCGGAGGAACTTGAGGAGCAGCACAGGACAGGGACTGGGTTGCTTCCAACTAAAGGAATCTCCTGTATGTAAACAAGGTTTAGAGGCAAAGTGTGGAGTCCAGGAAATTATTTCTGGCGAGGAGGATAAGTTTTCCTTTTGAGAGGAATGCAATTATTGCTCTGTTGTTCCCATAGTTCCCTCTCAACTTAGTCTTGGCTGTTTCCAGTGAGAAAGTACTACTTGGAAAACAAAGGAATATGAGAACACATGGGGACAGGGGGGTGGGAGGAACAGATGTCATTTCACTAATTTGAAAAAGTGAATTTAGGAGGCAAGAACATGATAATAGCTATATATTTTTACTTTGAAAGGGCCAATTAGTGAAATTAAGCAACAGAACTGTTTGGTAGGATCTGCAAGGAAAGATAAATCCTTGTAGGGTAGCAAAATCAGGGTCTAACAGTAGAGCATATACACTTATTGATATACCCTTGATTTGTTTTGTTTACTGTCTTCAAAATACTTAGCACCAGGAATGTTATTTGTGTACTTCTAAGGAAGAAAACTAAAATATTGCTCTTCATGCTCTTTAGCAGATCCTGATTCTTCCAGTCATGGGATGAATTTCCTGTAGAAGTAACTCTGCTGACTTCATTGATGCAGTTATCTTAAGAATTATGCTTGCTTCTTTTCCGTTTACCTGTATTTATTGATGAACTAAAAACCAAACCCAAAATGGTTGTGACTCCTAAACCTAAACTTTTAGAACATATTGATACTTGAACTATATTGCTTTATGAATCTCTTGGTTTCAAGAACTGTTGGCTCTTCTCTTCATGCAGACTAATAAATTCCTACAAGCACACAACTCATTTCTATTTTAATGCTCTTTCCAAAGAGACTATTTCTGGTGACAATTTAATTACAGTTGATTCTTCATGGGATTTTTTGAGCACACTTCAAATCTGTTTCATTGCTGACTGTATCTTTTAGTCTACTTCTGATTGTCTTTATCCTCTGGCTGTAATATTCTCCCACATGTGGTGGTTTTATACCACAGAGGTATCAACCATGTCAAAGGCAGTTGTGCCATGTCACTTATCAAGCAGTAATTGTCTCTGCGAATCACAGGAATCTTGATCTGCTGCAGCAGACATCACTTCTTCGGCAGCTAAAGCTGAAAAGGCACTTGAGGATATAACCTAAAATAAATGCTGTTCCTGGTTGCAGAGACCATACAAAAAAAGTGTGAAGTGATGAAGTTCTAAAAGAAAACACAGACATACATTTGTCTTGATTTAGAGAAAAAACAACTTTGTCTAGTTGAACACTGTGTCATGCTGCTGTGAGTAGGAGGTTTTTTAAAATCCCAGGGCCAGTTTCAGCCAAGCTTCACACGTGGGTAGTGTTCATAAGGGAAGAAAGATCTGACACGCTGCATGAAAAGGAGGAGGTAGAGTGGTGGCCCTGTTGAGGTTTCCACTGAGAAAGAGGCTGCCACCGAAACCCACATTTTTCAACAGCAAAGCCTGTAAGCGTGAGAACTGCTGTGGCTGCACGGATTCTGCAGCTGGTCTAGACATCAAATCAAATCAGCCATGAGATGCAAACTAATAAAAAAATCTGTTTTATCTGTGCTTGTGCTCCCAGAAGTACATATTGGTCTCACCTTGGCAATAGGAGGGCAGTTAAAGTTCTGTTAGTGCTTTTGAGCTAATTCTGCTTTTGTGTGATGTTTTTCTGTTCCTGCTTTTCAGATGTTTTAACTTAATGTTCAGCTTCTGAGGTCAGAAATACATTTCAGTGCTGTCATTGTTCTCAAAAAATTTCCAAGCATGTGTAGGCGACTTCCCATGGTTGAAGCCCCTTATGCCATATTTTGTTTGTGAATTCATGCACAGCTCATCATTTAGATGGTGACTGGGAGGAAAGGTATGAGTTCAATGCTATTTTTAGCTATTTTAGCCAAACAAAGTCCACAAATTTGCTTGAGATGTTTATCCTTATTTTGTTTTTAGTATTTTATGTTAAGTATCATATAATTAGATCTCTCTAGCGATTCTCAATTTTCAGTTCTTCTTTCTTCAGATCTGTCATGTGTCTCTGTGGTCAAAAGGGAAACAACCCTCCTTTGTATGAAGTAAAGCAGGACCTGAAGCACGTATCTCACACGCAGCCCTTGCTCTCTGGGTTCAGAAGTGGTCTGACTGAAGAGGGGAAGCTGACCCTGAAATCTCCTGCGCAGTCACACAGAGTAGGACTGTTCACCACACCTGGCTTATTCTTGTCATATCCCTTAGAACCATTTCTTTTAATGACAAGTATTTTTCAAGCTGTTATCTTCACTTCCCATTGGCTTGAACTCCTAAGAATGGGAAACCACACGCTTACTATTTGGCTCATTAATTATGAAAACACTATGGAAAAGAAGTGCTTTGAGAAGGCGTTCTCTTGGAAGTTGTGCCTTTTTGTGTCTGGTGAGCTGTTAAAAGAAAAAGATTAAGACTTTAAATTAAGAATTACTATGTGAAGCATAACTGTTAAATAGCTACAGTTGTAGTTAAACAGTAGGAAGGCAGATTTGATTTTGACTGTAAAACCAATATTAGAACAAGCTACAAACCAATTTGCAATGACTTACAGCAACAATTAGTGGGCTAAAGGATGTGACTTTTCATTAGGATGAGTGTCACTGGTAGGAGGATCTGACAGGTGGCTGAATCACGCCCAGTGTAGTCACACTGAACTTCACATTTGCATACCTCCACAGTATGTATTGCTCAGTCAAATTCCTCCTTTTATAATTTCGGATTGCCTCATTTGCAATTATATTGCATCCGGCAGAGACCTCTGAGATCTGTAATTACCAAATACATCTACAGCAGTCACGCAGCAACAGAAGCGACACTCATGTACTCGTAAGTGCAATATCAAAGCACCGCGTGTGATACCCTCCTACTTGCCTCTGTGTTTCAGGGTATGACTGAGATGAGAGGTGTTTACCGAACTGTTTATTCTGTGAAGCACAGTCTTGATGTAATGATGGACAACTGATAAATGAAGGAGGGAATTAGAATCACAAAACAGTTTGGGTTGGAAGAGACCTTAAAGCCCACCCAGTTCCAACCCCCCTGCCATGGGCAGGGACACCTCCCACCAGACCAGGCTGCCCAAGGCCCATCCAACCTGGCCTTGAAGCCCTCCAGGGATGGGGCAGCCACAGCTTCCCTGGGCAACCTGGGCCAGGGCCTCCCCACCCTCATGGTGAAGAAACTCTTCCTTATATCTAGTCTAAATCTATCCCTCTCGAGTTTATAACCATTACACCTTGTTCTGTCACCACAAGCCTTTGTAAACAGTCCCTCCCCAACTTTCTTGTAGCCCCTTTAGGTACTGGAAGGTCACTATAAGGTCTCCTCAGAGCCTTTTCTTCTCCAGGCTGAACAAGTCCAACTCTCTCAGCCTGTCCTTGTATCTTGTGCTCCAGCCCTCAGATCATCTTTTTAGCCTCTAGACCCGTTCCAACAGCTCCATCTCCTTATGCTGAGGATTCCAGAACTGGACACAATACTGTAGATGAGGTCTCACGAGACTCACTGGCCCAGGTTGCCTGGGAACTGGCTGATCCTTACGGTCTCTTCCAACCCAAACTATTCTATGATTCTGTGATCCCGCTGTGCCCATCCCATCCCATCCCATCCCTGACACCGCAGCCACTGGAGCATAAGCAGACCCGGTGACACCAAAACCCCACAGTCGCCACCCTTGCAGCAGCAGCCCCTGGGAGCGAGCACACAGGTGGGGAGGCAGAGGGAAAGCAGAGGAGGAAGGGGGAAAGAAGGGGGAGAGAAGAGGAAAGGAAGGGGAGACAGAAGGAAGGCGGGGGAAGCAGAAAGGTAGAGGGAAGGAAGGGAAGGTGGGGGACATAGAGGAAAAGCAGAGGAGGAAGGAGAGGCAGGGAAGGAGGGGGGAGGCAGAGGTGGGGAGGTAAGGGGCAAGAAGGGGACGAAAAGGGAAGGCAGAGGAGGAAGGGGAGGCAGAGGGAACGCAGAGCAGAGGCCGGTCCCACCGCCAGGGCCCGTGCGGGTCGCGGCGCCGTCGCCACGGCAACCGGCGGGGCGGGCCGGAAGCGCGCGCATTGGCCGGGGCGGGTCACGTGGGCGGCGGCGCGGGGCGGGCGGGAGGCGGGGATGGGGCGGGGGGCGCCACGGGCCCGGCTCGGGGCCGGCGGGGAGGGCAGGAGGGAGGGGATGAAGGAGGGGACTGCGGGGCCGCCGCGCGGTGACTCAGAGCGGCGCCGGTGAGCCGAGGTCTGCTGTTGTCGGGAGCCTTTCCCCCGGCAGGTTATAAATAGCCCCGCCGTGTCACCGGAGGACAGCCCGGCCCGGCCCCGCGCTCGGACGCGCGGCGAAGCCCCTTCCCGGGGCCGGCGGCGGCTGCTCGGCTCCCCGCGAGAAGGCGCAAGATGAAGTCGGAACGAGGTAATCGCTTCGTCCCGGGGTCGGTTTGCCTTTGCTTTGTTTCTCGGATGACTCGGGGTCGCGGCTTTGTCGCCGGCTCCGCTGTCACTGCCGGTGCCGCCGGGGGGGCTCGGGGCCAGCTCGGGGTCCCGCTCCCTTTTGTCTCTGGGGCGGGGGGCGGGGGCAGGCGCCGGCCACACGGTTCTTTTCCTCGGGGAACCGCGGGGTTTGCGTCCAGAGCCGCCGCAGGCACCGAGCGGCCAGCTGGAGCTGAAAAACATCCCCAAAATAACCCCAACTTCCCCCCGCGGTGTTTCATAATCCGACGGTGGCTTTTTTTGTTCTGGTTATAAACGACGTTGGACCTTAATAAGCCTGCGGAAACGCTCGTTTTTCACAATCCTTTGGTTGCATCTCACCTGGGTCGCTGACATCTGGGTTTAAAGGAAAATAAAGTCGACTGGCTACGTATATGTTTATACCACTTCAGCTCCTTTGCCGTATAGCAACAGCTGCTGATGCCCCTAGAGTTGAGAATATGCCATGACTTCTATTTTCATCCACACGAGCAGTGGTTATTGATTCCTGGTAGTTAAAACGAGATTCTTTTTTCTTTTAAGCTCATCATGGACTTCTCAGTGTCAATTAAAACCAAAATTCATAGACTCATAGAATCACCAGCTTGGAAAAGACCCATCGGATCATCAAGCCCAACCATTCCTATCAAATACTGAACCGAATTTTTGCTTTAATAATCGGGTTTCTTCAAGTTTTAATGATTCTGTTGTTCACCTGGTTACTCTAAGTTTTAAAACCACATTCTTTGTGTCTTATAATCAGTTTGGTGATTTGAGCAGCGCTTTAATGCAGCTTAGATATCCGTCTATTAAGTGCCAGCGCTTACATGACATACATGTCTTAATTAGGTTTGTTAATGACACGTTTGCTAATAGTGACACCACGTAAATGATCGCCCTTTATATGCTGTAAGGATTATACGGTGTGACGATAGCACAGGTAGTACAGAAATTATCTCGGACACGTGCATAAATTAATGGGGTTTAAATACTAGGGATCTGAAACGAGCTTTTCTCTTTGCTTTCCTCATTTCTTAATTGCTTAAACCTTCACCTGATTGATTGCAGTTAGGCGAGCTGTTTTTAGAATCTCCTTAGATTTTAATACCAGACCCCGAAGCTTGAAAGCTGTTTACTGTCAAGGTGAAAGAAAATTTCAAAACAGGCAGGTGAAGCCCAAGTCAATGTTTGCAGCTTTAAAATGTTCTGCTGTAGCAGTTCAGAGCCGCTAGATGACCTTTATCTATTCTTTTCTTTAATTCTGAGGCAGAAAAAGTTAGAACGCTGGAAACGTTTTTAGTTGTTGTACAATTAATGATCAGATGCCTTTTTAATCTGGTGTAGAGGGAACAAGATTTGTAAAGAAAACATGTTATTAGGTTGTCCTGGTTGGTTTTTTTTTCCTCTAAGCTGACTGTTAATAAATTGCAATTCTATCCATTGTAAAATGGCTACACAAACTGGGTGAAATCCTTCAGAAGTCATGTTTTGAAATTCTTTTAAGGTAATTAACAAAAGTCTTGAAATAAATCACGGATCTTGCTAAACGTTGGGGAGTATCTCCAGCCATTTTAGTAAATACCTCTAGCTTAAACTGTGTGCTAATGTAATAGGGCAACACCATGCACAAAGAGGGTTTTGACAGTGCTGCCTAAATGCCACATGAGGCCCACGGAGGCTCTTAGGAGGCACGAATCATGCAAATGTTTACATGTGCTGCTTTCTGCAGAGCAGCTGCACCACAGGATACAAGCAGTCAAGTGTGCAGTCACCTGCTTCCAATCGTTGCAGATTAAAAGCAAAGGACAGGGGAGAAGCAGACCACGGTCTTCACTTTTCTGCAGACTCTCAAAAGCCCGAGAAGACTGCAAATCCACACACCAAAGAAACACAAAGACTTTAAAAAGACTTGAAATGTTTGGGTTGGTTGTTTTGTTTTCTTTTATTCTTGCAGCTAATTGTACCAGAATCATTTGGAACGGAGAGATGTAGTTTTTGTAGTTAGAATTACGCTTAAAACTATAATTAATAAGATTGTAATGCCCAGACATGTTGGAGGAAGGTATGGTTTAGCCTTTGTTATACTACCAATAAGACTGTTGCTATCCCCAGCAAAAAATGGGTGGTGCAGGAGAAGAAAGGGGAGGTCTAAATGTGCAACCACATTTTTAGCAGTGGAAAATGTTACAGAATATTTTGAGTAAAGGAGGCTAGAGGGGATGAACATAAATTAAAAAAAAAAAGGGAAATTTGCCTCCGTAAAGGAGGTAATAGGGAAAGTTTGAAAATTGCAGATATAAACATGCAATATGTGAAAGCAGCATGGAATGTGGAGGGCTGCATAGCGGACCTGAGGAGGAGTTTTGCAAGTGAGGGTGAGAGGTTCGAAAGTGCAGGCAAAGCCGTGGCCTTGCAAAGGCACAGGGTGTTCACAGGATATGGCTCATGAGCACCACTTGGGATTTGTCCAGCAGGTGGGGTGTCAGCGTGGAAGAGCGGAGGTTGCTCTGAGCACATTCACATAACCACTTCTTTACTGGGGCTGGGGAATGCAGTAAATAAAATACTGATGGCTGCTGCTTGGCTTTACCTTTCCTCTACTGCCATTCTTAAAGCGAAGCGTGGAAGCATCTTAAAATACAGTGGTCACATTGCTTCAGCTGAGGCTTTGCCAGTGCCAGTGTGAAGAATGATTTCTCTCTCTTGCATATGATGTTTTTGGTGTGGCGCTTGAGTTTTGGGTTTTTTCATCTTTCTGCAGTTACAACATATCAGCTTTCCTTGCTTTGATCCGTGATACCATTGTGATTTGGTTTCTGCAGCACAGCTGCCTAGTCAGCTGCTTCGTGTTGCATGTTTAGACCACTGCTTTGCTCTTGCTTCTACTGAACTTCGTTCTAATGACTTCTGATCGCTTCGCCAGTTTATTGAGCTTGGAAGACAGAACTAGACTTTGTAGCAGTGCGCTTGCAAACTCTTCCAGTTCAGCTTCGTTCATAAACTGTATAAACACGCTGTTTCACCATCGGAGTTAATGAAAACATTGCATAATGGCAGGGTGATAGCTTACTGCCAAACTCAGAAGGCTTGTTATGTACTCTTTGAGGACCCTTGGTGCACAACTGGAAAAAAAATCTTGTGGTTTAAATGAACCTACAGTATAGTCGTGTTTTACTGTGGGAATGTTACAAGACATCAAAAGTCTTACTAGAGTCTAAATAGCTCAGAGTTACTGTTCCTTCCTCTTCCCTCCCCCTCACTGCTTAAGTGATCAGTTAGGGGAAGGCAGGCTTGTTTGTCTCTAAATGCATGCTGGCTGGTTTTTACCACCTTACACGAGTCTTTTCTTACTTTTTTATTACCTTACTTTGTTTATTCCTCTGCTCTGTGTTCTCTATGTGGAGACTGTTCTGTTTTCACTTACAAATTAAGCAAAAAGCAGTTGTCTCTTACTTTCTTAAGTATTAATTCCATCCTTGAGATTATCCTAATTTGAAGAAATGGTTTTCTGTCTACATGAGAGGAACAATCAGTCTGAAGATTGCTTTTTCTCTTCTCCTTCCTTATTTGCAAGTCAAACTCAAATATATGCCTCCGGGTCTGTTTGTAGTAACTGGGTTAAGAGACTTTCTTTCCCCTTCTTTGGTGGCTTGGCTGGAAAGAGCTAGCTCTTTGGGTTCAGCTAAAGTCTGTTTACTACCTCCTGTTGCACACAGAGCTGAAGGATCTCTGGATGTGATTAATGAACAGCTGATTGAATGCTTTTCTTCAAATTCTTAGGAGGAAGGATGAGGAGGGGTGGAATTGAGGGGAAGCGATCTGAGCCAGTGTGCTTAGGAGTTGTGGAGTTGGTTGTGAAATTAGGAGACCTGGATAAGGTCCTTGTTTTTAAAAACAAAACTTAGTTTTATGCCCTGAAAGATTTTGCAGAAAGTTTTTTAGCAAAGGTCATGTGCTACAGAGTGTGCAGACTTAGAAGAATCTTTTGAAAAAGGATGAGTGGTGTTTTAGTGTCCTGTATTGCACAGTGATACAGACACTTAAATTTTCTAATATCTTCTCAGTGAAATGTCACGAAGCACTTAAACTTTTGGTGGTGGAATGACGTAGCCAGTAAACAAAGTAATAAACTTGAAATGAGGTGCTTCCTGCTTAGTGGAGCTGTCACTCCAAAAGTGTTTGGGCAACGCTTCGGGCTCAGTTGCCACAGGTAAGTGCAGGTTGTGTGATAATGAGCTGGAGGTGACGCTGCTCCCTGGCCTGGGAGGAAGTGTGCAAGCAAACACGCTCTACCAGGCAGGGGCACGTGCGAGAAGGGACGTGTGGAGAGGGACTCTGGCTCTGACGGGCAGGAAAGGGTGGGGGGCTGTTGGCTTTTCCTATGTGGATTACTTTCAAATAAAACCAGCTTATTCTTTAAAAGAAAGAATAACTAAAACCCAATAAAAACCCAACCATACTGGCAGGTGGTCAGGATATTACACTCAGTTTCCATTAATAAGGCGTGAAGCTATCTAGCCCTAATCTTTGGAGAGAGCAGATTTGTCCTGATAAGAAGTAGCTGCAGTGGATGAGGGTAAGTGAAAAGGAACATAAGTCTTTTTTTTTCTTAATTGAGGGTACAGTCTAGATTCTTTCAATACAGCTTTGTCCTTGCATTCAGGAAATGGGAATGTCTGTTCTTTTATTGAATTTTTACTACAAAAATGGAACTTAGAAGAATTCTTAGCTTTTAGGTGGTTAACACTTTTTTTCTTCTCCAAAAAAGATAAAGCTGAGGATATTTATCTGTAAAACTGAATAAACCCCAACCTTAACTTTTGGTTTGAAATACCTGCTTATGTTAAAACTTTCCTATCCTGCAACTCTTGAGTGAGGCACATTCTTCTGTTGTAGAAGTAGCTTTTGGGTTGGAATTGTGCTTTCATACATGTTCAGCAGACAGTCCTTCGCTTCGTGCCTGTTGCTGAGAGAGAACAGACCATCCTAGTAGCAACTTGGCCATTTTGTTTGGTTGGTGTTGTCCATACCAGCTGCCTTCAGAGGGGCTCTTGTTGCTAAACCAGATATTACCAGCGTGGGGTTTAGGTGGTGGCTTGAGGCTTGTGAATACACCAAGCCCATAGGCTTCAGCTATATAACTGACCCTTCTGACCCTATTCTTTACTTGCTGAAGTGAGAAGCTTCAGCATGTCAGATCAGATCCTTGGGCTGAAATGTGTATTCGTTTGGACTTGGTTGTTAAGAGCAGTGTTGAAACTATTATTGGATATGCGGTCTGCCAGCTTCTAAATGTTTTTAAAAATCAGCTAACATTTATAAATATAGATTCTCATGAGAGATGTGAGCGTGTTGCCAAATGAAATTCTGCTTATTAAAATTAGAAATCTTCTGTGAAAACAAAGTAACTGATGGGAACAAACCAGCTATATGACATTTGTTAAAATAACTTAGTCTGTCTACTTCACTGTTTACAAAATGTGTCTTTGTTGTTTTGACAAATGCCTGCTAATAGCAGCTGTTAAACAGTGGTGAAATCGCCATAGCCTTTTATTCTATCAGCAACAAGTTTAGGATGACAGTCTGGCAGTTACTAGCTGTTCTTTTAGTCCATAAGGTCTTCCAGTTTAGATGCAATTATAGCTATAATATCTTCTTTCTACATTCTGGTATGTTTTTTATGTTTCATAGCTTTTTGAAGGTGTCTCACATCATTGTCTTTGGAGGCGCTAGTAAGTTGTTCAGTCTTTGCAGGTCATTTGTATTTAATGTTTAGACAGAAGCCAGTTTTAAAGTTTAAATTGTTTTAGAAGTGCATGTACAATTGCATGGTTACCTTTGTACTATGAAGTACAGAAACTTCACGTGTAAGTAGGCAATTAAGGGTGTCTGAACCTGTGTGAGTGCAAAATACAGAAGAGTGTCTCTTGGACTTGGGTAGAAGGTTGGACTTCAGAAGACTTCACATTCATTGCACGTTCCCTTTTTCTGCTGATCCCGTGCAGGTTGGGATGATACAGCTATAAGTACGCAGCCGAAGCCATGTGTGGCTATTCTTGATCTGCATGCATGACTACCAAGATTAGAAGAGAGGGTTTTATAAATGCTACTCATAAACAGTATAATTGACTTGTAAGACAGTCATGAAAATTCTCCAGCTCTTCTTAACAACTCAATGTTATTCTGACCAGATTGAATGTTTATACTAAAATTGCTTGTATTAATATATTTTTTTTACCTTAATGGGCCTAACTAGTTCTTTTCACTAGTGATTGTTGCATTGCCTTTTAATGTTAGCTTTGAGACCAAAACTATTTATAAAGTTCCAGTCTGGGATGATATTACTACATTATGTTGACTCAAAATGCAAAGATGTAATGGGATGGTATGAGTTCTCAGGGATAATTTGGGGAAGAGCTGTGTATGAATCAGAGGAGGCAGATGAACACGCTGGGAAGGAAACACTCCACAAATGTGAAATATTCATGATACTTCTGTGGGTATTATAAATGGAAGAACCCTTGTTAAGAATGAAGTCTGAGAAGTCTTCTGGACAACTTTGTTTCCTTAAGATCAGTAAGAGGAGTTCTTCAGCTCCTCCCTACACATTTACTTTGATTTGACCATTTCTCTTCTTGTGGGAAGGCATGTGGTCTCTCTCTGTCCAGGTACGTCATACTCAGTAACCACGTTTTTCTCTTAGCAGTGATCCGTGCATTTCCCAAACCCATTGCTAAGTATGACTTTTTTGTTCCTAGGGAAAAAAACAAGTTGGATTTTCCTCTGAGTTGTACTTAAAAAAAAAGAGAATGTATCTGAAAATAAGGAATCTCTGGTTGCACATGTGCCATGTCATCTGTTTTACATTGTGTATCCTGGGAAGTTAGTGGTTTGTTTCCGTTAAGATCCCTGGGAACCCAGTTGGTAAGTAAGTCCATTTTAGACTGTGAACTTCCTTAGTGAGGCTACAAGCAGGTGACTGCTCATGCTAGTTTAACCTCTTAATGGTTCTGTGCATGCAGGGATTCTTTGTTCTAGGCCATGGTCCACACTGCTCTGTGCTATAATAAAGCTTCCTTCTCAGGGTGCTGCACAATTGTGTTCTTATCATTTGGTTTAGTGGGGAAAGAAAGGAAAGGGCAGAGAGAGAACTTGAGAAAAGTGTTGAGGGCGGTGAGTGTTAGCCCACGTCCTCAGTACAGTCAGTACCATGATGGGTGGTGGTGATGTTTTCTTCTGAGGGTCAGGGGAAGGAGAAGGAGAGGTGCAGGAAGAGCTGCTGCGGTCAGCACACTTCTGAGTGGTGGGAAGCCCTTCATCCCTGCCAGGTATTGTTCTCCTTGGGCACTAGCCCAATGTAAGTGAAAAAAAAACTGTCTCGCTTACGCTTTCAGGCGTATCAGCAAGTTTGGTAGAAAGCTTTGTTTGCAGACTTGAAGGGGCAGAGAGGGAGATTAAGAGTAATATCTGAGGAAACTGTGACGACTGGTTGCTGGAGGCGTGACTTCTTGGTTACCAGAGTCAATTTGATATGTTCGATTTTTTGATTATTTTTGTGCTGTTTTCTGTGAAGTCACAAGTGTCACTACACTTTCTTTGCATTTTAGCCCTGAATATTATAGCACAAGTAAGATATCCTATTTACTTGTTGTTCTTTGTTACAGCTTTTTTTGTCAGGCTTTTAATTCTGATAAAATAGTGGGACATGGGGGTAGAGAGGAAGAATACAGATGCAACAGGAGGGAAGAACTTTGGTAAATATCCCAGTGATGCGGAGTAAAGGAGTTTTCTACCTGTAGAAACTGAACAGAGGCAAAGTCATTTAGATCAGTACGGACTGAGAATGCATGGTTAGGTGAAAGGGATTAATGTCTAAATCTTCAAACTCGTGCTGCTCAAAGGTAAGCACTTCTTTCTCTGCTGTCTGGTTCTTTAAACATGACTCTTTTAATATATTTCTTATGCAAGATTTCCTACTTCAGGTGCCTAATGAAAAGTATGGCTTTATTTTGCCTTATTTTGAAGGGAAACAGCTTCTTCCTTTTGGAGCCATGCAATTTGAATGGCTCAAGAAATTCTGTTTACTGTGGCAAAGACATGAGAAACAAAGTATATGGAGGAGAGGGCTGGGTAACTATAACTACAGTACCTGCAGCATAATTGTTTGCACTGTGCAACATTCTTGCTGTTTAAGAATGAATGAGTATACTCAAGGAGCCTATTTATGAAGCTGAAACAGGAGGAATAGTTGATAATACTAGAGAAATTTGGAAGTGGGGATCAGTGTAAAACTGCTAGAATACACATCTGCCTCATCCTTACATCAAGGGATTAAGTTCAGTAAAATTGGCATAACTGACTATTATTGTATGGCCTCTGGATGTTTCCTACTGATAGTCTCACTGAATTAATGAGTTTCTATATGAAAGCGATTTGGATCCACTAGAGAGAAAAGGTTAAGTGATGGTGCTTGATATGCATTGTATGTTCTTTCATCCCATCCTCATGTTGAGAACATATAATGGCCTTTCATAAAATTTTTGGGACAGTTTCTAAGCTGGCTGTATTAATCCTCAGTTTAAGCTTCTGATATGAAATTTTGAGCAGCTTTATGATGTGCAATGACTTGTTTTGGTTTAAAATCATAGTGGAAGTGTTAGCATGTGATACTTTCAACTTTTCTAGGTGTGCTGCAGACTATATGTAGTCTTCCTCACTCAAGCAGTTTGAGTTTAAATATCAGAAAAAAGGAAGACTGGTCTGTCATATCAGCTATTTAACATGCATTGCAACATCAAGAACTGACCTCAGCTTATTGAGCATCTGAGAGGAGAGAAGGAGAATAAGGTTATGTACATGTGAGTGCTCAGTGCTTTTATATTCTGCAAATTAATAACTTCATAGAAAATGATGGTTTCAAGGAAGGGATACGTTGGTAGAAATGTGCTAGTTTCAGCTTGTCTGTACAGCTAGGCTGTGTAAACAGAAGGAGCAGAGTGTAAGTGACTTCATGGCACCTTGGGTGTCATGTGCACACGTCTCTCTTCCTGCACGAGGCACGGTTGGAATCTGAACTAGAGTGCTGTTCTGAACTAGCTCGTTACTAGACATCCTGTGCTTTGGCATGGCCTCCAAACACTGAAGTTGGGCGTTTTTTGTAATGTAGGGATGGTGCCAATTATCTCTACAGGCAAGTGCCTCTGAATTGATGCATAGTTTACTTGATAATGAGATGAACCACACTTGGCTGAGATTTTGTGCTGTACAAAACGTGCTGGACTACTTACTCCTGAAGTTTATGTTGGAATAAAATCCATTCTTATCAAGATCTCATCTATTTTTATTTGAATAAATTATCCTGTTTGTGGCAGAAGGTGGGTTAAAATGCAATCTGTTTATCTTTCTTATTACTTATCATTTTGCACAGCATTAACACCACATGGGTATTAGTAATATTTTAAGTGCAGCTACTTTATGATGATGGAATACACAGGTTAAGATGAAATCCTATGTGTATCTCTGTGCTACTGTATTCTCTTACTTTCAGTCTCGCTAGCAACGTCATATCACAGGTATCATGTGCCTCTGCTGGAATTCGTGGAAGAGATCAAACTTACAGAGGAGTAGGATGCTTCAAGATAGTTTTTAGGTTTAATTTCTAATATTGCAGTTTCTAAATTTAGTGTTTGATTATGCCAGATGCATTCATTTCTGGGGTGTTCTTCCACAAACAGGCACAGAGCTCAGCTCCACATACCTGCAACTGGCTTAGGACTGTAAGATTAAAAGCTGGTGTGCCAACATGCTGTCCTACTTCTACTGTACTTGAAGAGTATCGGGTGTGAAAAGGATCTTTCTGGTTGCAATCCAGTAGCCCAGTGTGGGGAGACTGTTGAGAAGCATTATGGTGGGTAAGTATGCTTGTCATCTGGAGGCAGCTGCTGCTCACTAGAACATTGTTAGCTGGCCTATAAAAACAACTGGTGGCTGTGGAGTACAGGCTCTGCCAACCCCCGTGGGAATTGACTCGGGGTTGTTGCCTCTGCCTCTTGTTAGCAAAACTTCTAAACATACTGTGTTTACCAATGTGATAAATATTCCTCTTCCTCCCCCCACCCCGCCCCAGTAGGTACTGAATAACTGTTTCATAGAAAATCATCTGAGTACTTTTTTCAAAGGCTAGGTGGTTGCTTGGTTAAGAAAACTTGACATTGCTTTTTCAGGCAACTATGTAAACTGCAGTGTTGTTGTAGAAGTAAATGTTCCATGAAAGCAAAATACTTGAAAGCAAACTGAGATAGAGTATACAGGAAGCTTGAATGTCAGTGACTAATGCAATGGTCTGGTGCAGGTATGACTGTGAGACACTATCTGTATCTGCAGTCTTTGAATGGGCCAGCTACTAAAAGGTATCCAGCCTTCTTCAGATAAGATCTTGTATAGCCTATGCTTTCTTGCAGCCTCACAGCTAAACAGCTAAATCATACTACTATATAAAATGTGAATGAGGAAGAGTTGTTCTGTAAAGCAAGTAGCATGTTTTCTGTGCTCTTGAATGGGTTACTGATCACTACTGGGTTTTGAATGTGGCTATGAAGTCCAGTTTGATCTGGACTTTTGGCTTCATGGCATCTAACTACAGAACAAGAGTTTTAACCTTGTTTTGTGATGTGGTTAACCTGAGAGTAAGGGGGTTTTTTGGTTTTGTTTTGTTGTTGTTGGTTTTTTTTAGTATGTTAATATGATGAATGCCTTCTGACGTGGTTCTTGTAAATAGGTAAGAACTGCATGAAGTTGTTTAATGCAGACAACATGTTGTTTAGACTGTGCCTGGAATAATGCGTGCAGATTTGAGACTTCTCTCTTGAAACAGCTTCAGAAGTCAGTCCCCAAAAGTGCCCATGAAAACACTGAGGAAAGGGTCAAGGAAAATGCTGATGTAGGGAGCTCATCAGGTGGGTTTAAGAACCACAGTAAAGCAAGGAGAGCCGGTAATGGCGTTTCCCACCCCACTGTGTATCTGTGAGGGAGAGAGATGAGGCAGCTGAGCCGCTTCCAAGCGGACCAAGCGGAAAAGTGCTGTGGGAAGTGAGCTCGTGCTGACTCGGGGGATGAGCAGTCCGGTTTTCCCACTTAGGGTCCTTGTTCATCACCTTGTGTACACTGCTGCTCGGGGTTGGTTCTTCAGAACTGGCTGACCGTGGACTTGGAGAACTTTGCTGTGATGCCCAGGTACCAGGAAAGCTTTTCTCAGCTCTGAGTGATGGATGTGCCGGTGCCGGCTGCCACACGCTGGGTCCCACTGCAAGGGTGAGGACAGCTGGGCCTCCACCGTTGTACTCCTGAGCAAACCAGCATGAGCTGCTGTGCAAATGCAGTGTCTATAGTGATGCCTGATCTGGTCATAGAAATCCATGAACAGAAAAGTTCTAGTTTCATTATATTTAAGGAATAAAACAATGAAGCTGCAGAAGACTGGCATCGGGCCAGTACTTCAGGAACTAAAAAAGATGGCAGGTCAAGATAACCCTTATTTTGAACTTTATATGGAATTGTAGAATCACTAGGTTGGAAAAGACCTCTCAGATTTAGTCCAACCATTCCTATCTGTCACTAAATCATGTCCCTGAGCACCTCATAGACCTGTCTTTTAAACTCCTCCAGGGATGGTGATTCAACCACCTCCATGGGCAGCTGTTCCAGTGCCCAATGATCCTTTCTGTGAATTTTTTTTTCCTGATATCCAGTCTGACCCTCCCCTGGTGCAGCTTGAGGCCAGATGTTGTGTCCTGCACTTGGGGCACACAAACCCTGGGTAGTTACAGACTAGAAGTCTGTCTAGAAAGCTGCCGGGAGAAGAAAGACCTGGGGGTGTTGGTTGACAGTGAATGAACATGAGCCAGCAGTGGCCCATGTGGCCAAGA